>JAJUPC010000230.1:0-536720 GCA_023614405.1 Avena insularis
TAGATTAGATCTTGGCTTTCCCGTTCGCATCCGTAGAATTTTTGATTTACTATCTTTGAAACCCTTGATGGTATCGAGCTAGATCTATGCGTAGATGTGTTTCACGAGTAGAGCATAACATGGTTGTTCGCGAGCGTTGATGTTTTCTGTTGCAAGCCTCTTGTTTGTGTTCTTCTTATGGCGGTATAGTGAGATTAAGCGGTCAGGCCAACCTTACTGCGACGTCGTTCGCGAGACCGGCTCCGCACTTGACGTGTGGCTTGTTCCACACATGCGGTGGTGGATGCAGTTCTCTCACTATAGTTGTCATGGGATTTACGGAGTTTGGCAACCATAATATCACCGTTGTGGCTTTCCGTAGGTAAGAATCGTTCTTAGCTTTCTACTCCCATAAGCCACGTAAAACATGCAACAACAAAGTAGAGGCGTCTAACTTGTTTTTGCAGGGAGTGTTTTCTGTGATATGGTATGGCCCAAGATGTGATGTGTGTATTGTATGCGATGATCATGTCTTGTAATGTTTCACAACTTGCATGTCGATGAGTACACAACCGGCAGGAGCCATATGGTTGTCTTTATAATTGTGTATGACTTGTGTGTCAACTTCTTATACGCCATGTAATAGTTTCACTTTATCGCTAAGTAGTTAGCAATAGTTGTAGTTGATATTCGTGGTGGAGGCAATCATGGTGGAGTGATGGAGATCATGCTTGACGCACAAGATGGAGATCATTCTTGCGAAGATTGGCTATACCATGTCACATAAAGTTATATGCATGTGATGTTTATCCTTTTATGTATCTTATTATGCTTAGATCGCGACGGTAGCATTATAAGATGATTCCTCACTTAAAGATCAAGATAAAACTGTGTTCTCCCCATGTATGCACCGTTGCGAAAATTCATCGTGTCCAAGCATCACGTGATGATCGGGTGCTATAGACTCTACGTTCACATACAACGGGTGCAAGCCAGTTTTGCACACGCGCAAATACTTGGGTTTGACTTGACGAGCCTAGCATGTACAGACATGGCCTCGGAACACATGAACCGAAAGGTTAAGCATGATTCATATGAATGATATGATTGACACTTCGTTATCCACCATTGAAGCCACATCTCTTCTCGTGAAGATCGGATTAGGTGTGGTGAATTTGGATCGTGTTTACTAAACAACTTGAGGGATGTTGAATTTAGTGGGAGTTCATCTAGTAATTTGATTAAGTTGAACTAGTTATCATGAACATAGTCTAATTTGTACTTGCAAACATTGTAGATCAAATGGCTAAGTCCAACTTCAACTTCAACGTTTTTGCTGAGAAGGAAAAGCTTAAAAACAATGGGTCTAACTTCACCAACTGGTTTCGCAATCTGAGAATCATTCTCTCTGGCGGTCAAAAGGACTATGTCCTTGAGAATGCGTTAGGTGGCCCCCTAAGTAGATCGCCGGTGATGAGAAAGCTGTCTATCGATCATAAAGATGATTATGGTGTGATTAAGAGCACCATGTTGTTTGCTATGGAATCGGACCTTCAAAATCGTTTTGAAGACTATCCAGGGCCCTTTGAGATTCTTGAGGAGCTGAAAACCATGTTTCAGACTCAGGCCCGTTCTGAGAGATATGAGATCTCTGAGAAATTCTTTAACTGCAAGATGGAGGAAGGGAGTTCTGTTAGTGAGCACGCCATAAAGATGTCGGGCTACACTCAACGCCTTGAGCAACTGGGCGCAAGATTCGGAGGAGCTCAAGATTGATGTGGTTCTGCAATCACTCCCTCCCAGCTACAAAAGTTTTGTAGTGACTCATAATCAGATTGGTTCCACTGATACGATCACCGAGCTCTTCGCAAAGCTGAAGGCTGCGAATGTGGACATCAAAAAGGATAATCATGTGTTGATGGTCAATAAGCCCCCCACCTTCAAGAAAGGTAAGGGTGCAAAGAAGCCCTTCAAGAAAGGCGGCAAGCGTTGCCCCTCGAGAAGAAGCTCAAGTCTGGACCCAAGCCGGACCTTTGAGTGCTTCTATTGCAAGGACAAGGGTCACTTTGGGCAAGCTGTCCGAAGTACTTAGCGGACAAGAAGGCTGGCACCATCAAAGGTATATTTGATATACATGTTATTGATGTATTCCTTACTAGCCCTCATTGTAGTGCCTGGGTATTTGATACTGGTTTAATTGCTAATATTTGTAACTCGAAACAGGAGCTACGGAATAGATGGCGGCTTGCGAGGGATGAGGTGACGATGCGCGTTGGCAACGGATCAAGAGTTGATGTGATGGCCGTCGGCACGCTCTCCTTAGTTTTACCTTCGGGATTAGTTTTAAACCTTAATAAGTGTTATTATGTGCCTGCGTTGAGCATGAACATTATTTCTGGATCGTGTTTATTGCAAGACGGTTATTCATTTAAATCGGAGAATAATGGTTGTTCTATTTATATGAGTAACATCTTTTATGGTCATGCACTGTTGTGAATGGTTTATTTCTTGAATCTCGAAGGGATGAAACACACATCCATAACATTGAGGCTAAGAGATGCAAAGTAGATAGTGATAATACTACTTATTTGTGTACTTGTCGTCTAGGTCATATTGGTGTAAAGCGCATGAAGAAACTCCATTCGATGGACTTTTGGAGTCTCTTGATTTTGAATCATTTGACACATGCGAACCATGCCTCATGGGCAAGATGATCAAAACCCGTTCTCGGAATGATGGAGCGAACAGCGGACTTGTTGGAAATCTTACATACCGATGTATGCGGACCGATGAGTGTTTGACACGGTGGATATCGCTATTTTCTCACTTTTACCGATGACTTAAGTAGATATGGGTATATCTATTTAATGAAACATAAATCTGAAACATTTGAAAAGTTCAAGGAATTTCAGAATGAAGTGGAGAACCATCATAACGGAAAAATTAAGTTTCTACGATCCGATCGTGGAGGTGAATATTTGAGTTATGATTTTCTCACGCATCTTAAAGCAAGTGGAATCGTTTAGCAACTCACGCCACGGAACACCACAGTAGCAATGGTGTGTCGAGCAGCTGAATCGAACTCTATTAGATATGGTCCGATCGATGATGTCTCTTCTTGATTTGCGTTATCATTTTGGGGTTATGCATTAGAAACGCTGCATTCACTTTAAATAGGGCACCATCTAAATCCGTTGAGGCGACACCGTATGAACTGTGGTTTGGTGCTAAACCTAAGTTGTCGTTTCTTAAAGTTTGGGGATCTGAAGCCTCGTCAAGAAGTTGATGCGGACAAGCTCGAACCCAAAGCGAATGCGTCTTCATAGGATACCCTAAGGAAACTATTGGGTATACCTTCTATCACAGAACCGAAGGCAAAGTGTTTTGTCATGAAGCGGTTCCTTTCTTGAGAAGGAGTTTCTCTCGAAAGAAGTGAGTGGGAGGAAAGTAGAGCTAGGAGGTTGTTGAACCTTCTTTTGAATTGGAGAGTAGCGGCACCTGAAATTGTTCGATGCGCTTTGCACCAACAATAGAGGAAGCTAATGACAAGGATCATGAAGCTTGGACAATCTTTGCTCTTGAGCGTCGCAGTCGACAAGGTCGCGTGCCCCTCTGAGTGGTAACAACCCTGTCTTAACTATCTTGTTGGTAGAAGGCGGTGAACTCTGAACTATGAGGAAGCGATGATGAGCCCAGACTCTGAGAAATGGCTAGAGGCCATGAAATCCGAATTGGGATCCGTGAGCGAAAACCAAGTATGGACTTTGGTGGACCCTCCTAGCGACCGAAAGGCCGTTGAGTGCAAATGGATCTTCAAGAAGAAAACGGATGCGGATGGTAATGTTACTGTCTATAAAGCACGACTTGTCGCAAAAGGTTTTCGACAAGTTCAAGGTGTTGACTACGATGAGACTTTCTCTCCCATAGCGATGTTTAAGTCCATTCGAATTTTGTTAGCAATTGATGCGTTTCATGATTATGAAATATGGCAGATGGATGTCAAGACTGCGTTCCTCAATGGCAAAATTGATGAAGAGTTGTATATGATGCAACCCGAAGGTTTTGTCGATCCTAAGGATGCTGATAAAGTATGCAAACTTCAGCGTTCCATTTATGGACTGAAGCAAGCATCTCGGAGTTGGAACCTTCGTTTTGATCAAGTGATCAAGAGCTTTGTATTTGTTCCAATTGCTACGAAGCTTGTATCTACAAGAAAGTGAGTGGGAGCTCGGTGACATTTCTGGTACTATATGTGGATGACATATTGATTATTGGAAATGACATTAACATGCTTAACGATGTGAAGAGTTATTTGAACAAGTGTTTTTCAATGAAAGACCTAGGTGAAGCTGCTTATATATTGGGCATCAAAATCTATAGAGATAGACAAAGACGCCTGATAGCTTTAAGCCAAAGTACATACCTAGGCAAAGTTCTGAAAAGGTTTAGAATGGATAAGGCAAAGAAAGGTTCAGTGCCTATGTTGTCAGGTAAGATATTGAGCAAGGCTCGTGTCCTTCTGATGAAATGATAGAGATGCTATGAGCAAAGTGCCTTATGCCTCGGCCATAGGTTCTATCATGTATGCCATGTTGTGTACTAGACCGGATGTGTCCAATGCTCTTAGTTTGACGAGCATATATCAAAGTGATCCAGGAGTGGAACACTGGACAGCCGTGAAGAACATCCTAAAGTACCTAAATAGGACTAAAGAAATGTTCTTAGTCTATGGAGGTGATGAACATCTCGTCGTAAAAGGTTACGTCGATGCTAGTTTCAACACCGATAAGGATGATTCTAAATCTCAGACAGGATACATTTATATTTTGAATGGAGGAGCTGTGAGCTGGAGAAGCTGCAAGCAAAGCGTGATCGCGGGATCTACAGTGGAAGCGGAATACATGGCTGCTGCAGAAGCGTCAAGTGAAGGAGTTTGGATCAGGAACTTCATCACTAAGCTTGGCGTGGTTCCAAGTGCATTGGACCCACTGGAGATATTGTGTGATAACACTGGCGCCATAGCACTCGCTAAGGAACCAAGATATCATACAAAGACCAAGCATATCAACCGCAAGTTTCATATAATCCGAGATTATATAGCAGATGGAGATCTGAAGATTAGCAAAGTACATACAGATCTGAATGTCGCAGATCCATTGACTAAACCTCTTCCACGTGCAAAACATGATCAGCACCTTAGTGCCATGGGTGTGAGATTGTTGCCAAATGTAAACTAGATTATTGACTCTAGTGCAAGTGGGAGACTGTTGGAATTATGCCCTAGAGGCAATAATAAAGATGTTATTATTATAATTCTTGTTCATGATAAAGTTTATATTCCATGCTAGAATTGTATTAAGCGGAAACTTCAATACTTGTGTGGTTTGTAAACAACACCGTGTTCCTAGTATGCCTCTATGGACTAGCTCACTGATTAATGATGGTTAATGTTTCCTAACCATAGACATGAGTTGTCGATTAATAATGAGATCATATCATTGGGAGAATGATATGATGGACAGACCCAAACTAAGCGAAGCAATTAGATCGTGTCATCGTGTTCATCTTTGCGAAGCTTTTCTTATGTCAAATATTGTATTCCTTAGACCATGAGATAGTACAACTCCCTGGTATCGGAAGAAAACTTTGAGGTCATCGAACGTCATCCTATGAGAGGGTGATCATAAAGGTGTCTCTCAGGTGATCGGAAAGTACCTGTTGGGTTGTATGTATCGAGATGGGATTTGTCCCTCCCAAGTCGGAGAGATATACTTTGGGCCCACTCGTGTCGATATCAACACGCTTGCAAGCATGTGGTTAAGGAGTTAATCACAAAGTGATATCGGATTCTGAACGAGTAAAGTACTTCTTTGAACGAGATTGAACTAGGTATGGCCAGTGCAAGCGATCAAATCTCGGGCAAGTAAAATATCGCGAGACGAAGGGAATATATATGGGATTGATTGAATCCTGGCATCGTGGTTCATCCGATATGATCATCGATGAATGTGTGTAAGTTAATATGGGTTTCCAGACCTCGCTGTTGATTATTGATAGAAGATCATGTCTGCATATTCTCGAACCCGAAGGGTCACACACTTAACGTGTCTCGACGCTAGGATAGATTGGATAATTGGTTTATGAGTTTTTGTTCGGAGTCTCGGATGGGATCCGGGACATCACGAGAGGTTCCGGAATGGTCCGGAGAATAAGATTCATATAAGGCAATGCAGTTTTTGGAGTTCGGAATTGTTTCGGGTTAATCGGTATTGTACCGGAAGCTTCTAGAACCTTCCGGAGGGGGACCAACGTGGCCCCACCTGCCGGGAGGGGGCATGGGCCTATGAGGGAGTGCCCTGGCCGCATTGGGCCAGGGTCACAAGGCCCCATAGGGCCCAGCCGGCCAGATCTAGGGCAAACCCTAGGAAAGCTTCTAGAAGGGGGGAACTTGCCCCCCACTCCTCCCTCCTTGGCCGCCGGCCTAGGGCTTGGGGAGGGGCAAGGGCTGGCCGCCCACCCCTCTATATAAAGAGGGCTGGGGGCGCACCCCCTCCCACACCTCCTCCTCAAGCCTAGCCGCCCTGCTGCCCTCCTCTCTCTCTCCCTCCCGACTGCACGTAGGCGAAGCCCTGCTGCAGAAACTCTCCACCACTTGCATCGCGCCGTCGCGTTGTAGATCCAATCCGTCTCTCCACCATACTTGCTGGACCGAGGAAGGAGGAGACGTCGAGGTGCCGCACGTGTGCATCTCTCGGAGGCATCGCCACTTGCGGTGTTAGATCAGATCGGATCGCGAGGAGGAGAAGCGAGTACGACTACATCACCCATGTTCCGAGCGTTCAGTGCAAATCTTCAAGGGTATGAAGATCTCATCTAATCCCCCTCGTTGTTTGCATCTCCTAGATTAGATCTTGGCTTTCCCGTTCGCATCCGTAGAATTTTTTTGATTTACTATGCTGCAAAACCCTTCACCTTTACTTGGCATAGTGTTCTACATGGTATGCAAACCTTTAAGCGTGGGTGTATATGGAGAGTAGGCGATGGGACTTAGATCAACATATAGGAAGACCCGTGGATACCTACAAGTCCAACAAGGAAAATGTATACACCGAGAGGAAACATCATAATGGTTGAAAACGGAACGGAAACGGACGGAAACATGCGTTATCGTTTTTGTTTCCTCTTGTGTTATCAGAATCGGAAACAAAACGAAAAACTCCGGAAACGAACACGAAATCGAAAATCATCGGAAATAACTATGATACGGATACGGGACGGATACGATACGAAAACGGACATTTATCGGAATATAATAGTGGTGTAATATCATGGTATATAAATTAAAAGTAGCATTATAATGCACAAAGAATATCTCACAACTTTGAAAAACGACTATTGAATATATAGTAACACACATAATTTAACACTAGAACAAGCACACAAGTTCACATAATTAGTTTCACGTCAATGCTAAGTCACTCACTTGGTTAGTATGTCGCATGGGTTGGTTTCATGTATTACATAGACCGTTCATATATTCCATGGCTCAACAAGCGCAAGAGAAATCACTAATGCAAAGTACTAACTCGTACATGGGCATGGCTGGTTATATTTCCGGAAAGTTTCCATATTTGTTTATCCGGAATTTCCTTACCGTTTCCGTTTCCGCCGGGAATTTCTCCACCGTTTCCTTTTCCGTTTCCGTTTAAAATATTCCGTTTCCGTTCCTTTTCCGCAAAATATCGTTTCCGTTTCCTTTTTTACTTCTCCATTTCCTTTTTCTTCGGAAACGAACGGAAAGTTTCCTTACCATTTTCAACCCTACATCATATTGACTAGAGTGAGTGACTTGATTGATCCAATCACGGGCGTTTGGGATGAGGAAATTATTAGAGAGAACTTTTGGTCAGTTGATGTGAACAGAATTCTTGAAATTCCAATATTCCCGACAGGTATGCAAGATTTTGTGGCTTGGCACTATACAAAATCTGGGTTTTTTTCTCGGTGCGATCTGCATATCACCTAGAGTGGGATTATCAATTTGGTCGCCGCCATCCTGATGTGATGAGCTTGGGAGGTTCGGATGGAAAAAAAGTGTGGAGGAAACTTTGGCACTTGAATATTCCAGCTAAGATAAAGATCTTTGGATGGCGAGTATTACATGGCCTTCTACCCTGTCGAGGGGTTCTAGCAAATCGGCACATTGGGAACAGCAGCTTAGTCCTATGTGCAACGTAGGGTGTGAAGATATCTTACATACGTTGTTTAGTTGCCCTAGAGCTAAGCAAGTTTGGACAAATCTTGGTATGTGGAATATCATCTCTGAAAGTTTTCAAGTGGATCGGTCGGGTTCAGCTATCTTAGAGTACATGATCATGAATCCTGGTGAGTGCCTGGCGCTAGGAAACATTGGATATTCTGAAATTATTCTAACGGGAGCGTGGTATATTTGGTGGGAAAGAAGACAATTTACACATGGTGAAAATATTCAGCACCCACATAGAAGTGCCATGTCCATTGGTGTGCTTGCTACAAATTATTGGAGAGCTAAAAATAAGCCTGAAGAAAGGAAAACAGAGACATGGAAGTGCCCACCTAAGGGAGTTCTAAAAATAAATGTAGACGCTGCATATGATGAGGATCTAGGTAAGGGAGCCACGGGAGTTATTGCAAGAGATTCCACATGTAAATTTATTGCGGCAAGTTGCAAGGAGTTTCACTTTGTCACTGATGCGATAATGGTTGAAGCATATGCCCCGAGGGAGGGGTTGAGCCTAGCTCAACACCTTGGTGGAAACAAATTTATTATCCAATTCGAAAATGCTTTGGTGATTGAAACCATTGAAGCTGGAGGATTTTCTGCAACTTCATCAGCAACAATATTCGATGACTGCAGAGTTCTTTCTTCAGGATTTAGAGAAATAATTTTTGAGAAGTGTCAAAGGGAAGCGAACGGAGTTGCACATAAGCTAGCTAGGCATAGTTTTTTAAATCATTCAGATTGTATTTGGGACGATGAGCCCCCTAGCTTTTTACTTTCTAGTATCATAAACGATGTAACTCTTGTTTAAGTGGCTGCAAGTTCCTGACGCACTCTTTTTCCTTACCAGGGTATCTAAGGGGTCTGGAAGGTTTTAATGAGGCGGCTTGCATGTCTAATATATAATTGTTCAAAAAAAACTTGGCAGCCTGGCCCGGTTCGGTCATTATACTATGGAATACCCAGGATACGGTCACTGAAGACGGCGTGCCGGCCCATGACGGTCACCGCATGGCGTACAAGATACCCAGCACTAATGTCAACCCCACTGTCAGTGTGATCGGTAGTTGGAGAAGACATGTTTTTGCATAGAACCCCCTGACTTGTGTCCCTGCCCCGTGATGGGGTCGTCAACTCCGTATGTCTCTGCGCCGCCGCTAGCAATGAATCCCTTCGTCCCAAATCCGATATCCTAAGCTCCAAATTCGTCGCTGTCGCCTGGAGGTCGTTTGTCGCTGGAGATTGTTTGGTACTCACCCTTGGTCGCCGCCATTCCTCGTCAAGCTCGATTCGTTCTCTCGGTCGCTGCCATTCCTCGTCCAAATTAAATTCGCCGCTTTGGAGGTTGTTTGCCGTTGGAGCTCGTATGGTAGTCACCCTTGGTACAGCACGAAGGAGCATGAAGGTTGCGTGTTCTACAAATGCAAAAAACATGGGGTTAGTTCTGGTCTCCAATATGTGTGCATTTTGCTCAGATTTCGTTTGGTTTTCAGTTTGCCAAATTCCAGTCTTTTGATGTTCAGTCTTCATTACTTCACAAATGGGCTGCAATTTTTGGTACTGGGAACTGTAGTACGTGGAGTGCCTCATCGACCACCACATTCTCAGAGGAGATGCCGCTGTAGATGCATATAGGTAGACAGAGGAGAGAAGGAACATCTAAAGCTGAAGAAGGATGGACATGAAGCCACTGAAAGAAGTAGGCCTAGGAATGAGGAGATATTAATAAACCAAATGGGCTCAATTGTTGAGCTACTGAAATAAGTAGTGATTTTTATGAAGATTATATTAGTATTATAACAGTGGTTTGTCTGATCCTTCTTCAGAAGAAATGAAGTGGCTCATATGTTTGTAGTCTTGCTCAGATGTGGTGTGTGCCTGTATGCTTAGCATTGTACTAATGTGTGTGTTTGTATTCTCAGCACCGTACTGATGAATAATAACATTCAAATTGGTTTGTGCCTATATGCTCATCACGTCTAAGTGTTTTCCAACTTTTCCAACCTGGAAATCAGAAAACATACTTAGCGGTTTAGAAGCTGTTTTTTCACATACAAGCATAACTAGTTCTGGACATGAAAAGGGTTCCAATATTCTGATAATTGAGAAGTCCAATTTCTCAACTACAAGCATGCGGTTACAAGCTGCATCTATACAACATAATAATGCCATATTCTGAAATTTCATGATTGTGCAGAAGAAAAACCAAGTGTGCATTATTTGATAACGAGTACCCTTTGAACTAAAATAAAACAAGGTCGAGAAGTGAACGTAAATAAACAGAGAACTTGTAAACTGCTTTTAGATCCTAAAGCATGAAGAAATCTCAATAAAAGATTAAAGAGGATGATTTGAACTACTTTTTAACCGTTGTCCAAGCAATCCTAACTACTGTCCCATTCATTAATTTCTGCAAACCAAAACATGAATAGTATAAGTTTCATTTCTTCTAAAGAAGGATCAGACAAACAACTCCTAAGCATACATGCACACACCACATCAGTACTGTACTGAACAAGATCACATACTCCCTTCGACCCATATTAATTGACTTGGATTTTTCAAAATTTGGATGAACCTATATACTAAATAGTGTCTAGATTTATTCAAATCTAGACAAATCTGAACTAATATGCGTCGGAGGGAGTAACAACATACAAATTGACAAGATAAAAGGATGACCAAGTACATATCCAGAACACTGACCAAAAGGATGATTACTAGGATTTCTTACACATCACCTAAACTCATCGAACATGTTCACTCTTTTTGTAATTATTAGATAACCTCTAGCTTTTCTTCCAGTCTAGGATTAACCTCCATTGTGAGATTGACCTACATCCTGATGCAGAGGTAAGATAGCAGCCTCATCAGCTACCTGCATCTCAGTCGAATACTTGGCTCTTTTGGCAGCTTTAAGCTCACCTTCTTGTCTGCTAATTTCTTCTCTTCTTTTGTTCTCTTTTTTTCAGAGCAACCTCTTTCATGGTTTTTGCAATAATTCTTTTTGTCAATGCCTTTGCTAATCTATTGATTTCTACTTTATACTTTCTTTGCTCCTTTCTTGCAGCAGCTTGGGCTGCCTTGGCTTGTGCTTGCTCAGCCTTTCTCTTCTCCTGCTCAAATTTTCTTGCAGCACCTTGGGCTGCCTTGGCTTGTGCTTCCTCAGCCTTTCGCTTCTCCTGCTCAATTTTTCTTGCAGCAGCTTGGGCTATCTTGGCTTGTGCTTCCTCTTCCTTCCTCTTCTCCTTCTCAATCTTTCTGAGAGAAGCATCTTCTGTCCTCCTCCTTTGTGCTTCATATTTTGCTTCCAATATTTCTATCTTCCTGTCTTCAGTTGCCCTGCTACTCTCCTGCTGAAGAGCTTGCAATTGTTGGGAAAGTTGCCCTTGCCTAAGAGTAGATCTTTCATGTGGATTCCCTATCTCTCTTTGAGCATTGCTCAGAAAGGATGAGTTTGGGATTGGCCTTCTTTCAATGATTCTAGGCATAGGCCTCTGTAAAATTAAGACAAGTTCAAAAACTAGGAATCATATTTGTAGAGTACAAACAATTATAATTTACACAAGTAAAAATCATACAAATTGCTATCTGTCTAGACATGTCATCAACAACAAGATTGTCTTAAGTATTGGGACTAGCATTCTCTGCCTGTGACTGCTGAGGTATGGCATATTCCTATTAAGTAAGATGAGTTTCTTGTAAATTTAGTAAGTTGAGTTCTAAGGACAGTAACTAAACTACAATAATTTACCTGATTTTGTTGACTGCCTTCAGGTGTTCCATGGTCTTGAGATGATATAGGTGGTTCCACTCCATCTTTCAAATATTTATAGCCTCCTATATTGTGGTCTGGTTCACCACACCAACTGCAATGCATTATCACTCCATGTCTAGACATCTTTTTCCCTCCAATTCTAGCATCTACCTCACCAGGTGCCTTTCTTCTGCATCTAGTTGGCCTTCCCACATGTCTCTGGAAAGCAGGAGGCAATATCAGTGGTCCATTCATCTTCTCCCATTCTGTCTTGTCCTTGCAAGGATACACTATGTTACTATATGCTTTCTTATACATCTCCACTAAGTAGCATTTGTCAACAAAGTCCATGGGGTCTAGTTCATCATGCCTGATTGCTGAGATAGCATGTGGGCATGGAATTCCACTCTTCTCCCACCTCTTGCAAGTGCAGGTATTGCTCTTTATATCCACAATATAATCAGTAGGGGTTGATCTAGCTGTTTGACATACTTTGAACAATCCATCTCCAGCTCCTTCAACATAGGCATTATTTGACCACTCTATGTTCTTATCTAGCTTCTTTTTGATCTTGGGGCAGATAAGGCCATTCATACTCATTGACTCTTTTTCTTTAGTATAATGCCTAGTCATCAGTTGATCCTTCATTCTATCAAACATACTAAGTAGAGGTAACTCTCTAGCATCTAAAATATACTTGTTAAACACTTCACAATTGGTGTTCAATAAGATGTCACATTTAGGCAAATCACTCTGAAATGCCCTCACCCAGGTCTTTGGATCTAGTTTATCTAGCCATGCATAAGCTTCAGGGTTTAGCACCTTCATGTACTCCATGTTCTTCTCATAATTGACAATAGTGCTGCTCCTAGCTATCATCCAAAGTTGATTCTTTAGTGCATTACTCCTGAACACTTGCTGAAAATTCTGCCACATATGCCTCACACAAAATCTGTGTTCGGATTCTGGGAATTGGTCCCTCACTGCATTAATAAGTCCCTGAAATAGCAAATCAAGAAGATAAGTAATAAGCTGCAAACATAACTAGAAATACTAGCAATAGTAAGAAGATATATACTAGTACCTTTTGCTTGTTAGACATTAATGTCCATGGAGCTGTGTTGATAATCCCTAGATCATTCTTTAGTGTTTGCAGGAACCAAGTCCAGCTTGATGTATCTTCCACCTCCACTGCAGCAAATGCAATGGGGAAGATACAATCATTTGGGTTGATACCCACAGCAGCTAGTAGTTGGCCTCTGTATCTTGTCTTGATGAAGCACCCATCCACAAAAATGATAGGTCTACAACCTTGCAGAAATCCCCTCTTGCATGCTTCCAAGCTCATATAGCACCTTTGGAATCTTCCACTAGCATTTAGTGCTAGGAAAAAGGAGCTTCCAGGGTTACTTCTTCTTATCTCATTGCCATAATCCTGTAAAAGCTTGTACAGCTGTTCTTCATCACCGTAGATTGTCCTCATAGCAATTCTTATTTCCCTCTGCATCTTGGTCCTTCCAGGTGTCATGTTCCATTCTTTCTGGACAACCCTTGAGAAGTTCTTCAAATTCATGTCTTGGTCTGCTCTGAAACTTTCCAAATACTTCTCTGCAATAAAATTGGCTGTGAAAGCACTAATCTTAAACTTCCTGCTACAAGTGTGCTCATCATTCAGCCTCTTGATCATCCAAGCCTTGTGTCTATTGTCAAAAGATGCCCATAGGTACCAACTGCATCCCTCAACACACCTTGCACATAACCTTTTCTTGTCATTGATTGGCATCTTGATTGCCCTTCTCTGTAGGCAGCTATACTCTCTGATAGCTTTCCTTAGCATCTCAACATTTTCAAATACTTGGCCACTCTTGAATTTAGGGTCTTTCATATCCTCTACTTTGAAACTATTAAATCTGAACTCAAATTTCTCTTCATCAGACTCTGGTAACCACAAGTCCTCTTGTTCTGAATCACCATCTCCTTCAACCTTATGTTCACATTTGACATTTGTTTTCTTTATAGTATCCTCATCTTCATCCACATTATCAGCACAGAGGTCATCATCCCCATCACTTATCCCATAGTCAGAATCCCTGAACTCGAAGTTTGGGTCTTCATCATCCTCATCACCACTGTCATCACCTTCTTCTTGTTCCTTGGCAGTGCTCTTGTGGCTTCTAGTCATAGGAGCAGGATTGTTAACCCCATCATTCCAGTTCCTTTCTCTCATGGAATCTTCATGATCGAGATACAAGAAAAAGGATTGGTGACCAATTGAAACAAAGTATGACATTTGAATTATATCTTCGTCACTTCTTATCTCCCTCAAGCCATTCCTGCTGACCGAGAGATTTGGAATACAGTACAATACCTTGATCCTACCATACATATCATATCCTATGTCCTCGACCAAATTCTCAAGCACTGTTGGTGACCATGTGGCTGTGTCCACATAGTCATACCATATGAACGAGCCACTCTCATATCTTTTGCTAGAACCAGATCCAACAAAAAAGCCACCATGGTTTATTTGTACTGAGAAATACCGGGTACCAACACCTACAGAAACAAATGAAATGACTGAATGATAACTTAACTGAAATTGAACTTACTGAAACTGTAACTAAAACTAAAACTGTAAGTCTAAACTGCATATCTGAATCTCTAACAGAAAAACACTAACTCAATTTCTCTATCTCTAACTGAAATCTAAGTGTCACAGATGTTGCAGACGATGAACATTAGTAAATTCGTAGCACAAACACCAACCAAGCTCTCCCAGATCTGTACGTAAAACATACTGAAACCACCTTACAAACCCCTGCATAAACCCTCTAGAACCAGAGCAAGTTAACACCTAATTTCACTACAAAACAACTCTAAACTATAAGGATTTGACCATCTAAAACCGCAAAATCAAGATAGGTCATGAATTTCGAGCATATCTTTTGGATATGTACCATAGACGAGAGGATGATCACAGTTAGGACGCCGCGTCGGGGCCATTGTTGCCACCACCACCCGGTGGAGAAGCTCTGCACGCACGCAGTCCCTCGCGCAGTCTCTGCACACGCAATCCGTCGCCGCCAACCCTATCTCCACCAATCACGGCGTCGTTGCCTCCGTCTCCAACTTCCTGATATCAAACCACCTCAAAACGATTGGGGACAAAGAAAAGAAGAGGGAAACAGCGGTGGAGGCAGGGGACCAGATAGCAGAGAGAAAAAGAAACAAGTCAGGGGTTCTGTGCAAAAACATGTCTTGTCCAACTACCGATCACACTGACAGTGGGGCTAGCGTTATTGTTTTTTAGGGTGGCTGGTGTATAATGTACGCCACGGGGTGACCGTATTGGGCCGGCACACCGTCTTCGATGATAGTATCCTGAGTATTCCATGGTACAATGACCGAACCGGATCAGGCTGCCAAGTTTAGTTACCCCTGATGCATTTTACTTATTATGGGAATGTTTGTGCGAGCTCTGCCAAATTGGGGCGTGCCAATTTTTAAACAGTGATTTCACCGCCACGGGATTGCCAAGAGTTGGCGGAAAAACCGAGCCGGATGACCAAATAATTGGCCAGAGCCAGACTATCGGCTTCCATCCAAACGGAGGTCTGCACCCTCAGTCAACAGCAAAAAGTTGGTTGGGCCATAGCGGGCTGCCATGCAAACGCACCCTATATTTCTAGCCTCAAGATAGCAAACAAGGAGCCTTTCTCTCTGGAGATCATTATGCTAGTGTGAAGAACAGGAATGATCACATTTTCACGAAAAAATCATCAATTTACACATATGTAGGGCTCAGTTCAAAGAGGAAATGGCTCTTTTGTTGCATAAAGCAACTAGGAAAGCCTATGCTGGCATGGAGGCCTGGTTTCAAGCATTCTCGTAGTCTCTATTTGCTCTATTTTTCCTTTTTGTTAAGCTTAGAGCATCTTTAGCCACGCCCCCCAAACAACATCCGAAATCAGAGCCGGATTGACGATCGGGGGCGTCGGCGCATGGTGCCGTCTTTGGAGCACGACCGTTTCCACTTTCCAGCTGCGTTCCCCAAACAAGCCACCAAAGATAACATTTGCATGAAAATAAATCAAAATACAACGGCTCACATAGAGTTCAAAAGGTTATAGTTCCTGCCACCAGAGTGTCGTGTTCCTCGCCGACGTGATCATTATAGAACAACCACGTCAATCAACTAGAAAACATCGAGGTGTCGGCTGTTGACACCATCTCGTCGAGATTCTTCCTCGGGTGGAACCGTTGGTGTCTCGTCTGTCGCTGATTGGATGTCGATGCTGACACGGTGACTATTGTCGTTGCCACTGTAGTTGCTTCTTGCGCCTATGCCAATGTCGTCGCTGCCACCACCCTATGAACGATGATTTCTTGCAATATAGCGTCGCGTGAGAACATGTTTGCCGCCTTCACCTCTATATCCATGTTCGAAGTGTCGGTTGTCAAGAACACGAGTCCTCTTTTCTTTTCTTCATGACCAATTTCTCCTCCCGATCTCGATCTTCTTGTCTTGCTTGGACAACAACGACTCCCACCTTTGACCACTCTTTTGAGCTCGGATGATCAAATTCGATGAGACATCGGAGAGGCACTTGTCGACCGACGCTTGTACCCTATCGGATGATGCCCCTTGAACAATAGTTGCATTGGCCTTCTTGTTGCCGATTGGGCAGCCCACCGATGTTGCAAGCAGCGCATCTAGATCAACGACGTCGTCGGCTGCCTTCTTCAAAGCAATGCATGTTTGCCTCCACTTCTCACAGCTTTTGAGCTTGGCATATAAATGCATCAATATGATGTTTTTCCCACCATTGTTAGCTTGTTACATTTGTAGTGCATGATCCAAGTAAAGCAAGAAAACACAAACACATCAATGCATGGCCATGGACAATGAAGTTGAGCAACAAGTTGCACTCACCATATTGGCAAAGTTCATGCCACTCTCCGGCCTTGCTTCAATGTTAGCATGGTATCCATGGAACTTGTAGAGAATAAATAGCTTTTCCTTCTTGCTCCTGCTGATCGATACCCTACTTCCACATTGAGAGGTTCTACGCTGATCCCCTGCACTTGGGGGTTATCAGTGAGCAGTTTACCTTGTTCTTGGGGAGATGGAGAAACTCTAGCAATATTATAATATGAAATGAAGATGATATATAACTTAGTGCTATGAATATGTGTTAGTTCTCTCTCTAGATATTACATGAAGTCGACCATGTAATATTTTTCTTTGAGATTAGAGAGGAATTACCCTTGGAAGTATGGAATTGTGTATAGCGAGAAGTGACATACCGTGCTTAGTGCTTTACCATATGGAAAAGGGGGGATAAGGAGGGATTCACTAAGCTCATATCGATATCCACGGGTAACCCTTAATTGCAATGGATCTGTAGGTGGTTGCCGAATATCATTGTAGTGGTTATTTAGAGATGTGAGACCGATGGTTTTCTAGACATATATTATTATGGAATTCTCCTCACACATATCATAACAAAAGATATAGATTTATCTTACTCATAGTTAAAACAAATGCTAGAGGTGGATCCTAAAACTCCGAAAACATGTAGCCTTACTGAAGTTTCATTACAGTTTTCACTACTCTCGTTTACTTTACTCTTTTGCAGACAAACCAAACTCTCTTAAAATACCCTTACTTGAGATTAAGGACAGCTCCAAGTATCCTTTGATAGATAGTGATGAGGGGCATAAAGACCCTAACCAAATAGCTCTATGTGGTTTGATACTCTTATTTTTGAACCTAGCTATAATTGATCTGTGCACTTATAATCATCACCAATGCACCACCTTTGGGGGTAAGCCTACAGGTGCCACGGCTGCCACATTGTGAGTTGTATGGTCAATTTACCACATATTTTTTTTGGCAAATCCTTTAGCTACAAGTATAAGCCATGCATAATATATGAAAAAGTTAGTACAAATCGATGTCTTTGACATCACAAATTTGAAATGAGATCACAAGCTTGAAGTTCTAGCTCCACCACTAGTGAGAGGGCCGATGAGGGGGGGGGCTACTAGACGCGAAGTTGGGGTTACCTTCGCTGTCGCCAAAGTGAGCAAACATGGGAGGAGTCAGAAATACCCGCTTAGAGCATCCTTATCAGACCCCTTAAACGGAGTGGATCCTTAAAATAACCGCCGGTTTATGGGTTTAGACGAAAAAATGGCCCGAACAGATACCTTAAAACCACGTGACCCTTATATTTTTAAGGGGGTTATTAAAATCTTTGCCCCGACCTGTAGGTTCATGGTTTCTATGGCCGAAATGACAATGCCCCTCATCCCACAATTTGCTTAGCGAGAGGGAACTTTTAGCTCAGACCACTGTCCTTCCGCCATCGTACCTCCATCTATTTCGGCCAAAATTTGTAGAGTCGCTCGATTCAGGCTAGGAGCTCCGGCGAGGACCACCGTAGGAGCACCCCGAGCTCACAGAGCTGGCCTCCCGTGGCCTGGACAAAGCAGGGACTACCGGAAACACTTGGGTTAGCAAGAAACGGCAGACGACGTCCTACGAGGAGTAGGCCGATGGAGCAGAGGGTCGCGACTAGGGAGGTCAGAGCACCCAACAAGGCGGCCGTGACCACGATGGGGCTACGGTCAGGGATGGCAGCGTAAGAGGCGGCGGGGCGATGGCCGAGGAGGGTGGGGCAAGTGGCGTCGGGGGAGGGGGTGACGTGGCCACGACCAGGGGTAGGACTCGCTCGATCTCGTCGTGTGTGCATGCGGGAAAAAAGATAAGGGAAATAGAAAAAGGAAAATAAAGGTTACCACTAACGGGTAGGGCCCACGTTTTTGGATGGGATTTTAAAATTTGTGTTTGTGGTATCTCAGACTGCGCGAGACTTTAAAACAAGGTTTTTACTATTTTTATCCATGTTTTAAAGACTAGCAGAATAAGTGTACATGCACTCTTAATTACTTACTCCCTCCGTCCTAAAATAGATATCTCAGATTTGTTAAAATTTAAATGAATCTAAATACTATTTAGTATATAGGTTTATCTAAATTTTAACAAATCTAAGACATCTATTTTCAAAAAGAGGGAGTACAAAATACTAGAAATTGACTCGAGAAGTCGTAATGTTGAAGCTCAAAATCTAGGTAGCTATGCTCCAAAAGATAGGCAACCAACCTGTGGTTGGGTGATTATATCCCAGGGCATCAGAGATTAAATTCTAGGTTTGATACATTTTATTGGGATAAAAGACGAAATATTATTTTAGTGGGAGATGACGTTTCTGTTGACAACGAGGCATCCGTGATAACTTCGTCAATCTTAATACCCGATCCACCGACTCAGTCTCTCGAAAATGTTCATAGAAATCTAATATATCGTGTATAAGTTTATAGAGGATGGGTGCATGTATATATTGTGTTGCGAGCGTCTACATATACCGTGTTTCAAAAAAAAGCTCCAAGAGATAGAAGCTGGTCTCATGGCTGGGCCAAGTTAGGCCTGTTTAACTTCTTTGACCCATACATAAATCACGCATCTTACCCAGGCCGACACCCATGTCCGAAGCCCACGAAGCCTCTTCAGTGCCGAGGCAAGCAAGCCACCATGAAAAGACTAAAACACCCCCACCAATGCACCCACGCCTCGGATCTCCCGTGATTACCCGCATATGTAGCCCCAGTTCCAACATTTCGCGGGGCCAGGGTCCGAAAATAGAAACCGCACTGCGCTACTCCCTCCGTTAGGGATTATAAGACCCGAGAGCTTTTTAAAAATGTTAGGAATTGTAAGTCCTCTTTTATTTATTAGTCTCTCTCCTCCAATGCATGTTCTCATTTTTCTCTATTTTCTCTCATGCATGTGTAACTATTGGTGCATGTAGTAATCAAGTGGGTGAGTTATTGATTTTCTTAATCCTATCAAAATGGTCCATAGGCCTTATAATCCCTAACAGAGGGAGTATCACACTTCACACACAGCTTCAGCAGCAGACAATGCCTCCCACCTCGTAGCCATGAAGCTTGTTGGCGGCTAGGGTTCTGACCTCTCCCCTAGCTCACTCCAAAGCCCTAACCCTCCCACCCTCCCTACTTCCATCTGGCCTCATGCTAGATTTGCTCTCTTGATTTAGTTTAGGGTTCAGATTGCGGTTGGTCGGGCGGCGCGGAATCATGTCCAACCGATTCGATCTCCTCGGGGCGTCGATAGCGACGACCACGCCATCATCGCCGCCGCCGAGAAGAAGAAGGCCGCCGATCAGCCAAGCCCGGCCGCCAAGCTTCCCATCAAGCCCGCGCCGCCCGGCCAAGCCGGTGAGCTTCGATTTCTCCCTTTGCTTTCGATGGCTCCCTTTCTCCCTCTAGTACCGATGCGCATGTCTGGTTACTGGATGGATCTCTGGATGGGTATGCAATGCGCCAATTTTAATATGCTACGAGCTGTTGCTCATTTGGTACTCTGCGATGCGTTGCTTTGCTTGTAGTGGAGGACGGGAGGAACTTCCGGGACGGTGCCAGGCGCGGGAGAGGCGGCCGCGGAGGCCGGACCGGACCGAGGCGGGACTATGGCGACGCGAACGCCAACGCGGAATGTGGTACGGCGGTGGCGATGGATTTGGCGGCAGGACCGGGCCGTGGCGGTGAGGCAGGGCGGTCCGGTCGCGGCCATACCATCTGGAGGAGGCGGTGGCCATGCCAGGTACACCGGCGGAACCACGAGGAGTACAGCTGTCCCCACCGGTCTGGCGCCCACAGCACCGGTCGGGCTACGGGATGAAGCGCGGCTGGCTGGCAGTAACCGGGAAGCGACTGATGAAGGACTTCCGCAGTTAAGATTGGTCATGTTTGAAGCTTTGGTTTCATGACCTGTTTCGATTCTGTCATGTATAGAGTCTGACGCTTTTGTGTGATTGATGATCAGGGAAAGTGTGGAGGCTGTTAACACTGAGAAGATTGCTGTTGTGACTGAGGATGAGAATAAGCCTGAAGATGCACCACAAACTGAGGTTGAGAAGGTCAAGGAGGGTGCTAAGAATGAAGAGGAAGAGAAGGAGGCTGAGGAGGATGAGGTACATTTCTGGAATCCGCCGTTATTGATTCCTTGCATCGTGTATTGGCGTGCTTATTTTGTATTGGTGGTAAGGGTGATTGTAACTATCTTGCGGGACTGGACATACCAGATGTCGTCATGTTTTGCAAGCTTGGTAGTGTATATGCTATTCTGGGGATGTAATGCAGTTACTCAATCACTCTAGATGTTTTCTGTACACCTGCTTGCCTAATAGTGACTTATTTTGTCATAGTACTGAAATGGTTTAGAATTGTTCACCACTTAAAAGGCTTACCTTTTTTTATAAGGAATACTGAAATATGGCTTGTCATTGCTCTCACAAATGGGTTGCAGTGCTCAGTTTTACCTAGTCAATAGTAGTTGGTTTGTACAAAAGCATCCATTCTTTGATGTTAGGGCATTAGCTTTCCCCTGGAGATTCTGGCTTGCTGTTATCTAATTGATTTATCGAATGCTCTTTGCCATGTCATTTGCGGTCCAGGTTAGCTTTGAGATATTCATGGGGTTGTATTGTGATGATGGTGAACGTTCAGTTATAGTGCCAGTATCCCTCCACCCCTCTTCTTGGGGTTCATTTATCTTTGACATATTCAAACATTATGCTTCTGTATGTATTGCTGTTTGTGCATGTTCTGCTCTTTTATTGGTACTTTTACATGTTCCAGCTATCTCATTACAAGTTTGAATGTGTTGCTGTGGCATGCTTGCACTTCCTTATTTTTCTCCCATCTGATGTTTGCTTGCTAAGGGCAATTCACTGCTAAGAAAATGTTCACATTCCATGTTATCATCCAAGTTGTATTAAATCTGTCATTGAAATAACATGTTCTCTGACCATCACTATGTAGGAGATGACCTTGGAGGAATATGAGAAAGTATTGGAGGAGAAGCGGAAAGCTTTGCTCGCACTAAAGGCTGAGGAGAGGAAAGTTGAAATTGACAAGGAGCTGCAGTCCATGCAACAGCTGTCAGTTAAGAAGGACGCTGATGAAGTATTCATTAAGCTGGTAAGTTTTACATTTTGCGGTCTTTCTTTTGCTTGTGGTTATATCGATGTTAAAATTTCCAGTTAACCCCTGGTGCAGGGCGCTGACAAGGACTTGAAGAAGAAAGAAAGTTCAGAAAGAGAGGAGCGTGCCAAGAAGGTATCCTACACATTTCTATTTGTCTTCTTTGATTTGATCGTACGGGAGGGTTTATTTGCTTTTTGTGCCAAGAATGACCTCTAATGAGAGGGAAGTAAGATTTGGGGAGTTGCTATCCCGAAACAGATTTTTGTGCTCCACCATAAAAATTCGTGTAAAATCTCTGTAAGTCAGATTGAGCTGTTATTTTCTGAATAAATCTCTCAGTATGTTAGCTAACTTTCATTAGTTCAACACTTTTTTATTTGAGCAACAGGAGGTCTTAGGAAAAATCAGTTTCTACCTGCTGGTCTGTTTTGACAGATTTCTGCTATTATTTGGATTTGCTTCTTATTGATTCCTTTTGGGGTTCTTTTTGAGAAATTGAGCTTTTTGAGGGAATTTCCACAGTGGATTGTATTTTTATTAAAAGTTTTTCTGTTCTAAAACTAAACCCCAAAGGTCTATTATCTTTTGAATACACTAATGTTGTTAATGAAGATTGTGTGAAGTTTTGTATAAAGAAAAATTTTCAGGTGTATAGAAAGAATGATGTAATGAGATGAAGAATGGACAAAAGCTCAGGCTTGGGGATGACACCCCGTGTCATCACAAGAAATATTCAACAGGTACAAGCGTCAAAGCTTGGGGATGCCCAAGGCATCCCCTTCTTCATCAATAAAAATCTCAGGTCTTTCTAGACACTTCGTTTTTATTGTTTCATGCACTGTTGTGTTGTTCTTGGAGCGTTTTTAGTTTTCTTAGTTTGCTTGAATAAAGTAGTTTGGACCTCCGTTCTCGTTGTGTTGTTTCAAATAAGTTGATTGGTGTTGGAGAGGAGTAGAAAGTTCTTGCTTGTATAGTACAAGAGGAGCTTGCTTTTACTGTGTCTTAGACTTTATCATGTCATGCTAGATGTTGTTTTGACCTTATGCTTAGTGATTATTGCTATAGAATGACTTTTTTCAAACAAACAGGATTGCTTAATGTGTCTTGAAGGAATCATGCGTTGTTTTAGCATAAAAAAAGCATAGTATTGTGGTATTCTCCTTTGATGCTTTGTTTGGGTTGACTTGGCACATGCTCACACCATGTTATCGCTATGAACAAGTCACCATAGCCTCTATGATCATTTATTCCTTGACTTGTAGTACCACTTTATGCTTTGATTAGTAATGTTTTGTCGCTCTGTATGATTATGGCCATTATTGCTCTCTTAGTTGGTCGCTCCCAGTCTTTTGCTAGCCTCCACTTGTATAAGTAAGCTCTACTCATGCATCCAACTCCCAAGAAACCAAGTTATTCCAAAGTGTCCACTATAAATTCCTATGCATGTGTGTTACACCATTCCAAGTATATTCTTGTTTTCATCTATCTTCCAATTTAAAAGTATTTTGTTATGTGAAAAATTAGTGATTAAAACTCTCACGAACTTGACGGCATACTTTATTTTTCTTGCACCTAATAAACTTGAACCATTGTGTCATCTATGCTGTATATGCTTGCACTTATACGTTGAAATTAGCAGAACCGTGCTGTCACGAGGACCACTTTCAACATTGCACTTGTACATTGTACACAGTTGATATCATGCTCTTTTGTCTATGGATGCCGTCGGTGTGAAATGAAAGGGGAGCTTGTAAGACCATGGAGTTATGTATGTGTGTTAGAGAAACGCCTGTGTCACTAGCCTAAGCCATGCCTAATCATAGTGGAAACTTGCAGCATCACCATAATGAGAAATCTATGAAGCATTCTTCTTATGAAAAAAAAAGATAGAAAAAAGAGATTGAGAAAAAGAATAAAAAAAATATATATGAAAAAAGAGGAAAGAGAGAAAAAAGCACCATTTTCCCATGGTAAATAAGAATATTGCCGAGATGATCATTCTCTGCCTGCCTTGTCATTTTGATTATGGGATAGCTCATGTATCATGTGCAAGGGGTATCCCGTTGGTGGTTCTCTATGATACACATGTACTTACTATGACAAGAACTTGCAAGTAACTAAACTTGAGTAGCATGAGGAGCGGCCCTCGTATTCAAGGGACATGAGATTGCCAACTTATATTTTGACAAGCATATACTCCATAGTTTGTTTACTTTAACCTTAATCACTTCAAGATGCTTATGATAGGGGCAATGAGGGCTGAAAGTTAACAAGTACCATGATTTTGGAAGCTCTTTATGAAACTTGAAATCCCTGCTTTCCTTTATGAAGGGTCTTTTTTCCACCATTATATTGAGTCTCCACCTTCTATCCTTAGGCACCAGTTAAGAGAGCATAGTTGCCATTCTTAGTTTTATGTGCATTGTCCCAAAACTTATTGATTGATGCATACTGTTGATATTGTTTGCTCTTGTGCTATTTGTATCTAGTCACTCTTATGAACTTTGAAGGTGTCCTATGCATCTATTTGCTACTCCATGAGGGACAAGCTGAATGACACTATGCCATATTTTCTATATGTAAAATAAATAAACGTTTTTCAATGCATGTTATTCATGAATCTTTGTTTATAACCTTTCATGTTGCATGCATAGTTACTTTGTCTTACTGTTAGAACTCAATCTTTCATGCTCATGTTTAGAGTTCTTTGATTCCAGCTTTCAATGCTTGCAAATGGTTTGATCTTGATTTTGATGGTGCATGTCACCTAAAAATTTATTCTTTTTATCACTTACCTACTCGAGGACGAGCAGGAGTTAAGCTTGAGGATGCTTGATACGTCGGAAATGTATCTATAATTTTTGATGTTCCATGCTTGTTTAGTATCTACTTTGATTTGCTTTGTCTACACTTTGAGGTGTTTTTATATGTTTTCTAGACTAACTTATTAACAAGATGACATAGTGATAGTTGTCTATTTTCTTTTGTTTTTGGTTCCAGAAAAGGCAGAAAATCAATATTCTTGGAATTGGACGGGACAAAAGCCAAAATCAATATTTTACCGTGGGGAACACGGAGCCATAATACGAGACGGAGGAGAGCCACTAGGAGGCCACACCCACGGCATGGCCTTGCTAACCCTAGCCTGCTGCCTGCCTCGCCTCTTCGCCTATAAAGACCCCCTATACCAAAACCCTAAGTACCCGATCAATCTTCCACGAAACAGTCCGTAGCCGCCATCATCATCCCTAGATTGGGGGATATGAAGCTCTTCCCGGCACCCTGCCGGAGGGGAGATCATCCCGAAGACCTTCTTCTTCATCATGCCAGCCTCCGGTATGAAGCGTGAGTAGTTCCACCTTGGACTATGGGTCCATGTAGTAGCTAGATGGTTGTATCTCCTCCTTTGTGCTACCGTGTTTAGATCTTGTGAGCTCTGTTCATGATCAAGATCATCTATTTGTAATCATGCATGTTGTGTTTGTGGGGATCCGATGAATATTGAGATTACTATGTCAGATTGATTAATGATTTTGTCTTATTGACTCTACCATGTCTGTGTTGTTTGTGATCTTGCATGCTCTCAGTTTCTAGTAGCTATCTTGGCCAAGTAGATGCTAGTGACTGCAAGAGGGGGTATTTATGCTCGATAGTGGGTTCATGCCTCTATTTAATCTAAGGGAAGTGAAAAAAATCTCTAAGGTTGTAGATGTGCTGTTGCTACTAGGAAGAAAACAACGGTCTCTTGTTCATGGAACAAGTGGATTGTTTACCTTACACACTTTGCTTAAAGAAGTTATCTGTTGCTTGCAACTTAATACTGTAGGAAGTTCGGATGATAACCTGAAGGTGGATTACTAGTCAGATATGCAGTTGGATGGCGGTCTATGTATCTTGTTGTATTGCCCAATCGAATCTCATAGGATCATGAATGTCTAGTATTGCATTGTCATGCCTTGCTCAGTCTTATCAAATGCCCTGCTGTAATTTGTTATCCAGCATGCCATGTTTGTTTATCTTAAGGAGAACACCTCTAGTGAACTATGGACCCCGGTCCAATATTTACCATTGATACATCTTCCACTGCTACTGTTTACTTTCTGCAAACCACCATTACCTTCCACACCATATAGTTAACCCTTTGTTTTCAGCAAATTGGTGAGATTGTCAATCTCACTATTTGTTGGGGCAAAGTCTTGAGTTTGTGTTGTGCAGGTTTCCAAGTTGCTAGCGACACCTTTGAGTTGTTTCCTTCCTCCTACTAGTTCGATAACCTTGGTTTCTTACTGAGGGAAGACTTGCTGCTGTGCTCATCACACCTTCCTCTTGGGGACTCCCAACGAAGCTCTACATTGATCTGAGCCACCATCAAAGCTCATCTCCATCATCGTCTACTGCAAGATCCCATCACCCCCACTGTAATATCTTGGCAAACATGATGTATGATGTAATATATTATTTTCCCATGATCTATTGTATGACTATGTTGATGTTTGAGTAGTGATTTTTTATGGAAATTGTGATCTAATGTGTTTTGGTTGCATACAAATATATGTTATCTTCTATGATAATCTTGATGCACTAACATATGAGTGCACACATATGTTGGGGGGTGTACAAGGTTATCACTGTTGCATGTTGATAGGATGAGGGATAGACGGAGTTTGATAGAAGCCAAATCCCAAGTCTTAGAAATATATGTAGTATTAATTCATGGTTAATCAACAGAGGTATTATCATGGAGACTTTAGATATAAATGCGGTGGTTGGACTTTATGTACTAATATTCTCTTGTTTGTTCTTAATTGGCCTTGGGATCAATCACTAGTGGTGTATTTGCTCATATCTATGGCTACAACTAGTTATGACTCCTCCTAGAAGAAACAATAAAAATACTATATATGTGCTTCACTAATTGTGACAACCAAATGAATGAAATAGCAATTTGCCCAAACATGTGCTCCCATAGATTATCCACATCCACTCCACTAGCTCCACTTCATTTGCATTATTTTACTTATAGTATTTATTTTAACTACTTTATTATTTTCTAGTTAATACCAAAAAACAACCACACACACTTTAGATCCTAGCTTTGCATAGAAGGCCATATAAGTGGGTTATAGAGCTTTAGAGAATAGATAGTTTACCTTCATCTCCTCGTGGGTTCGACACTCAAATACTTATCGAAATGTACTACGGTGATCTCCCGCACTTAGGGGTTATCAGTGTCTAACTTCTCATCCGATTCACGGGGTGAAACTATTTGACGAGGTTGTTTACATGGGACCATGGTACAGTCATGTGGTATGGTCATATGTGACCATACCAGTTCTCGCTATACTTGTAGAAGGTCTCGTTTCATTTCTTTTTTCTCCTAGGTGCATGTATATTTGTATAGAAAGCATTATAGCTTCCAATCAATATATTTGTGCCAAAAAATGGTAGCCTTAATTGTTTTTTCCATCAACCTCCTTAAATTTGGGATGCTGGTGAAATTATGGCTTCCAATCAACATGGTTGTGCCCAAAATGGTATGTTTAATTGTTTTTTCCATTAACCTCTTTGAATTTGGGATCCTGGTAAAACCAACATAAAGGTGCACGAGAACGATAAAATACTAACACTATTACTAAAAACACAAGACAAACACACTCACCAATGGTTGGCCTTTGCTCTCCCATGCAACATGAATTGCTCGGTGAACTCCACCCTTGATCTAGGGATAAAATTCATATTAAACAATATCTTGTCTCATATTAGATATACCTAGCCGCAACATGATAACTGTAAAATGATACAACATGCATCTTTAGCCATCGCACAGTTGGCATATAATTTAGAACCCAACCTGTTTGTAGAAACCAATTGGACAACTGACTGGATCTGTTCTCTAAAACATAGCCACAACTTTTCATGATCTAGAGATAAATTAGCAAGCCACATGTTTATCATACTCAATTCTCTTACATTAGGATTAAGTATAAAACGGTGCAAAGTTCTACAAATGATTTCCATGTTGTTTTCCAATGACCATTAAACATAATCTTCATTATCAGTTAAAATCACACTGCTTAACGAGAAGTTTGGATCATTCCATCCAGTTACCTCCGAGGGGCCAAAAGTCCTAGAAAAGATGAAAGTAGTCTACCGATACTAGGTAATTTTATATGTTGTTTCCATTTGTTGATTGCATCAAGCACATATAGAAGAAAACAAGGTTTAAGAGCATGATTTTCCAAAATTGAGAACTTCTCGAAACCCTTCCAAACATCATGACTCAGCATGATTTGCTTGTCATTTCCAATGCAGTAATTTAATCTTAAGCCAAAGTTTAACTTTCTAGAGATTTTCCAAAATTGAGAACTTCTCGAACTATCTAACTGATAGGCAACATCACCCACGTAATTATAAATTTGTAGATCCATTTCCTCAATAAAAAATATATTTTTATTTCTACAGAAAGACCCATTCCTCCAAATTCTCTTGCCTTATGCAATGTTCCCAGATAAACCATGGCCCCTACTCCATCCGAGAAGAATCTAGCCCTTGACATATCCATTGTCTTATGGTCATTTTTTCTTGCACATAAACAACATTTTATGTATTTAGCAAGGACCTTGTCACATTTTGTTCCTGGCTTTCTGATAGTTTTCTATCCCCTCCGTCTAGAAATAACTAACTTGAGTTTATCTAGATTTGAATGTATCTAAACGCATTTTAGTGTATAGATAGTACTATCTCGGTTCCAAACTATAAGATATTCTAACAGGCTAAACTAACCTAGGAAAACATCTTATCTTATATTTAAGACCAGGGGTAGTAAATCTTAGAGGATCAACGTACTAATGGAATTTGTCCGTGAAGCTTTGCAAATAGACATGCAAAATGTCCTTAAAAAAAATTAGACAGGCAAAATAAAACCAAAATCTCATAAGAATAAAAAAGTTTTTGCTTAGCGGGCTCATCATATAGGCCGTTCACTTCTTAGGTCCATACACAAAGAACCCATACACCCCAGGCCGACACCAGTGTCCGAAGCCCACGAGTGCTCAGGCAAAACCTCACCACAAATGACCAAAACAGCCCCACTCCAGCAGTCGCCGAACCTCCGTCCGCACGTAATTACCGCGCACATCCAGCCCCAGTTCCGTCATTTCGCGGGGCCCCGGGTCCGGAAATAGAAACCGCACTGCGCTATCACACTTCACACGCAGCTTCAGCAGCAGACAGCGCCTCCCACCTCAGAGCAGAGCCCAGCGGAGCTTGTTGGCGGCGGCTAGGGTTTTACTACAGCCTCTCCCCCAGCTCACTCCAAAGCCCTAACCCCTCCCACCCCTCCCTACTTCCATGCTGGCCTCATGCTAGATTTGCTCTCTCCGGGATTTAGTTTAGGGTTCAGGACCGCGGTTGGTGCGGCGGCGGCGGGAATCATGTCCAACCAGTTCGATCTCCTCGGGGACGTCGACAGCGACGACCACGCGCAGCTCATCGCCGCCGCAGAGAAGAAGGCGGCCGCCGCAGTCAAGCCGGCGCCGGCCGCGGCCAAGCCGGCCGCCAAGCTGCCCACCAAGCCCCCGCCGCCCGGCCAAGCCGGTGAGCTCTCTTTTCCCTTTGCTTTCGATGACTCCCTTCATCTAGTACCGATGCGCCTGTCTGGTTATTGGATGGATCTCTGGATGGGTATGCAACGCGCAAATTTTAATATGCTACGAACTGCTGCTCATTTGGTACTCTGCGATGCGTTGCTCTGCTTGCAGTGGAGGACGGGAGGAGCTTCCGGGACGGGGCCGGGCGCGGGAGGGGCGGCCGCGGAGGCAGGACCGGCCCGAGGCGGGACTATGGCGACGCGAACGCCAACGGCTTCGAGCGCGGGTACGGCGGTGGCAGTGGATTTGGGGGCGGCAGACTGGACCGTGGCGGTGAGGACGGCGAGGGCAGGGTCCGGGGGCCGCACCAGCCATACCGCGGAGGAGGCGGTGGCCGCCGCGGCGGGTACACCGAAGGGCAGACCACGGAGGAGTACAGCTGTCCCCACCGGTCCTACGAGCGCCACAGCGGCACTGGTCGGGGCTACGGGATGAAGCGCGACGGGGCTGGTCGTGGCAACTGGGGAACTGCGACTGATGAAGGACTTCCGCAGTTAAGATTGGCCATGTTTGAAGCTTTGGTTCCATAACCCGTGTCGATTCTGTCATGTATAGAGTCTGACGCTTTGTATGGTGTGGTTGATGATCAGGGAAGCTGTGGAGGCTGTTAACACTGAAGAGACTGCTGCTGTGACTGAGGATGAGAAGAAGCCTGAAGATGCACCACAGACCGAGGCTGCTGAGAAGGTCAAGGAAGGTGCTGAGAATGAAGAGGAAGAGAAGGAGGCTGAGGAGGATAAGGTACATTTCTTGAATTCACTGTTATCGATTCTTTGAATCGTGTATTGGCGTGCTTATTTAGTATTGGTGACAAGGGTGGTGATTGCAACTATCTTGCTGGACTGGACATACATACCGGATAGTATCATGTTTTGCAAGCTTGGTATTGTGTATGCTATTCTAGGGATGTAATGCAGTACCTCAACCAGTCTAGATGCTTGCTGTACACCTGCTTGCCTAATAGTGACTCCTTTTGTCACAGTACTAAAATGGTTTAAAATTGTTGACCACTTAAAAAGGCTTACCTTTCTTTATAAGGAATACTGAAATATGGCTGTCAGTGCTCTCACGAATGGGTTGCCAGTGCTTAGTTTTACCTAGTCAATAGTTGGTTCCTACAAAAGCATCCATTATTTGTTGTTAGGGTAATAGCTTTCCCCTGGAGTTTCTGGATTTCTGTTATTTAGTTGATCTATTTGAGTGCGGTTTGCACTGTTGTTTGTGGTCCAGGTTAGCTTTGAGATATTCATGGGGTTGTATTGTAATGATGGTGAATATTCACTTATAGTGCCAGTATCCCGCCACACCTCTTCCTGGGGTTCATTTATGTTTTGACATATTCAAACGTTATGCTTCTGTATTGCTGTCTGTGTATGTTCTGCTCTTTTATTGGTACTTCTACATGTTCCAGCTATCTCATTACAAGTTTGAATACGTTGCCTGTGGCATGCTTGCACTTTCTTATTTTTCCACATCTAATGTTTGCTTGCTGAGTGCAATTCACTGTTTCACATTCCATGTTATCATCCAAGTTCTATTAAATTTGTCATTGAAATAACATGTACTCTGGCCACCATTATGCAGGAGATGACCTTGGAGGAATATGAGAAAGTATTGGAGGAGAAGCGGAAAGCTTTGCTCGCACTAAAGGCTGAGGAGAGGAAAGTTGAAGTTGACAAGGAGCTGCAGTCCATGCAACAGCTGTCAGTTAAGAAGGACGCTGATGAAGTATTCATCAAGCTGGTAAGTTTTACATTTTGTGGTCTTTCTTCTGCCTGTGGTTATATCGATGTTAAAATTTCCAGTCAACCCCTGGTGCAGGGCGCTGACAAGGACTTGAAGAAGAAAGAAATTTCAGAAAGAGAGGAGCGTGCCAAGAAGGTACCCTGCACATTTCTATTTGTCTTCTCTGATTTGATCAGAATACCTGCTCTATCTTCTGAACTTATATATCCGAGTCTTCTGACTGTTGTGTCTTTCTTTCTTTCCTGCATGAAGTCCCTCAGCATCAATGAGTTCCTGAAGCCAGCTGAAGGCGAGAGGTACAACGGCCCTGGTGGCCGGGGCCGCGGCCGTGGCCTCAGGGGACGTGGTGAGGCACGTGGCGGTTACAATGGCGGTGGTGGCCGGCGACAAGCTCCTGCTCCAGCGATCGGTGACCAGGCTGAGTTTCCGACGCTAGGTGGGAAGTGAAGGGGTCCATTGTCCTGTGCCCTGATCCAACTAGGAGCAGCTCGGTTTACTCCTGAATTGTGTCCTTGTTGAGTTCTCAGTACTCAGTAGTGTGTTGTTGTTTCACCCGTTTCGTCGTGTCGAAGACTGTGTCCCGTGTATACCTGAGGTGCACCCACCTAACCACCTCCAGTGTCTTGTTTTCCTAAGTTAGCAGCAGCTTACTCTGTTTTTTTATAGGACAACATCATGTATGAGATGCTTTTCTGGTGCACTTTTGTCTGTGCTTGGTTCAGTGGTTTTGCTCAGCTGAGAATTAATTCATGTTCTTTTTTACCTGTTTTATTATGCACACTTCCTCTGGAGAATCGTTCTGGAACGGCAAGGCAGCTGATGGAGTGATGGTTTTTCAAAGGCTGCACTAAGCCAGGAACTTGTAGCTAAATCATGACAAAAAATGGTCTCAGTTCATGCACGAAAACAAGCTCTCTCCAAGACCCAGATTGCAGAATAATGTAAAGCCAATTTACTATGCTTTCTACTCCACTACTATCAACAGGAAATTACAAGCCATATCAAAAAAAAAAACAGGAAATTACAAGCAAAAAATTATATCTCAGTTACATGGTTACACAGAGGTAAAGACGATCACACATTTCATCTTGGCTTGCTGCAATCTGCAGCCGAAGGATACCAGAACCTGTCAGACAACTCCTGCCTGTCTGAATCCCAGGCACTCCTCAGGGTCTCGTAGGAGCGATTCACCTCGCCCACATTCTCCGGCTGAACCAGACTGCTCTGCTCCTGACAGTGCTGCCGGTCGCTCATCATCCGCCGGCTCATGCTCCCGGCGTCGCTGCTCGGGGCGGAGATGCAGCCGGACTCCACCACCATGTCGCCCTCCAGTATGCGGAGGACCTGCCAGTCAGAAGATGCAGGAAGAAGGGTAAGCATACATAAAAGATAGTTCCTGGTAAGAGCTGCAGATGTCGAAATGTTTGTGTAAAATTTGACTGACATGGGACATGCGCGGCCTCGAAAGGGGGTCACGCCGTATGCACAGGTTGGCTGCGTGCAGCATGCAGTAGACCTCGTTCTCGCAGAAGCGGTCCTCGAGGCGTGGGTCGATGAGATCGTCGAGCGCGTGGTCTTCCAGTAAAGGCCGGGCCTGTTGCAAATATAAGGGAATAGGGTTGGTGCCATAGCATGCAGTACAGTGATCAAAACCATCAAAACATAAATTATCAGTGTAGCTTTCAGTTCGTGACCGTGGTTGATCATGAATTATAGTAGAGAAATATCAATCAGTTCCAGGTTAGCTGACTGCAGAAACAACATTCTTTCTGCCTGTTAGTCGATTGCGTAAACAGCGTTACTTTCTTATATTTTTCATGAACTTCAGTTAGTGAAAACTATCACTGCTGACTTGGTCGCATTCATGCCACTATGATAGGTTCTTATGGCACCATCACTAACCAGCAAAACAGAAGTCTACAAAGGAAATTATGACAGTACTAATTAACATATTGTTCGGTGAACTCACCCATTCGGTCAGGAATTGTTGGCCCTTTGGTCTGTTAATGTCGACAGCCTTGCGTCCAGTGACAAGTTCCACTAGAACAACGCCAAACGAGTAGACATCGGCCTTCTCAGTTATTTGCCCGCTCTGAGCATATTCAGGTGCCAGATAACTGCGTAATGAAAAACGAGGCTCAGGTTTGCCAAAGTTACAAGGTAGACGTGATCAAGCATAGAAAAGTGCATATCTGATCACTTACCCGAATGTTCCAATGACTCTTGTTTCAACACCCATGTCTCCATCAGGTTGCCATCTAGCCAAGCCAAAGTCACCGACCTGTCACACCATTGTGAATAAACTTCAACCTCATCATTCAATGACAGTCCATACTTAACCCAGTAACTTGTATGGGAAGAAAATTATGTCACACTTCAAAGCAAAATAAACCTACCAGCTTTCATGAATAAGATAAGGAAATTACAATGGATCAAAGACAAACTGGATGCTTATTTAGCACAGAGCTTAGCACATGGTTAATAAGGTCCAACATAACCTAGGTATGCCGTTAGTGCTAGTAGTGGTCATTTTTTCTCAAAGGGAAGTAAATTCAATGCATGGCAGTGACTAGTCCACATTGCAAAAAAGGTAGATGATCATACCAGTGGCTCAAAATCATGTGTGACAAGGATGTTGTTTGGTCTCATATCACGATGGATTATGCAACCAACTCTGCATTCTTCATGGAGGTACCGCAGTCCTCTGGCGGCTCCAACTGCAATCTTTTGTCTGGCAGCCCACCCTAATGTCTCTCTGTTACGGCCTAATACAGTGCAACCAATTAGTTTAGCAAGGCTATACTTATTAACTCAAAGAACTGCACATAAAGATGTGTATCCAGTGATCTGTTGCATCAAGAAATCAATGCAAGAATAATCACAGTAGAAACCAATGCTTTTATCTCTAAGAAAATTGTCATATTTGAGTTTGCAGGATTTTTTTTTTAGATCAACAGGGATTCATCCCCGGTTCCATTTCAAGAAATGAAACCAACACCAGCCAGCACTTCAGGTTCAGATACAATCAACGACTAAAAACAGGAAAGCAAACTAGATGCTAAACAAAAGCTACTATTTTCCGGCACCCAGAAGGGGAGACCCAGAAAACACAAAAGCGAGCAAGGAAACTAGTCTCAGAACGGTAGGATTACATTCAGAACAGAGGGAGACGAGGGAGAACAGGCTAAGCAACAAAAACTCTGACTCAAATAACCACGTGGACCTCATCATAAAGATTGAATGTAGCTTACCATAAAGATGTGTATCCAGTGATCTGTTGCAAATGTACTCGTAAACTAGCAACCGCCTCTTGTCTTCAACACAAAACCCAATCAGCATCACAACATTGCGGTGCTGTGCACAGCTCAGAACCTCCACCTCCGAGCAAAACTCAACATCGCCTTGGGAGCTAGCAAGTTTGTATTGCTTAACAGCAATTGCCTGGCCATCAGGCAGCACCCCTCTGTGGACAGACCCAAACCCACCCTCAGCCAAGAAATTTGCTCTGGAGAAGCCACCGGTTGCATATTCCAGTTCTGCATAGCTGAACCACCGTGGAGGTTTTCCAACCACAGGCGCCTTGTGCTGACATATCGAGCACAAAGGCGGCGGCCCGGGCGGAGCGCTCCTCGACAGCGAGACGACATCTCTCACATTTCCTCTGAAGTTCAAGTCAGACCTGCTTCTGACTGCGCTAATTTCAGTCAGTAGGTCCAGCTTGGAGATCTTCTCGAGCAAGGCGTCCGCCGTAGGGGTTCTCCTAGCTTTAGGACGGTTGGGTACTAGTCTGGGGGTTGCAGGTCTCTGCAGAATATCCGCCATCCATGGTTGAAGTGACGAGGCCACCTGAGGTGTTGCTGTTAATGTTTCACTCTCAGAATCAGGTATGTTGACATCCAAATGCTGCATATTATCATGGTCTGCTTCTTTCTTCAGAGAGCTGTTTGTTTCTGAAACACAAAGTGGAGAAGTGGCAGGGTCTGAGCTTGCGACAGAGGATGCTCCGGTATCGCCTCTTTCTTCTTTCTTCAGAGAGCAGTCTGTTTCTGAAGCACAAAATGGAGAAGTGCCAGGGTCCGAGCTTGCGACAGAGCATGTTCCAGCATCCTTGGTCTCTTCTTTCGCCAAAGAGATATTTGTTTCTGAATCCCCAAATGGAGAGTCTGAGCTTACGACAGAACATGTTCCTGTATCCTCTGCTGCTTCTTTCTTTAGAGAGCTGGTTGTTTCGGAATCAGCAGATGGAGAAGCACAAGGGTCCGAGCTTGCAACAGAGAATGTACCGACATCCTCTACCGCTTCTTTCTTCAGTGAGCTACTCGTTTCTGAATCACCAGATGGAGAAGCACCAGGGTCTGAAGTTGCAACAGAGAATGTTCCGGTATCCTGTGCCGCTTCTTTCTTCGCAGAGCTATCTGTTTCTGAACCACACAATGGAGAAGCACCGGTGTCGGAGCTTGACACGGAGGATGCTCCGACATCAGTACCACCAAACGGCGTCGCCGACCCTGAGCTGCTGCAGCTCGGCGTCACCTCGGGGCCTCGGATCGAAACCGTCTCCTCCTCCTCTTCTACATTGTCAGCAGCTTCACCACCATCCGAACCGCTCGGCTCGGGCTGCTGCTGCTGCTGCGGCGGAGGAGGTGGTTCTTCATGCTCGTTCTCCGGGGACCTTGCCAGGTTGAGCCGGACGACTTTGGGCTGGGAGCGCTTCATGACGACGATGTTGCACTGGAGGTCCTGCATGCAGTGTCTCTCTTCGAGCTTCAGCTCCCTGAGCAACAGCAAATGCAACATAAACACACAACAGTATGCCGCCGATACTGAAGAGATTCAGCTAGTGTGGCGGTGGCTCTGTCACGTCACCTGTCCAGCACGACCCAGCTCGCCTGCGCCAGCTTGGACTCGGCGGCCACCACGCCGCCGGAGGGCGAGGTGTGGACGATCCTGACCTTCACGTCTACCTGCAGGAAAGAAAAAGCAGCAGGAGTTACTGAACTGAGGGAGAATTCAGTGTGTATGAAGTCAGAGTGGCGGCTGAAGTGAGGAACATCTGCTGGTGCTGACCTTGGTGGGATCGTAGAGGTCGCGGAGGCTCAGCATCATCTGCGTGCACAGCTCGGAGACGTCCGACCTCTGCACGGGCGCCGCCACGGTGCCGCTCGCGCAGCCCCCCGCGAAGAAGGGAAATCCCCAGGACTTTTTGCCTGAATGAGATACAAAGGGGAAGAACGCCGCGGTCGATTAATTAGTCAGGCTGGGAATGCGGCCGAAGCCATGGATTGGGGGAACTCCGGATGGAGAGGGAGAATTTCGTACCGGAGTTGGCGTGCGGCGGCGGCGGCGGCGGCATGAGGACGAGGATGAGGACGGCGTCGCCGCGCCGCGCGACGTGCGCGAGCGCCCACGCGGCGGCCGCCCTGGGGATCTCCCTCGCCGCGGCCCGCGCCGCCACCACCACCGTCGCTCCCCGGCCGCGCGGCTCGCCGGCGCGTCCCCCCGCCGCCGCCGCCATCTCCGAGTGTAGCAAAACGCGACGCCGCGGGGGCGTGTCTCCTTTTTTCTGGGTGTTCGAATTTTGAAGTTGTCGACCAGGAGAGAAAAGAGCAGCAGCAGCAGAGTCAGTGAGACGCTCTTATCAAATTTCACATCGTTCAGAGTAGTACTTCTCATGATTAGAGAAGTGAGCAAAGTGAACTACTACTAGCCCCTAGTGACAACTTTATGTTCAGCTTTTAATTGATGAAGAAAAACTTGTAGCAATTGAATTGCATACTTACATTTCGAGATGTTCCAACTATATTTGTTTCCATTTATAAGACCTTTTTGACGAGATTAATGGAAACAGAGTGGCTAGTTAATAAGTACTCCCTCCGTTTTAAAATATAAGATGTTTTAGATTTATCAAGAAAATATATGTAGACTTGTTTTAGTGTGTAGATTTACTCCAAATCTAAATAAGCCTACATAGTAAAAGTAGTCTAGCTATATTTGTTTTACAAAGCTAAAATATCTTATATTTTAAAAAGGAGAAAGTAATAGTCAACACAGTGTTGTCGAAATATAAAATGTATCTGAAGAAAAACACGCAATGCCAACGATGAAAACATGACATACAGTTGAAAACCGTTTGTGAAGGACAAAGCGTGCGGTGCACTCGTTATCAAAACACAACTAATTATTATGACCTCTCTTCTCTTAAATATAGTACTCCCTCTATTCTACAAAGGATGTTTTAGATTTGTTTAAATTTTAATGCATCTACACGCTAAATATGTCTAGATTTATTTAAATTGAGACGAACTTGCGACATCTTTTTTAGGACGGAGGGAATATGTTTTGATAGGCTATTTTATATTTTGAAACAGACTTAGTAATTGAGTACTACTCAGGTAAGACGATCAGGTGAGTACGTCTCAGCTATTAGCTGTATTACTTATTACTGATCTCTGTTCTAAACGAAGGTCAAGGCGAAAGAATCTTGTTCAAATATAGTACTAGTAAACCAAAAAAGAAAGAAACGCACGCGATCAATCGATTACGAATGCCAGTGGCTCGGAGGTTGAGGCGAGAGGAGGAGGAGGCTTTAATTCGGAGAGGAGGGAGGCGCTTTTTTGTCGTGATCATTGCATAGCATAGGCACGTCGGCCCTTTATTGCTTCGAAAGTCGCGTCGCGTTTGCACAGTTTGAACTTGATGAGAGCCAAACCTGCCTAGTACGCACGGCTCAGCAGACATGCATTGGCATCGATGTGAAATTATTTCCAGATTTTATCCTACTAGGTCGTTAACTTTGACCAAAATATAGTACTCCCTCCGATCTCAAAAATAACTGACCTAGTTTTATCTAAATTTAAATGTATCCATATATTTTAGTGTATAAATACATTCATATCTCAACAAACCAAATCAGTTATTTTTATATAGAGAAAGTACAGAAGATTTATCTTTAGAAAATTTATATATTTTCTAATGGTGGGTACCCTGCTTAGTAAAAAAAATAAACTAAATTTTAGTAAAACACCACTTTTTAAGAAAAAATTGTTTATTTGTTTAAACTAGGCTAAACTAGAGGCTACCCTTTCCAAAGTTCTATCTCTCTACACAATTTATAGCATATTGGTTAAATTGACAATCTGGAGATACGAGCAAGATTAAACCCTGACGGAGGGAGCACCAGGAGATTCGTTAAAGAACACTACAAATACCCCTTAACGCGACCCATTTTAGGGGCACGAGTTAGAAGTATCTTTTAGCCGATCGGATGAGCATTAGTGGCACTAACTTCCTACGATGTTTTGTTGTGTTATCGTGCTAATGTGGTGTCCACATGCGCTGCAATATATTTTTACTAGGCTCTGCTGCCGTTTCAACATTTCTCGTCGTTTTTCTCTGTTTGCACCACTCTTTTCGCTGGTCCGCTCATATTTTGAATGGCCCCGTCTAAAATTTCAACGCCGCGCGTCTCTTTAGGCAAATCTTTCCCTTTCCTCTTTGCTAAATCCCCAACCCCTCTCCACACTAAATCCTCGACACCGTCGCAACCCTCGATTTTGCCGCCGATGTTGGTCGACGACGGCCAGAGGAAGAACAATTGAGAAGGTCAACCAATGACTGCAAGATATAAATGCAAAGGCATCCCTTCACAAATAGGAAAGATTGGTTGGTGGAAACGCGGATATGCTGGAGGGACTGTGTAGCATCCCGGTAAAACCACTACTAAAAATCGCTTGTTGTTTTTTGCTTTTGTGCATCATCATGATATCATGCTCATGTCATCATGCCACATTGCATTTGAGCAGCATACCATGCTTGCATTGGTTTCATCTTGCTTGTATTAATACTATCACCAATACCTCCCTCTCCCTCTTTGGTATCCCTATTTTGTATTATATAATGTGGGAACCCATTGCTGGGTTCCATATTTTATCAAATGCTTTTGTTATTTTTCTAAAACCCTAAATCCTCTAATCCAGTAAAGTGCCCAGATTGACACATACATATATTATGTATGTGGGCATCCTCACTTTCCCATATGCTAATTCCCTCTAGTCTATTTTGTTGCCCTAGATACCTTTGTTCAAACATCCCTGCTAAGATTAAAAGTAGTTTGAATAAGTTGCTTGCTTAAAACTAGCTAAATATAAACATAAAACAAAACAATTGAACTAACAAAAACAAAATAGAAAATAAATAAAAAGGAACAACAGAGGAGAAACCTACCTGGCATCATCCCACCAGCACCAACACCCGCAGCAGTAGCTCACCAAAGCAACCTTCCCAAGGCCCATGTACCGCTTCATAGGAGGACCTCATGTTTCCATTCTTACTCTGGTACAACACCAAAATGATCGTATGGGCACCTAGAGGGGGGGGGTGAATAAGTGCTACTTCAAATTTTACTATTTTCAATTTAGGGTTTGACACAAAAGGTAAATTCTCTAGATATGTAACTAAGGTGAATGTACCTGTATGTCACACTAGCACAATTAACTAAGCAAGAACAAGATATAAAGCGTGGTAAATGATATATGTAGCCAAAGTGGAGCACGCGGTGACACAAGGATGATTTCCCGCAGTCCCTTCCTTTTGAGGGGAAGTATGTCTTTGTTTGGAGAGGGGGTGGTTTCAAAGCACCAACGCCACGAAATGCCTCCCTTGTTCTCCGGTGAACCTCAACCCATGAGGATCGATTCACTCTTTTACTATATCGACAACCTTCGAGGTGGAAGACGACACCTTTACAACAATCAAAGACAAGCTTGTAAAAACCAAATCAAGAACTACGGTTTCGAATGAAACAATAGAACAAAGGGGCCCTCAAGTGAATGATGGGGAAATGAAGATCTATTTTGGTGAAGATGTAGATCAAGGCCTCCTCCTTCGATTCTCAAAAAATAAGAGCTTTGGATGGTTGGAGGTGGAGATCTCTTTTATTTGATGGCTCATCTTTAGGGTTCTTGAGGTTGGGGAACGAGTAGCTTCCAAAGGTAGAAAAAGGGGCCTTTATATAGCCCCCCCTGGAAATGTATCCGTTGGACTCACTTAACCCAGAGTGTCCGGCAGAATCACACCGGACATTTCGGCCAGGGCAGGACACTCTGGCTGATATACCCCAGACACTCCGGCCTGGTAGAGATTCTCCAAAGAATCCGGCCAGTTCCCGGGTGGTGTCCGATGTGGGTCACTAGCTGTATGCACACTTCGGCGAGAACTTGATGAAATTCCCAGGCCGGACACTCCGGCTAGCTCTAAACGGATGAAAGGACATTTATTGTCATAATCACTTTTGGTGTTCGTTAAAAACAAGTAGATCATTTTACAGTTTGTCACTGTCAACAGGTTGCTATTATGATAAGTAAAAAGTACTCTCACACTTTGAAAAGATTCCTGCAAGATTGACATTGTTCGAAATTCGGACGAGTCTCCGATGCACTGACCGAGTCTCCGGTGTGGACCGGAGTTTCCGGAGGCATCCCCGGAGGAGGCATCAGGAACATGCCTAGGTCATACTTTAATTTGATACTTTTATGTATTCGTCTACTATTAGTAAGTAGGGATTATTTTCTTTTTCAAATATAATATTGATGAAAGTAATTTTTTGAATAACTTGTATATTATTGGATATACCCGCCGTGTATCTTATGGATACGGGTACCCACCGGGTATGGGTATGGGTAAAGTTTTATACCCGCGGGTACGGGTATGGGTAAGATTTTGTACCCATTGATTAGACGGGTATGGATATGATATTGCTCTATCCTGTTCATACCCTATCCATTGCAGATTCTTGGAGCAAGAAGCAACATGTGGTCTCACGATCTACAACAAAAGAAGAATATAGAGCAATGTCTGTTTGTTTGAGTGAGATGCTATGGATGAAAGGTCTATATAGGAGTTAAAGCTACTAAGAGCATCTCTAGTAGACCTCTTAAAAGGCCAAACCCTTAAAATTCTGGCGAGTTTATAGTTTTGGACTTTTTTTTGGCTAAAATAGACCCTTTAGAACTTCACGAACCTTTAAAAGTTTTAAAGGCCACCTTAAAAGTGACCCTCCGACCTTTATATCTAAGGTTCCGAGGGCATTATACACGCCACAAACTGGCCGGATTTCACACCATCCCCGACCACGCTGCCGTCTGTGCAACCGCTTCCAGCCGTCAATTATTTGTGGCTCCGTCAAAATTGTTCATGCCGTTGGAAAATTCGAGCACGCTGTGTCGAGGCCTAGCGGCCGGCGGCGGGCAGGCTGGCCACAGTAGGTGTGCGGACACATGGCAAGCCGCAGCAGCGGCGCGCGCATAGCAAGCTGCAGCAGCGCGTGCGCTGGTCAAGCAGCAACGATGGCGCGCTGCGATAGGCGAAGTGACAATCGGCAACCAGCGGGGCAGGCGAGACGGACAAAGCGGAAACCGGCGCAAATGAACGGGGAGGAAGATGAAGTCGATAAAAAATGATTCCAGAAATATGCTGCGAATATTCGGTTTTACAGTTTTCATTTGACGGTTTTGTTTCGCCCGAGCCCAAACGACATAGTAAAATCGTTTTTTCCGGCCCTTATATGTGTTTTAAATGTCGCGTTTTTAAAGGGTATGCTAGAGATGCTCTAAGGAAAGGACCATTTAACCTTTGGTGCGACAACAAGTCAATAATCAACATAGCTAATAATCAATAGTAGCTCAATAGTTATGGCCTAAGAGTACAACCAATAGTTTAGCAAGGTTATACTCAATCACTCGAGGAAATAACACACCCTTTTGTCGAAACTTGGCCATGAGATTTCAATAGTACACGAATCATCACAGAAGAAACCAATGCATTTTGTTTATAAAAAACTTATGAAGTGTAGCTTACCGTATAGATGTTTATCCAGCGATCTGTTGCAGATGTACTCGTAAACAAGCAACCGCCTCTTGTCTTCAACACGAAGTCCAATCAGCACCACAACTTTTTGGTGTTGTGCGCAGCTCACAACCTCCACCTCCGAGCAAAACTCACCATCACCCTGTGAGCTAGCAATTGCTTGACCATCAGGCAGCACCCCTCTGTGGACAGACCCAAATTAAACCCACCCCTCCATGTAGCTGAACCATCATAGTGGTTTTCTGAATAAAGGTGTCATGTGCTGACATATCAGCACAAAGACCTGCTACTGGCTGCGCTTATCTCAGTCATTAAATTCAGCTTGGAGGTCTTCTCGATCAGAGCGTCCGCCGTGGGAGTTCTTCTAGCTCTAGGGCGGTATTTGGTGCTAGTCTGGAGGATTCAGGTCTCTGCAGTATGCCAGCCATCCATGGTTGAAGTGACGAGGCTGCCAGAGGGAGTTGAAGTTTCACTCTCAGATTCAGATACAGTGATATTATCCAAATTATTCTTCAGACAGCTATCTGTTTCTGAAGCACAAGATGGAGAAGTGCCATGGTCTGACAAACAGAGCATGTTCCAGTATCCTCTACTGCTTCTTTCTTTAGAGCTGTTTGTTTCTGAAGCACAAAGTGAAGAAACCGTCGATGTCTGAGCTTGCGACAGAGGATTGTTACGATATCGTCAGTCTTTTTTTTTTTTGTCAGAGAGATATCTGTTTCTGAAGCGCAAAATGGAGAAGTGCCAGCGTCTGAGCTCACGACAGCCTTGGTTTCTTATTTTGTCAGATAGATATCTGCTTCTAAAAAGAGAGGTGCCAGGGTCAGACGTCAGAGCTTGCAACAGAGCATGTTCCGACATCCTCAGTTGCTTCTTTCTTGAGAGAGCTAATTGCGTCTGAAGCACTAAATGGATAAGTGACATGGTCAGAGCTTGAGACAGAAGTACGTAGCTCCCATATATATCCTCGGTTAATTCTTTCTTCAGAGAGGCATTTGTTTCAGAACCACACAATGGAGAAGCGCTAGGGTCCGAGCTTGACACAGAGGTATCTCCCATATCCTAGGTTAATTCTTTCTTCAGAGAGCTACTATCTATTTCTGAAGCACACAATGGAGAAGCACCAGGTTCCGAGTTTGATACAGAGGATGCTCCAACATCAGTACCACCAAATGGTGTCTCCGACCCCGAGCTGCTGCAGCTCGGCGTCACTTCGGGGCCTCGGATCGAAACCGTCTCCTGCTCCTCCTCTTCTACATTGCTAGTAGCTTCACCACCATCCAAGCCGCTCGGCTTAGGCTGCTGCTACTGTTGTGGCGGCAGTGGAGGTGGTTCTTCCAGCTCGTTCATGACGACAATGTTGCATTGGAGATCAACTTTGGGAGATCTTGCCAGGTTCTTCCGGCTTGGCTCTTTCCACCACCCACGAGCATGGCGATCTCGGCAAAGCTAGGTGGCTGTAGGCTTTCTAGATTTTAGATCGTTTCCTACAGGAGACGTGGAAGGCTAGGAGCTAGGAGTCGGTTGATTGATTCTCCTGGACATCGACCTTAGATTAGCACACGCAGCCACGCACCCAGGGTACATATTTATCACTTTAAGTAATAATAAAGCATCCAATTAAAAAAATCTTTTCACTTGTGTTTCTCACAATATCACATCACATGAGAAGAATTATATCAATACTTAAATTACCAATTACCATAAGAATGAATAGTTGTGTCGGTCCTCACACACACAAATAATAAAAGGGTAAAGATAACAAACATGGTTGCATCACCCTTACATACAAACAATTTCTTGTATTAAGAAGCAATGCTAACCATATGCACACGGAACTAGAATTTTGCAGAGCACCAATAGTATTTCACCGACGGATATGCCAAGAAAATATTGGACAATTGTATGGTGCAACCTGCTTCATACGTCTCTGATGGTCGCACAATCACTTGTTTAAGCACTGTCGAGCATTTCAATATCAATGTTAAGAAATCATGCTCATGATCCTCTCCGTTAAAGCCTTGTATTTCCACTTCTTCAAGACATGTATAGGAGATACTTTGTCTTCTCCAATTCTTGGGCTTATCACACGGACAATTATTTTGGCATGCTTCTCTCGCCTATAAAAATTGAGGAGGATAACAGTCTATTATTTATTTGTGCAAGTTTCTTGCTAGGTTGAGACTATATCCTATAGAAATTGTATTAGACATGTACTATGTATTCATGTAAGATACATAACACATTATTACCTTGGGCCACCATGGCAGGATGACCTTAAGCTTTTTGGTAGCGGCACGCATACTGCACATCCCAAGGAGTTGCATCACAAGTGCTCCGTAAACATGCCAAGCCGTTTCAAAATTGAGCTCCAATTCAGAGATGTTGGGAATAACTGGAAGTTTCTCCATCTCTTGTGCAAAGTTCAGCTCCGCATCTAGATGATTCTGCAGTATATTTTGATATGGGTATCACGTACAAAACATATTAAATGTATTATGCATATACAATAGCAAATTAGATACATACACCGGCACTTATTAGGTACAAGGTCATGGCATGTGACAGTGGAAGCTGCTCCCAGCATGTGTAGCTCCTCTCCTTCGTCTGTACGCTCATGTTCCGGAGCAGCCAAGAACCAAACACAAGCACCGGCCCTGAAGTATACGAGCGTTTCCACGAGAAATTCTCTACTAGTGGCGCCGAGATGGATACATCGATGTCCTTATGGGCATGGACTTTCAGATGCAGTTGCTTCAGCACGGGAGATGCAATATCGATCCCTTGGGATTCTAAATGGCTAGTAGTAGACAGATGAAGTTCACGCAGCGAGGAGGAGTGGACCGTGATTTTTCCCATAGCTAGAGTAGCCTTTAGCACGCGCAGGCGCGGGCAGCAGGTAACCAATGTGCCAATGTCGACGACGCCACACTGTAAGGATAGCCTCTGAAGCGCCGAAAACTCGCTGGGTGGAAGTGGTGTGAAGCATACGTTATTCAAGCTCATCTGGATCGATGTGGCACTGGGGAAGCATGGCAGGTCAGCACTAAACATCGTCCTCAAACTGCATCCCTCGGAGTTGTCGGTGAAGACAAGCTCCTGGGGCGAGAGCCTCGCTACTCTACTGAGAAGAGAAGTGATGAAATTGGAGTTGATGTTGTCGTCGTCGTCTCTCCGTGGAATTTCTATACCCAGGGGGCGCAACACAAGGCCGAGCGGTGCCGCCTCTTCAAGTGCGATGAGCCCCTCTTCGAGGGTCATCCCCCGGAAGGTGACACCGAGCACGCGAAGGCATGGGCATTGGTTGAGCAACATGCCAAGATCCACGATGTTGCCTGATAGGGACATATTATCTAGCATAGGGAACTCCCCAGACGACGATGGCGGATGCGAAGGAGACATGATGTGTCTAGCTGGGTGACGCTCAGGACGCGCAGCCGTCGGCAGCGGTCGAGCAAGGAGTCAAAGTCGACGATCCTGCCAGCAGAGAGACACAGCTTCTCCAGCATGGGGAACTCGTGGGCCGGCGGTTGTGTCGTTACGCGGAGAAGATGCTTGGCCGGGCAGCAGGTGACAGTGAGCACGCGCAGGCGCGGGCAACGGCTGAGCAGAGGGACGAGGTCGGTGATTTTCCCCTTGATGGAAGGGGTGTCGAGCGCGCTGAACTCGCCCCTAGTCGTCAGCATCGGTTTGACGCCGAAGTGGCCCGTGTCTAGCTCGATCGAGGTGGTGTCGGGGAAGCAAGGGAGCTCGATGTCGCCGTTGTATGCGACATCGGACTGGAAGGTGAAGAGTAGCTTCTGTGGGGAGAGCCGGAGGGACGCACGCAGCAGCGAGTTGGTGTCGGCGGTGGGCGGCGAGTGCCATGTCCATGGAAGGCGGATGTCGAGGGTGGAGACCACCTGCGGTGGAGCGATATTGAAGTGGCGGAACAGTGATTCGATCCTGGTTGGCCGGAGTCCGCGGAAGGCGAGGTGGGTGAGGCTGGTCCAGAGGCCGCGCCACCGGCGGGAGAGGACGCTGGTCTGCACGGCGGTGCGGAAGCAGCGTAGGCGTGCGAGAACGAGGAGGAGCATCTCGTCCGGGAGAGAGCTGAGGAGGTCCGTACTACGGTGGGGGCGATGATGAGTTCCATGGGCGGCGGCGGCGGCGGCGAGCGCTTGAGGCGACGCCCCGATCGCAATTCCATGGGAAGGCGACGGCCCCGCAACTTCGTGTCGGAAAAGGAACGGAATAGGCCAGCAACTCGCTCGTACGAAATAAATCTAGCTTCACGCAACCCAGCCCATCCACGTCGTGATAATTTCTCCACAAAAAAAAACACCGTGATAATCATGGCCTATCACCGTGTCCATTTAGATTTCGTATTCCTTTCCAAATAAGCGTAAAGTAAGTAGTCCCGACACTACGCGTGCTAGAAATTTTTTATCATCAGCCACTAACAGGTACGCATAGATACAAAACGTACTACTCCGGCGCTCTACAAAAATCTCACGGACCTAGACGTCAATGTATTGGCTAAAAATTAGGCCTATTAGTGAGCAATTAAGGCACATGCATTGGTGCAAGACTGTTGCATGCATAGGAAATTGAAAGAAAATATGCCATATTAATCAACAATTAATTCTTATGCGCCTAAAAACGTTGCAGTTTTGAAAAAACTCAAATTTGATTAGGCGCCCTGCAAACCGTGAAGGAGGTAGTAGTATATGACAAGGACACCTAGCACGTAGTATCACGCAAAATAAAAACGTTTCAGAATACACGTGACAATTTTAGCATAGCTTATAAAAACTACTACTCCCCAGTTCCGATTTATAAGGCCAACATGTAGTTTAAGAAAAAAGTTTAATCATGAATTTGGTCAACAACATATAAATTATATGTCATAAATATGGTACCATCGGATTCACATTAAAAAAATGTTTCCAATGGTATAATTTTCTGTCATATAATTTATATTTTATTGACTAAATTTGTGGTCAATTTTTTCTTGAATTACATGTCAGTATAATAAACCGGAAAGGAGGTAGGAGTATTAGCTAGGTCACGGTCCACACTTTAATTCTATACATATGCACTGCACAAACTTCACATATATTCATTAATGCAATATTTTAGAAATACCCTAATAATCTTCCACCATAAATTAAAGATGATCAAATATGTCCTTTGGGTCCGTGATATGTATTTAGTATATATATTGTGTCTATATAATTTATTATTTTCTACAATATTTGCCTAGGTATTAATATTTCCCATCAATTTTGGCACTAAAGAAATCAGCTATAGTTGATGCCCTCTTATTTGCGAGGGCCCCATGCTAGTTTAACTAAAAGGTAGTTGTCGGGGAAGGTAATTAAATTGATGTGCCCTCTAAACGATATTATAATGCTTAGCATCATGTAATACTGCCAAGACTTGGTTGCTTAGCATAATTAACATATTATTGTTTACACTTACGGTATGCAGAGACTTGGACTTGGGAAGTAGAACATTTTGTTACTTTCAAATTTATATTTTACATATTGCATCTTGGATGAATATTGAGATTGGCGACTAATCCTACAACTGCAATAGACATTTAGGATGCTATATGTGTCACCATGCTATGAAATTCAGATGCTTTGCTTTGCCATCCAGAGAGTTCAGTTTGTGAACGTCCTTAAATTCCAAAAAATAGAGAAATAGGTGTCCTTAAACAAGTCCTCCTCTCTAATATCCCACCAAAGCAACAAATGCTAAGGAGAAATGGGAGAGAAAGAAAAATTGAGAAGGTCAACTAATGACTCCAAGATCTAATGCAAATGCATACCTTCACACGGAGGAGAGATTGGTTGGTGAAAACATAGATATGTTGGAGGGATTGGGAGGTAGGCTTGGAAGATCAGCAATGGAGGGAGGAAACTAGCACAAGAACCTTAGCACTCAATGGGGAAGAAGATCATTTTATAACCCTTTTTGAAACCAATACTTATGTGGTTTTGTAAGGCTTGGTATAGATCCAAGAATGATCCTTACTCGACTCGCCTTGAATAAACCCGGTCGCTAATCAAAAAAAAAATCCAAGCGTCAGAATAAAACTCGGAATTTTCTGGACTGGATATCATACCCCAAAACGATAGAACCTCTCATATGAAAAACTCAATATCATTTGCATTTGGGCTCCATTTTCGATGAACTCGGATTTCTTATAAATCATAACAGTAAGATTTGTCACTCGATGGCAAGAAACACCAAATACCATCAAGAGAGGATAAAGTTGGTCGAGTCTGGAGTCGTAGGTCTACGCACTTGGGTGCAACTAATCAGGTGCCAATGCTTATGGAGGTCGCGATTGATTCCATTATTTATGGTGTGCTTTATATCCTCAATCCATGTGCTATCTGTATAAGTGTAAAATCGTTCGAATTTTTAGACGATTTTTCCAAAAGAATAGATTTTAGTAAATTTCAACAAATCCGACACACTACACTTCAAAACTTAAATAGAGCATGTTCTTGGCATGAACTGGGTTGTATTGTAGTGATACGAGGCCTAGTTAGTTGTTTGATAGGTTCTTAGTTTGACTCCTCACCACCTAAACTTTTTTGTCGAATAATCTGAACTCCAGACTTCAAATTTGTTCGATTTTTTTGAAAAAAGTGTATGATTTGGGTATGTTTTGTGTTGAGCATGTGATTTCACTTGTGTCGTCACCTGATCAGGCTCGAAATGAAATCAGCACTATGAGTACCATGTCAAGATGGATTCTCTTCTTTGATTTGTGATGAGCTACCTGCAGTTTGGAGTGTTCCAGCCCTTCACTCATGTATCTTGCATTGTATGATACCGTTAGTATACATCAATTAAGGGCACCAAAGTATGTACCGAACTAGCTAGCCAGCTAAACTCAAAATAGCCAAGCAATATATATATTACTAACATCAAATCGAATTCTCCAGGAAATCTGACATATTTAACCGGGATAAATATTAAATTCTAGTCTCCCTTCTCTTCTGCTGCTGCTGAAGGAAGAGCCGTCTCTTTAGGAGCTACTAACCAATCTCGTATCTCGTGGAAATCATGGAGCCAGACCAAGCAGAAGAACCCCAAGCTCGTGATCCCCGCCAACACACTCTCGTACCTCTGCTTTCCTCGAAACCAACGCCTGCGTGCAATACCATGATACACGAGACACAAGAAAATTACTACTAACCAATTCATTCAGAGAAAAGGTTGCTATTTTCCTTAAAAAATATAGAATTTTTTAATAACATGGAAATAGAAGGAGATTAGTATAGTAGTTATGCGTACGTACCAGTCGGGGTCATTAGGCCTGGCCTGGACATGCTCGGTGACGGCACAGAGCAGCTCCGAGTTCTTGGTGGAGAAGAGGAGGCCGCGCGGCTTGTAGTACTTGCCCAGTATCCCCTTCTCCAACTCCGCCAGCACGTCGTACAGCTCCTCCGACAGCTCCTGCTTCCTCAGATGCAGATCCGGCAACGAGGCCGCAGGAGTCTGTACCTGCTTGGAAGCAGCAGCGGAGGATGAGAAGGCAGCAGATGGCGAGCCGCCGCATGGGACGAGACGCCGTAGTCGTTGCGCCGCCACAGTCGCAGCCGGCGGCGATCGCTGGAGCATCCTAGTCGCCGCCTGTCGAAGCGCCGTAGCCATGATATGATTCCGTCGCGTTGTAATCACGTACGTATGCACGCAGTACGCGTTCCTCGGCTTATATACGCACGCGCGACCTTCGGATCGAATTACTCTTCCCTCGCACCTGTATTTGCTAAAATTTAGATGAACCTATATACTAAATAATGTGTAGATTCATCTAAATCTAGACAAATCAAAGTCAACTAATATGGATCGGAGGGAGTAGCGACTTCAGACCGAATTACTATTCCGTGTGCGTTCTGAGTTCCACACCTGCTGAATCTAAACCAACATGGAAGCCCACTAAAAACACGGCCCATGTCATCACGTACAAATAATCGGGGGACCCTTCTCTCGAGAAAAAAAAGGGACACTGAAGAACAACGATTATATGTGCATTTTATTGATGTATTTTGTACGCATGGCAGCATAGGTGGTTTTATATTTTGTACCGAATATTGTTGCCATGATAAAATAGGCCACCATCTAAGCTTTGAGATTGAACAATGAATATATTTCGTTAGATTCATGCCAATATATGCTCGGATAGTTCCAACATGTGAAACTGAAGAAGAACAACGATTATGTGGATTTTATTGATGTATTTTGCAGGCATGCCAGCGTAGGTGGTTATATATTTTGTACTGAATATTGTTGCCATGATAAAATAGGCCACTGTCTAAGCTTTGATATTGAACAATGAATGTATTTCGTTGTGGTTTAACAACGTGTGGATTTCATACTTGAATGTAGTTGGTTGGAGCGAAAATATTGTTTACTCCACAACATCAATATTAGTGAAAACTTTTAGCTTGACCCACAAATTTCGATGACTATAGTTTTGAAAAACTCCAGTGAACATTTTTATGCCAATTTTGAAAACGATGTTCGACTCTTTTGTTCTACAAACTGTATAAGTAAGATAGGTCATGTATTATGTTGGAGATGAGTCTTTTCTCTACTGATTTTTCCATGAAAATCATTTAATTTTGAAGTTCCGATCCACAATTAAGTGCGATGCTATATGAAGCCCAGATTCATGTGGTGGGCTACTTTCATGTTCTCAGTTATTTCAACCTGAACATACACGTATTATAAATTATTATCTATATCCCTATATATTTTTAATTTTTTTGAATCTTTAAATTTGAACTTTTTTGAAAATAAAATAAAATCCACTGTGGTGGACGGGAGCCAAATCGACTCTGTCGGGAGCCAAATAAGGGGCACTGGGCTACATGTACTCATATGGAAACCGATTGAGTGAGTGCTTGTGCGACTGGATCATGTGACATGTGAGGTTATTTTAGCATAAGCATTGGCAGCTCGCGTAGTACTACTCCTTTCGTTTAGAAATATAAGATGTTTTAGATTTGTAAAAGAGATGTATCTAGACATTTTTTAGTGTATAGGTTCAAATGAATCTAAACATTAAAAGATGTCTAGATACATCTCCTTTACAAACTTAAAACGTCTTGTATATCCAAAGAGAGGGAGTACGAAGATGCATGTGTCAGTCAGAAAAGCCAAAACAAGTTCAGTCATGATAAAGTAAGATATATTCGAAGCAGACGTGACCGTTTTGGTGCCTTTTTCTTCCCACCTACTCCATCTCGTCTATTCTGCTTGGGCACGTAGACTGCTGCCATGGACTCCAAAGGCGCAAAACGGAAATTGGTCATCCATCATTTTCGGCAGCTGCTGAAAACGATATATATACACTCCGATCGGATTGCGGGGACTATCAAATCCTGTCCTTTTCTTTTTTACATAACCATTCGTTTACAAAGATTACACGCATGGTCACTGAAAAGATATAAATTTGCGCGCCATACAACTTTGCACAAGTATCCTGCGAGTAAAAAAATTATAATCCAGCCATTGGAAAAACTTGTGCCTCGACATAACGCGCCACAACCATGGCAGTGTCGAAAAAAGAGACGAACAGCCGTCATACCGAGATCTGACAGAGCACCTTTGCATGCGACGATGCTTTTTAAGCCGATGAAACAGGCCGTCACAAGCGACGAGACCGAGACTTTGTAGCACGTCGACCAGGGGTCTTTCCCGTGGTCACCGGATCACGACGTCGTCAATTTCATCCGATGAAGTCGAACAAGAGAAACGTTGTCGCCTGCTGTCATCCACACGCCCAACTACAAGACAACAAACATAACTACAACAGCCAATATGACCGTCACCCGCTAGAGTGCCGGTCGCCGACCTCCAGATGCTAATCTCGCCGGATCTAGAGACCGGCGAGACGACCAGGCCACCTGCCCGTTGACGCCACCGGTTGGAGTGATGCCGAGATGGAGGAATAGCATAGAAAAATTATTCCGAAACGACGGCGTCTCCTTCATAAAAGCAACATCCCATGAAAGCATGCGGCCAACCCCTCTTGTAGCCGGAGCGGCCGACGAAGGAGGCAGGGACCGGCGGCCTGGCATGTGGTTAGGGGCAGATGCGTTCGTCTCCGCATCCGTTTTCCCTAGAGCGAACATATCTTAGGCAGTCTATCTAGTGCCGAGTACTAACTTTGTTTGAATCCGAGAACTATCAAATCCCGTGTTGAGTAGCTGGAATCGTGAACCCTAACGTACATATGCACCCACTCCAGTCCATAGAATCCATCCACTCCATAGAATCCATCGAAATATTAGAAGGCGTAAAATATGGAACAAAATTTTCCAAATGCGGCAATCTAGATGAAAACTTGTTGGATGGGTCCGTAAACTAGTCCAATTTTCTTGTTTGATGAAAATTTTCTTTCACCGAAACTAGTTCAATTTCGTGTGGAGGAGCGGGTCAATCGCCTCCTGATTCAGTTTTCGCACCCCTCATCTCGCCTTCTATTGGTTCCTTTGGTTTGCCCTTTCATGCTTTCGGTGTTCTTCATTCATTGTTAGTCTATGCCATGATAACATGTCTTTGCAAAAGGTGTGTGTATGGTGTTCAATGGCCTTAATAAGGTTCCATTTTTTAGGGTCCCCACCTGTCGGACGCGTAGACTGCCAGGATTCCAATGGCGCAAAAAGGAATTGGTCATCGAGCATTTTCGGCAGCTGATGAAAACGATACTCCCATATCTGCTATTTTTTTTAAATAATACATTTTTTTTATTGAATTGCACAAATAATACACAAAACGGACAAATTGCAAATCTGTTGGCCGTTCGACAGACGACAGACTTGTTTCTTCTTTTTAACAGACGACACACTGCCTTCGTCCGTGTTCAACGGACGAATCACCCTGCAAACCCCTCCTTTATCAAACAGCCGACAGCGTTGCTGCAGGGTGATTCGTCCGTTCAACGAAGGCAAGGTGTCATCTGTTGAACGGACGAATGTCGAACCGTCGACCGACCAACAGATTTGCTATTTGCCCGTTTTATGTATTATTTGTGAAATTCAATAAAAAAAGTATTATTTAAAAAAAAATAGCCCCCATATCTAATCCAGTCTTCGGTCGCTGGTAGATATATTATTTAAAAGATTAAAACCAGATAAAATATGGGCAAAGAAAAGCACACCTTTGACTCTTTCTTCACATGCACACAGCACACCTCAGCGCGTCACCGTCCAATCCTTTATTTTTTTCTGAGAATTGTCACCGTCCAGGTCCGATCCTATAAACAAACACGGTGGACGCGGCGTGGCGTCATGGGCCGGGCCCAGTGAGAGCTAGCCGTTGAGCTGCGCGACCCAGCGACGCTGGCAGCCAGGTAGGCCCAGAAAAGCGGAGGCGCCTCCTCCCGCCGGTGGGCCCGCAGGAGGGGCAATCTGGTAAAACGCTCTCACCAGTAGTACTACTATGTGGAGCTGCGGAGCGAGCCGTAGATTTGGGGACGTGCGTCCGTTTGACCTCATGTCGGGCCCGCGCCTGCAGGCTGCTACGTGCACACGGCTAGGCTGCACACGAGTCCTGCGCTCTCCATGGCATGTGGGCCCAAGTCCCCGATCATGGCTTGGAACGCCTGCGAATGAGCTCGTGAAGCCTCCTACCTTTGTGCACCCGGCAGGCAGAGAACAACCGAGGCTCATCAACAAATTATAGCCACCCTAACCTTTTCACACTCCCACAAAATAAACTCTTGCCGAGTCCAGAACATAGCTACCGAAAAGCGGTTTCATTTAAATGTAAATAGGGTAAAACCAAGCGGATTATGAGCTCAGCACGTCACGAGAAGAGGTTTACCGTGCGACCCGGTCCGGTTCTTGGTCCGCCGCTACCGAAAATCAAACATGGCTTTCGTGTGGCCACCGGAATTCCTTTTGTCCGATGCCTGTTGGCTTTCAAAGCCTAGGTCGGATGACACGTGTGTCTGGAAGGCGATACATGCATCCAAATACACACATGCGAGTGCGTGCATATATGTCTCCTTCAATACATGACATTTATAAAAGAGTCATGATAGGGAGAAAAATACCACTCGTACTCTTCTATATATAGAACTAGACGATACCCCGCGCGTTGCGGCGGGATATGTGTAAATAAAATAGTTGCACCCTATAAAAAAAACTACAAAACAAATGACTTTGTAGACTGTGAGTAACTTTTGAAATTTATTACTCTCTTTGTCTCAAAATATGTCTCAGATTTGTCAAAAAATAAATAAATATAGACACTATTTAGTATATAGATTCATCTAAATTTTAAAAAATCTAAGACATCAATTTTGAGACAGAGGAAATACAAATAATCGTGGCAACCATCTAAAGCCCCATTACTCGATTAAGATATCCAAATAAAAAACGGTGTCCTCATTATAAATAAGTGGCAATAAATACCTTTGGTAGTCACCATGTATCAATTTATGTAACCACTAAATGCATACCTTTGTTATACTCGTGAACGTACAGAAAATGAGAAGAGACAGCAAGAGATTGCTCGAACATAATTTGGACCTGCAGGCTCAATCATACATGCATAATGCACATCTTATGCAACGTGCACCATACTTCAGTAGAATCGACCAAAGCTCATGAAAACATAAGGAATTGTATCCCTGAGCATGTTTTCTGTATGATTGATCTACCATTCAGTAGAAGAACACAGAAGGTACAAAATAATGCATCTAGAAACTAACGTCTCATCTTAATAAATACCGTTGAAGGTGTATATGGAAGACATACTCACCTGAAAGAATGGCACCGGTGACAGAATATCATGAGCAATTATCTTCAGACATGAAAATGTGCATTTAGTCCAAGAGGCATATATATTGACATCCAGTGATCTAAAAGTATGTTCTGATATTAACTCACCATATGAAAATAACTCATGAAGGAAATGTAATTAGAAGGATAGCCTCCATGAGATGGAATGCGGCCATATGTTTTTTTAAAGGGGAATGCGGCCATATGTAGCTTCAGCCTTGCGATCAAGTGTGTTACATGTAAGAGCAAAACAAAAGAGTTAAAATCAGATTATATACTATCTAAATTAAAATGGGAGAACAAATCAAGCAGACATTTCCTAGTAGCCGGGAGCTGCGGTCCACAACGGTTTAGCTTGCGTATGAATATTCACTTCAGTCTACAGAATTAGTAGGGGAGAATTATCTATAAACTAAGGACATATTTTCAAGAGACTTGATTTCTGACGCTCTACAGTTTTATATGCAAGGAGAAGATCAAGAAAAAGTGCACACGCAAAGGGGCTAAATCAAACCCCCTTACAATACTGGCTTACAGAGATCAACTCGTGGCTCTGCAGAACCAAATAGGTAAAGGGGAGATCTAAATATTAGAAAAAAAGCACGTACCTGTGGCCAGGCACTTGATGATCTTTCATTGGAACCGTTGCCGTCTGAAATCATCCTCGAGTTTCATGGCCGGATCAGTGGAGAGCATGAGAATCCATACCAGAAAATAACTGCATGAATCTTAATCCTAATTTTGATTCAACAGACAACTCAATTGTTGTTCGGCGCCAACGGATCCTCACCACTCAAACCTAAAAAATCCTACCATATACACAAAAAATTATGTGAAAAATATATGGAAGGATAACTCACATACCTTGCCAGCGGATTCATTCTTCTTGAAGTAAATACATTGAGAGGACTGCAGATCGATCTTCTCGCATGCATATTCCAACTTACCGCATTCAGAACTACCTAGAGGCACCATGTTAGTAAGCTGTCGTGGATGCCTCATCCCAATTCACCTAATCCAACATGATGGTGGGAAAGATGTGCGGGCAGTACCAGCAGGCGGCGGGCGTTGACGGGGCTCAAATATTGACCTCCAGCACGTTGATCTCCAAGGGAAAAACCTGATTTCCTGGCTAATCCCCTCGAGCAGGCTAGCTATCTGTGGTGAAGACGACATAAATACCAGAGGAGATCCGTTCCTTAAAAGAAGGAGAACATTACCATTCGTAACTCCTGCATTATTCGGTGGGGAATAAGAAGAGGAAGATCCGGTGGAGAAGTGAATAAAGGGATGTAAATCAATCGGTGGGCCCTAGGAGTAAATTGAGGAGATGATTGGCCGGCAACGCCACTGCCCAACCTCATTTTTATTTTGTACTCGCTGGTGAAATATCGAAAGTAATCGTGGTAACGTGGCAGTGGGGATGGGTGATAGCCAATAGAAGAATTGGGGTGATGTGGCATGCTTGCATGTTGAGAGAAATAGGCTAGTGGGGGACTCCTATTTAGATATAAAAGATTACGCTGATTGCATTGATGGTTATGAAAAGGGAATCAGAAACCCATCTCCGCAACGAACCAAATCTCATGTTAACACTTTCCATTTCTTACCAGCGAGGGGAATTCTTTTTCAGTTACCAGTGGCATGTCGTCGATGATGCAACGCTGAATGTAGCGATTTCATCGTATTGTCACTCCATTCATCGAACGACATGTGGCGTGTGTATATATCATCACGAGAAGAGGTTTAGCGTGCGGCTCAGTCCGATTATTGGTGTGCCGCTACCGGAAATCAAGCATAGCTTTCGTGTGGCTAGAGGAATTTATTTTGTCCGATGCTCGTTGGCGTTCAAAGCCTAGGTCGGATGCCACGTGTGTCCGGAGGCAATGCATGCATCCAAAATACACGCGTGCGAGTGCGTGCATATGTTATTTCGATACACCACATTTCTAAAAGAGTCATGGTCCGCTCGTACTCTTCTACATATAGAATTACGCTAGCCAAATGATTGCATCGACGATTACAAAAAGGGAATCAGAAACCCATCTTCGCGGCGAACACTTAACTACATCCCCGTCATGAACACTTAATCATAATATGGAGTAGGAGTATTTATTTTCTAAGGAGCACTTAATTTATACATTGGCATTGTTAAGGTAAATTATCAACTCCAAAGATCTGAGGTGTTATTCAAAAAAAAAGGTAAATTATCAACTCACCACCTGGTGCCCCTAGCAAATACGGTGCCCATTTCTTTTCACAGCTGTTTTGTTCCTATTTCTTTTTTTTCCCCTCTCAGCACTCAGCAGCAGTGACCCAAACTTTAATGCTTCCCCCTTCCACTCTTGTCCCCTTCTTCTCCCTCCTCCCAATCCACCCCCGACATTGCTGCCCCGGAGCCGGCGCCGCGCCAGCCTACCACCCCCATGTCCACGCCGCCGACGCGGCACGGCTAGTCACTGACCGAGGACGAATCAGAGTCGGCGGAGGCCGCGGGAGCAAGGCGGGGCCGCGGGGGGATAGTGACAGTGCGGTACCGACACCAGTCAGTACAGTACTGTTCCAAGAACCCTAGCGGAGGTGGCCGGCCGCTCGCCAGGGGTTTCTCGCCTTCCGTTGCTTGCTCGAGAGGTTTGTTTCAACCACGCCCGTCTCCGTCTCCTCCTCTATTCTCCTGCCTGGCTCGCATTGGAGCTGATGCAGGTGTCTCATGGTGTGTCACAGTGTTGGCTGTTCTTGGATCCTATTTTTTGTGATCCAATGCGCGGTTGCAGTGGCTTCGAGATTGGTTTGATCTGATTCGGTTCGACTGGATTCCTTCCCGGTGTAGCCAGGAAGGAAGCGGCTCCACACAAACTCGGATCGAATCTTTTCCGACGAAGGGTAAAGGGAAAGTTCTGATTTGATTTGACAGGGATTTTTTAGTCTCCCTCCAGCAAATGCGCGATTTGTTTCCTCCTAGTATATCCTAGCAATACGCGTTGCTCTTTATCCGACTGGTTTGTTGATTGGTTGATGCTGGGACTGGGAGCAGTGTTCGTCTTGGGAGGGGGCAGGTAGTCGGAGAGCGAGTGATTTCCCCATCAATGCCTTTCTCCTTTAATTCGCTCCACATGGAACTTGCGGCTCATGTTCTTCCCATTTCCCCCCACCGCTTTCGATACTATTTCTCATGGATAATGATTGCTTTCTGCTCTGTAGACCGGCTTATTATTGCTGTATTTATGTTGTCCTCATCTGTTAATGTAGACGCAGCTTTCCTCCCGTTGCCAACGAAACTATGCCATGTTCTGACATTAATCTCAGCAGCTTGTCTCTTGCTCTCTTCAGTTGAAATGTATGACGTGTTCTGATAGTAACCTCAGCATGTCTTGTTTGATGTGTTCAATTCAATGACGCGTACGCCATGTTCCGAAATTAATCTCAGCTTTACTCTGTCTCTGTTCAATGAAGCGTATGCCATGTTCTCATATTAACCTCAGCTTGTCCTATTTGATGTGTTCAATGAAGTGTGTGTCATGTTCTGATATTAACTTCGTTTTGTCTTTCTTGCTGTGCATTCAGTGATGTCCATGCCATGTTCTGATATTAATCTCAGTTTGTCTTTCTTGTTGCGTTCAGTGAATTGCTTACATTGCAAGCTAACATCGATTTACTGATCCCGGTGTAGGGCTGTAGGCTGCTCACAAATAAAGATGCCGACAGGCGAGAGCCTTCGTGCGGAGCTATCGACCAAGACGCCGCCGTTTGGTCTGAGGTTGTGGATAGTGATTGGCATCAGTATCTGGGTGGTAATCTTCTGCATACTAGGTTTCATGTGCTTCTGGTCCATATATCGGAGGAAGCCAAAGAGATCTTCTGATAATATTCCAGTATCACAAATCCCGGACGTATCAAAGGAGATCGCGGTGGACGAAGTACGCCAACATGCTGTTGTTGAAAGCTACCAAGTGCAGGAAAGCCATGCACTGACGGTGCACGAGAAGCCTCATGATAAAGATTCTGGGAAAATGCTGGGACACTTGGTTAGGACAAAATCAAGTGACGCTGATAATTTGAGCCAATGCAGCTCGGCCTACCACTGTGATAGGGCTGGTAGCTCGTATTCTGGTGACGAAGGAAGCTCGGGCAATGCTAGGAGGCAATATTCTCAGTATGCAATGGTCTCCGCATCTCCCCTGGTTGGTCTCCCAGAATTTTCCCACCTGGGTTGGGGCCATTGGTTTACTCTGAGGGATTTGGAGCATTCAACAAATCGATTTTCTAAGGAGAATATCATTGGAGAGGGTGGATATGGGGTAGTTTACCGTGGTCGACTCATTAATGGGACTGATGTTGCTATAAAAAAGCTTCTGAATAACATGTAAGGAACTTTTAAATTAGATTTGATCTTGGAAGTACACCACTTTCTTTACAAATCTTGAAATAGTATGCTATACTTTGTGTGATGTCATCATATTGGTTGTGTTTTAACATGTGACTGCAGGGGCCAGGCAGAAAAGGAGTTCAGGGTTGAAGTTGAGGCTATTGGCCACGTCAGACATAAAAATCTTGTCCGGCTGCTTGGATATTGCGTCGAGGGAATCCACAGGTCAGTCATCTGCACCAATGGATGGCTATTTATGTTTGTGCTATAATAGTTATTTACATGGGATAGATACCGATTTATTACACTTGCACACTAGAGTCACTCGGTGATAAATTCTTCACAACAAAATATGCACTTTCTGTCCTTTCATTTTTTTTCTTTGAGAAATTTCTCAGACATTGTAGCTTGACTCAACTCCATAATAATGCATGTGCCAAAAGATACTCATTGTACATATGGAAGTCAATCCTTGTGCAGACATGTCTTCTGCACAGCATCTGCTTGTTCATAAATTGTACCAATCAGAGATCAACTATTATTAAGAAAAAATGTAATGCACAATGACTTGCAGCCAAACCCTCTGCAGGGCATTCTCCTGATTTGTTCAATTTTGCTCTTGGTTCAGTGCCTTGTATGAACATTATGGCGAAGTTTGTAATCTTCAGCAATATTATAATATTCGAAGTATAGTTCATAATTGACAGCCCTATTCAACTCTTAATTGTTATTAAACTATTGCTCATTAAAGACATAATTATCTTTAAATATCTGGACCATTATCTGTTTTGGGCTAGAAACGCAAAGCAAAAGTACTTCCTGGCTCGGAAGTTCCCTCTTGTTCATTGGTCACGGCAACACATTCTTCTTTCCTGCTTAGAAAGGCCATAATGGCACCTCAACGCCACCTCTCTTAACAGAGTGTGATACTGGTAAGGTTGTGAAACCTTTTCCAAGTTCCAACTAGCATTGTTGAACTTGGGAAATGTGTGGACAATACTACTCAAACAGAATCCTTTGATAGAAAAAGAGCTCCATAATTTCAGAAGTATTTAAGTTGCCCAAGATTATCTAACATAATATGGTCAATGGTGGCATGACCAGAGGACTGTATATAGATATGTGGAAAATGCAATTTGGATCAGAAACATACTTCATTGGAGACCAACCAAAATACACATAATACTAGATGAGCACATCTACTGTAGGTATAGCCGCATAGGCGTGCACATGTGTCATCACAGTCAGGCGTTTCCTCCATAATACTAGGGTGACAAACTGTTGTACTAAACAGACCCATGACCACAATTCAGGTTGCCACCATTCACCTAACCTAGTAACCTGTCATGGCTAGCTCGGTATGGTTTTACAGAAAATCAAGCAATAGGGCTTGGGATTAGTCAAGGTTACTTAAATATCCATCAAGATAGGAAGTTGCCTTTTTTCGAGAAGGAAACAAAGCCCCTAGCATCTATTACCTAATAATTAGGTCCCTGGTGTCTTACTCAAGCATGCTTGACAATTTTACAGGGAACCCACTATACGCATATGTTAGAAATACAATTTTGAGTTTTTGAATTTTTATTTCGGAGACGTAATTAGGAACTGAGCTTAGCTCAGTTGGTGGAAGGATTTGGTTCTCTTGCACTTGCATACGGGTGTCTGTTCTTTTTAGTTAATTTGATATGTAGTTCCTCTTCTCTTTGGTATCCATCATTGTTTCTGAGCCATCTCGTTGAAGAAGCAGATAAAATTGTTGAACAATTTAGAATTTCCCTTTCAACAGAACATCCATCAAATTTATGGTAGCGGACTGAGAATTGCTTGTGTAATTGACAACAATATATTTCTGCATTCCGCTTCATGATAAAGTGAACATACCGGCACCAAGCCCCTTGTTTTACTACAAATGGAAAATCCACTAATGATTTATGCTTTCACCATCATGATTCAACTCTGTGTTAACACTTGTATGGTGGATGTAAATCATGTAAATCTATCTACTTATGCATCGTTTGGTGTTATGATTTATTTCATCCTCCATCCTATTGTTGAGCTTATATTTTTGTTCCAGGATGCTTGTGTATGAGTATGTGAATAACGGAAATTTAGAACAGTGGATTCACGGTGCCATGCGGCAACACGGCGTCCTTACTTGGGAAGCTCGAATGAAAATAGTTCTTGGGATTGCTAAGGCGTAAGAATCAAACCATTCATCTCTCTTCCCCTTTTGTTTATGCATAGTTTTAGTTGGATAAGACAATTTTCTGAAACTAAATGATATACAGGCTTGCTTATCTACATGAAGCCATAGAACCAAAAGTCGTGCATCGTGATATCAAATCAAGCAATATCCTGATTGATGAGGATTTCAATGGAAAGCTTTCTGATTTTGGATTGGCCAAGCTGTTGGGTGCAGGGAAGAGCCATATCACAACCCGAGTTATGGGAACTTTTGGGTATGTTATTGCTATTTTATATTTGTAGTCCCTGTATGATACCATATACAGTAGGGGATTTGAAATGTTATTCTTATGGGAGCACTGAACTGTCGTTCTTCCGTTATTTCAGGTACGTGGCCCCTGAATATGCCAACACAGGTCTGTTAAACGAGAAGAGCGATGTCTACAGTTTTGGTGTGCTGCTGCTGGAAGCAGTGACTGGGAGGGATCCTGTCGATTACGGTCGGCCAGCTAATGAGGTGAGCAATATATTCTACTATTCAAGTCCATACAACTGGCCATTTGTAATTTGTTTCACAGTAAAGTAGTATCTGCTACCAGAGACGATTTATTTTTCAACTGTATGGATATCTCATAACGTTCATTTAAACCTAGTTTAGCTCTGTTACTTGTGCCCATGTAGGCAGCTGTGAATGCTAATTAACGATGACATGGACACAGGTACATCTAGTGGAGTGGCTCAAAATGATGGTTGGCACGAGAAGAGCCGAGGAGGTGGTGGACCGTGACATGGAGGTGAAACCTACCATCCGGGCTCTCAAGCGCGCCCTCCTAGTGGCGCTGAGGTGCGTAGACCCAGATTCTGAGAAGAGACCCTCGATGGGTCACGTTGTTCGGATGCTCGAGGCAGAAGACGTCCCCTCGCGGGAGGTTGGTTCCCACTCACCCACCACTCCTCAAACACTGTCATAGTGTAAATATTCTCCCATTTCCTGACTATATATCTGAATCTTTTTTTCTGGCCTTACATTTCAGGACCGGAGGAGCCGGAGGGGCCACACGGGCAACGCGGACACCGAGTCCAAGGCGAGCTCGAGCGAGTTCGAGGTCAGCGGCGACTCAGGCCCGTCGACGAGATTCCAGCCCTGAGAAGGACGTGTTCCGAGGGCGGCCAAGAACTCGGTTCCGGGCCTTCCGTCCGAGGGTAGAGATTAGCAGCAAGATGATGAGCATTTCTGTAGGGCATTGCGCTTCATTTTGTACTGTAGGCGGTAGAGAGCAGTGCTGAATGATCATCCCATGAGAATTTCTAGTACTAGTAGTTTCCGTTGGGCTTTCTGCTGCTCCGGCGGCAGCATGTACAGATTGTTTTTCCATTCTTTTTTCTTGTCTACTAGGATCTCTTGAACAAATAAACGTATTAGTATTATTTAAGGTTGTTATTACTCATTTGTTTGGTATTGTTTTCGTGACGATCGATCAGGCTGGAATGGTGAACTCGATTTTACTGAAAAACAGGTGATTCTGGCCCATGCATTCCAGTCACTTGCTCCAGCAAAAAAAAAGATCATATTCAGTTTCCATGGAAACGTGAAGGAACCTCTCTAGCAGACATAGTAAAAGTGTGGACCAGAAAACGTGTTCCCGGGTTTCTCGTGTTTTTTTTAGGCCGTACGCGAGGGGCGGAATAAAAACCACAAACCCAAACCGAAAAAGGAAATATCCAATTTAGATTCCGCCCGTCGCTGTTGTCTTCGTGTACAAATAGGAGGCGCCAACGCGTTCATCCCCATCCATCCCCTCCCTCTCCAATCTCCACCGTGTCGCCATGGAGGTGTCCTCGCTGAACTTCTACGAGGCGGTGATGTCCGCGTACTTCGACATCGTTCGCGCCGCCGGCCGCGACGGTGCCCTATGGATGGCGCATCAGCTATGCGGGGGTGCCGGTGGCTCCGCTCGAAGGAGGAGGAGGAGGTTCTGTCTGACGACGAGGAGGAAGCCGGTGGCTCGGAGGAGGAGGAGGACGGCTCGGAGGACAGCGGCAGCAGAATTGAAATTGTTGACTAGTGGTTGAATCAATAAACTCGTGGTTAAATCAATGAACTGCAACTATGTTTCCGCCTCGAGTTAGATCTCCGTCCCAGATCAATTTCTGTCACAGTGAGGGTTGGGAACGTGACCGTCGAGTGGCGAAGGCCTTGTCGGCGGGCGGAGTTTGTTCTTGGGGCTGAGTCGGCAATGGCGGCGGCGGAAGGAAGGAGAGCATGAAACTTCCGTCCCGCCAAGCATCCCGTGGTTCCCAGGTCGGCTCCGGGTCGGGCTCGAAACCTGGAGATTTGTGGTTCCACGGGGGTGTTTCCTCGGGGCCCTATTTTTTTGTTCGGGCGGTTTTGGGACGTCTGTTCTGGCCACTTTTATCACGCGAAATCGAATAGTGACAGTTATTTTTCTGGTTCCGCACTTTTACGGTGTCTGCTAGAGATGCTCTAAGTTTGCAGCACCTAATCCTACTTACGAGAATGAGAATGCTTGGTCCTGACATTTCAAAATATGTCTTCAAACAATGGATTCATCTGCACAATATGTTTTCAAACAGTGGGTAGTGAGCCACATTTCGAAATATATTTTTAAACAATGCGTTCATCTACACCTATTAGCTAAAGGAAAATAATACTACTCCCCCGGAGGATCAGTTAGATCGATCCCCGGGTCGTAGCTTCCGTAGGCGTACAAGGCAGCCTTATCTAACCATGCGAATAGCATCCCGCGCGTACGCATACAAGCCAGCCTTATCCAACCATGTGAATAGCACCCCACGTGTACGCGTGCAGGCCAAGAGAAAAAAAAGACAGCCTTATCCAACCAACGTGAATTAGCATCCCGCGTGCGTACGTGATCCTCCTCCCGTTGCGCCGCCGCGCAGCGCCACCGCGCCGGACGTGCCTGCTGCTCCTTCCTCCCAGAGCACCAGCTCGTCGGGAGTCACCGCCTCTCCTCTGTAGGGTTTCGTAGCATGGAAAACAAAAATTTTCTACCGCATACAAACAAACAAGCCAAGATCTATCTTCTAGATTGTAGCAACGAGTCGATGGAATAACTCACCCTCGAAGATTCCAAAGTGTTTAACGAGAGCGGATTCTCGTGGGTGATGTAGTCGTACTCTTCCCGATCTCAAGATCGCGTAGACGATCCTTCCGTGCGTTCGTGAGCGCTCCCATGATCGGTCACACGTTCGGTTTTGACGAAGACCTTCCTCTCCCTTGTTCAATGAGCACCAAAGAAAATGGAGGTTGTAGCACTCTCCTCGCGATTCCGGACTGTGGCGTGGTACCGAAGTAGAGGGAGATCTCATGAGGGCTTAAGCGGGCGAGTATGGTGGAGTATGAGAGATTCCCTCGGCGATCTAGGGTTTAGACACGCCAAGGAGGAAGCTTGGCCGGCGGCTAGGGTTGCTAGGCGATGGCGGCGGCTTGACCTAGGTCGACGGCGGTGGCAGTGGAGGTGGCCTGGCTAGGGGTTTGGAGAGGATCTTGTGTGTCTCTAGGAGGGAGCCCTGCCCCTCCTTATATAGGTGGAGGGGCCGGCCGGCTAAGGGGAGGGAGAGGAGTCCCTCCCCAACTCGGCTTGGGTGGGTGCCGCCGGTTGGAGGAGGGAACTCCTCCCCAACTCGGTTTCCCACTCCTCCTCTTTTCCTCTTTCAAATTTAGCCGTTTGACTTTTCAAACTAGCTATTTGACTTTTCAAACTAGGATTTGAATTAATCCTTTATTTGGTTCAGCGATGACACTTAGTACATGATGCAATCATACCAACTTGATACAACACATTCATGTACCCTTCCCCTCCGGAGTGCCGGACATTCCGGAACCTTCTAGAACATTCCCGATGAAAACACCGGAACCATTCCCCAACTCCGAAACGGGACTTTCCTTATATGAATCTTATTCTCCGGACCATTTCGGATCTCCTCGTGATATCTCGAATCCCATTCGAGACTCCGAACAACATTCAGTCTCCTTCTCATCATTCCATAACTACTCAAACAACGTCGAATCCTTAAGTGTGTCTCCCTACGGTTCGTGAATTATGCGGACATGATCGAGACACTTCTCCGAACAATAACCAATAGAGGAATCTGGAAATTCATATGGCTCACACATATTTCTACGATTACTTTGCGATCGAATGAACCACTTATATACGATATCAATTTCCCTTTGTCTCACGATAGTTTACTTATCCGAGGTTATGATCGTCGGTATCTCTGCATACCTAGTTCAACCTCGTTATCGATAAGTACTCTTTTCTCGTTCCCGTGATATGTGATCCCTTGTGAGCCAGTCACATGCTTGCAAGCTAATTGGATGACATTTCACCGAGAGGGCCCAGAGTATATCTATCCGTCATATGGATGGACAAATCCCACTCTTGATCCATGTGTTTCAACCAATACTTTCCGAACACTCAATGCCACCTTTATAGCCACCCAGTTACGATGTGATGTTTGATGTCATCAAAACATCCATCCGGTAAAGGTGATATGCATGATCTCATGGTCGAAGGAATTAGATTACTATGTATCAGAAAGCATATAACAATTGAACTATTAAAATGACTTGATCTTTATGCTATGCTTATCTATAGGAGTATATCCATCATATCATTCTCCTAACAATATGATCTTGTTGTTAATAACATCTCAATGTTCATGATAGAGAAACCACAATCATCTATTAACCAACAAGCTAGTATTATATAGAGGCTTTACTAGGGACTTCAAATTAAATTTACAAATCACACACGTATTAATGTTTCCTTGTTAATACTATTATAGCATGAATGTAAACATTTATCATAAACACAAAGATATAATAATAACTACATTTATTATTGCCTCTAGGGCATATCTCCAACATCCTCCCCATAGCACCGCCGCCAACCGCGCCGCCCTCTGCGCCAGAGTTCTTGCCGACGACCGCGATGCCCCTTCGCCGCCGGAGATCCCGCCAACCGCGCCGCCCTCTGTGCCGGAGTTCCCGCCGACGATCGCGTCCCTCCTCTGCCATCGAAGCTACGCCAACCGCGTCGTCCTCTATGCCGGAGTTTTGGCCGACAACCGTGTCACCCCTCCATTCCTGTTTTTATGCCGCCACACCTTCGTGCCATGGCCGACTACCCTCGCCATTCCTCCTTCTCCTGTCGCGTGCCCCTCCGAGCTCTGCTGACCTTGGGCTACCATGCCCACTCCAAGCCCCGCCGCCGAATCAGGGCCACCGGATTTTGCTACACCGCATGGTGCTACATAGGCACGACGGCGACGCTACTGGGAGTGGTCACTGTTGCTACAGATGAAGGGTCGCGATGCTACCGACCAATAAATGGGTTTTGAGATTTTGCTACAGGGCAATGCTACAATAGTAGTAATATTTTGCTATTTTTATTCTATGTTTTTACTACAATAGCATAAAGTATTTGCTACGATATTTTTGACGAAAGTTCTCAGCAAAGTCGGTTTTGCTATAGCAGGCTCCGATTTCTCCGGCGAGGTCATGTTTTTGCTACATTAGCAAAAAAAATTGCTACCATCGTTTTGCGGTTTTGTTACAATAGTACAAGGTTTTTGCTACATGGTCTCCGGCGAGATTTCCGGTAAAAGTCTCCGGCGAGTCTCCGGTGAGGTCGGATTGAGTTTATAGCATAAAACCACCACTTTACTATCTAAATTTTAAAAAACCACCAGTTTACGTTTGAATCGCAAAAAACCACCACCCTACTGCTGATTTTTTGCAATGTGCGTTAACCAGTCGATTGACACGAATTGATGCTGGATCTGACAGATAGGGCCCACCAGCTTAGGATTAAAGACATATAGCATAAAACCACCACTCTTCTGCTTCAATTACGAAAAACCACCACCTTTCACTGAAATTGCAAAAAACACCACTTTACGGTATTTTTTTGCAATATGCACTAAACACCATTTTCAGTGCGACAAAGCGACCCATGTGACGTGGCACCACCGGACGGCGCGACGTCTGCCTTTTTCATATAGGTCCTCTAGTTTTGATAGAAAATTACGTAAGGGTCCCTGGTACGTATGTTTTTTCATAAAACCTTCTGTTTATTTGCGAATGTCCATAAATTTTGAATACAAATTTAAATAGATTTTTTTAATATGAAACGTCCTCAGAAATATTTGAATATTTTGAATACAAACTTGGTTCACTAATTTGGATAATTAAAATATGCAACTCATTAAAATTGCTTTTCTTAGTAATGAAAACTTTGGAAGTTCATAACTTTTATTATATAACTCCAAATAATATAAATAATATATCTAAATTTATTAGAAAAAACAAGGAATCCCTTTCTGACATCCATCATGCATGAATAACCTATGTTTCTCTCGGATATTTTGATTATACAAACAAACGTAATAATAAATATGTGCCATTTTATTTATTTTTGCATGTTAATGTATTGTATAATCATTGGAGCTGCATAAATTGGATGTATGTCTTTTCGTCCCATGCATGTATGCGTAATGAATCAAAATGAAGGAACAGAGCCTTGCTAGGCGAGCTGCACATGCTTCTTATTTGAGGGTCCTATACCGTAAACATGTTGAGCAGCATGACACTGGCGACAACGTACATGGGTTGTCATCGTCAGAGTTTCATAATAAACATATCAACGAATCAAATATTTCTAAGTACGTTTTATATTAAAAAATCTATTTAAATTTGTATTCAAAATTTATGAACATTCGCAAATAAACAGAAAGTTTTGTGAAAACACGTATGTGCTAGGGACCCTTACGTAATTTTCTATCAAAACTAGAGGACCTATATGAAAAAGGCAGACAACGCGCCGTCCAGAGGTGCCATGTCGTTGGTGGGGTCGCCTTGTCAGACCCAGCGTTAGTTCGTCTGAAAACGATGTTTAGTGCACATTGCAAAAAATTGCCATAGAGTGGTGTTTTTTGCGATTTTATTTAGTGAAAGGTGATGGTTTTTTGTAATTGAATCCGAAGAGTGGTGGTTTTATGCTATATGTCGTTAACGTCTGTTAACGGCCGTTAACGACCGTCCCAAGCTGGTGGACCCCATTTGTCAGATCCAGCGTCAATTCATGTCAATCGACTGGTTAGCGCACATTGCAAAAAATAGCAGTAGGGTGGTGGTTTTTTACGATTCAAACGTAAACTGGTGGTTTTTCGAAATTTAGGTAGAAAAGTGGTGGTTTTATGCTATAAACTCGGTCGGATTTGCTATATTAGCACAATTTTTTTGCTATACGATCGCCGGCGAGGTCCGGTCTGTTTTTGTATTTTCTTGGTCAAACCGTTTTTTGCTACATGTAGCAAAAGCGAGACTATTTGTAGCAAAAGCGGGTATATTTATAGCAAAAGTGGGATTTTGAAGATTTTTAGGAGACACGTGTCAGCAGAAGGACCCGGGGGATTTTGGGGAAATATCCCCCGGAGGACGCGTAGTACGGCCCTTGTCAAGATCATTTTAATATGAGCTAGCTAACTGAGTAGATTAGTCGTTTGAGTTCTAACTCCGGAAAACTATATATGGTGAAAGAATACGAGAAACACATAGATTGCATCGGGACAACAAGGCCTTGCAAAAATTATGTTTGGACAGAGTCTAATACTACTTTCGGGCATGGTGAACTAGCTATGCAAAAGTATGTAAGTACGTTTTCATGCGAGAGGGGTGGATCTTGTATCGGAGTGGGATATACTTCTATACTGTATGCATTTGATATTGTAGATGGTGGCCATTTTTTGATATAATAAAACATTGTACAAACATCTCACAATTAATATAATATAATAAACATGTAAAAAGCATATAGGGAATACATTATTCTCACCGACGCCCAGAACTTCTCCGGTGCCTACCCAACTCGTACCGCCACTTCTGGAGCTCTAACGAAAAGGAGTGTCGTCATAACGGGCCAGAACAATGGCCCCTCCAAGGGCAACGAGATGGAAGAATTAGAAAATTTAAGTTTGCCCTGTTTAATGTTTTCTGAGACGTCCCTTAATTTAATGTTGTGCCAACCCGATCTCCTCTAGTGGCGGAGCTTCCATAGGGCCAAGGGGGCATCGACCCCCATACACTACTCTAGAAAATTCTTGTTTTTTTTTAAATTCCATAAATTAAGCAAGCAAGTCGCCTTATTAAAAACCTTTCAGTCCCCGTAGGTACCCTGGTAAGGAAAAGAGTGCGCCTGAAACTTGCTGCTTCAACAGTACAAAGGATTACAACTTGTCATAAGAAAGGAGCTCCTTAACACAGTCGGGAGCATCATAGCTAAGTAACCCACTAGACCCCTTCTTCCCTAATTGTGCTAACACATGTGCTACCCCATTGTTCACACGGTCTACTTTACTCACTTTTAAATCACGGTAAACACGCAGTAGCTCGCGCCCTTCAAGGATTAGAGCCCAGCTGCTTGAATTTTTGGTGCCGTTCGAGGAGAGAGCTTGCACAACCCTAAGACAATCACTCTCAACCATTGCTGGCCGAAGACGCAGATCAACAAGATGCTTTAAACCCTCAAGGCACGCCAGAATTTCAGCTTCTTCCGCACTAGCACAATTTGGAACAAATTTCCAATTCGACAAAACCACGTTGCCTTGTCAGTCCCAATGATAATACCAAGGCCAACATCTCTCGAGTGTGCATCCCATCCCGCATCAACATTCGCCTTCAGGGATCCAAAGTTCGGGGCACTCCAGGAGGCGGTATTGTTCGACATGATCGACGCATTTGCATGGACAGCTGAGAAAGAGGACAAGTAATTAGCCAAAAAACTCACCGAAGCCGAGACAGAAGCTTTCCCGTCACCATGGACTATGTTGTTTCTGTGGTGCCAGACACGCCATAACAGGAATAAAATCTTAGGCCTCATCTCATTAGTAACATTGCATAGTAAATGAAGTAGCCATTCTTTCCCATTTGCTTGAAAAACTTCCTCCTCCGGAAGGGGCCAGACAGACCGCATTTCATACCGCAGAGCACTCGCCAATGAATAGCTGATCAGAGCGTGATGGTCATATTCAACAGCCGTCCCACATATAGCACATACCGGGTCGACAGAGAATATGCGTTGGTGTAGGCCTAACCGAACAGCCAGAGAACCAGTTGCAGCACACCAAGCAAAAATACGAATCTTCTAAGGCACTGGTGCTTTCAAAATTACATCCCAGACTCGCAGGTCACCTTCTGGATCGGAACTTGACTTCCCCTGATAATTTGTTTGCCAGATTGGTTCCATACCCAAGCGGTACGCAGAGCGCACACTGAACTCTCCGTTGCTCTCTCCAGTCCATGCCAGGAAATCTTCTGTAACCCTAGCAGAGAGTATGATACTAAGAATGGCAGCCGCATCTCTCGGGAAACAGCACTCTCGCACAACCACTTCATCCCATACTCGAGTCTCGTGGGATATGAGCTCTGACACCCATCTCCTCCAAGTGTTACCCTTTTTGCATTCGACCTTAAGAGCATCATGTCTTGGTATCCAATTGTCCCGAAAAATTCTGACTTTGGAGCCATTACCAATTCTCCATATAATTCCCTTCTTAAGAAGTTCAAGTCCGTGGAGGACCCTTTGAAAGGACTGAGATTGCTGTTGTATGAAGGCAGTATCTAGGAGATCTCCAGATGGATAGTACTTGGCTTTTAAAAGCCAGGCACATAGGCTGTCGGGAACTTTTAACAGTCGCCAGGCTTGGCGCGCAAGAATATCTTGGTTGAAAATCCGCAAGTTACGGAATCCAATACCTCCGCGAGACTTAGGTCTGGTAAGTTTGTTCTAGGCCGTCCAATGCATGCATCTTCTGTTTTTTTCATCGCCCCACCAAAAATCCCGTATAGTGTGTTCCAGATCATCAATCATGCCCATTGGAAATTTAAAAACGCCCAGCGCATAGGTCGATATTGCTTGTAGGACAGATTTTATGAGTGTCTACTTGGCACCAGCCGACATATACTTTTCCGACCAATCACTTGCATGCTTGGAGAATTTCCCTTTTGTTGTTTTGAATTTACCTTTTGTCGGTCTTCCTTCAGGTACTCGGAGCCTGAGATATTTTTCTTTAAAACACTCGGTCTCGTATTTTAGGATGTTTTTTATCTGCTCTTGTGTATCAGCAGGACAACCCTCTCCATACATGATTGAACATTTGCCCATGTTGACAAGCTTGCCTGTGCCTTCCTCATAACGGTCGAGGACTGATTTTATCACCATAGACTGCTCCACCGAGGCTTCAAAGAAGAGAAGGCTATCTCGGCGAAGAGCAGATGAGAGATCCCTGGAGCTCTTCGGCAGATGTGGAGCTCACGAAGCGAGTTGTTTTCAATTTCTTTCCTAATGAGGCAAGACAAACCATTAGCAACAAAGAAGAAGAGATACGGTGAAAGGGGATCACCTTGACGAAGACCGCGGGTAGGGGTGAAGGAGTCCAATATATTTCCGTTAAAGCGAATTGAATATCGCACAGTCGTGATGCATGCCATCACCCATTGTACCCATTGGCTGTGAAATCCCAGCTTCGCTAAAACTCCCTTGAGAAAACGTCAATCCACACGATCATACGCCTTAGCCATATCCAACTTATACGCGCAAAACTTTCTCCGAGCTGCGAAACCCGTATGTATTGCATGAATACACTCAAAGGCAATAAGAGCATTATCCGTAATAAGACGCCCTAGAATGAAAGCACTCTGAGTGGGAGCAATGATGTCCTGTAACAGGGGGTGTAAACGGTTTACCAAGCACTTCGAGACAACCTTAAAGATGATATTGCACAAGCTGATAGGTCTAAAATCTTTTAGCTCCGCTGGGTCATTCTTTTTTGGGATTAGCACAATTGTTGTATCGTTGACCCCTTCAGGCATAACCCCATTAGCAAAAAACTGTTGTACCGCTTTAATCACCTCAACTTTCAAGAGATCCCAATTCCTTTGCAAAAACCGCGCCGGAAAACCATCAGGGCCAGGGGCTTTCAGGGGGCCAATCTGGAACAGGCCATCGCTAATCTCCTTCTCTAAGAACGGAGCACATAGGTTGTTGTTCATCTCATCATCAACACAAGGGCCAAGAATTTCAGTAATAATATTGGGGTTTATGGCCTCCTCGCGAGTGTAAAGATTCTGAAAAAAGCTTGACGCTAAACCCTCCATGTCAGTCCGGTCACAAGTCCAAGTTCCATCAGGTCGCTTTAATTTGCGAATTTTGTTTTTCTTCTGTCTCCAGGACGCCCTTCGATGGAAATATTTCGTATTCCGATCACCATCCCGGAGCCAGGCAATCCTAGATCGCTATAGCCACAGAATTTCCTCGCGATACAAGAGCTCGTCCAACTCCTTTTCAAGCCCCGTCCTAGTAACAATACTGGCCTCATCAGTGGCAGATTTTAGAGCTTCAAGATGTGCTCTCTTATTCTCAATATCTCTTGGGACCGATTTAAAATGCTCCCTCTTCCAACAGTGCAAACTAGACAGCATTGATTTTAGGGATGCTGCCATGTCTCCCAGGTCAGAGATAGGAACCCGTCTAGACCAAGCCTCCTCAACGGCCGCAGACAGAGAAGGCTCCCTTTCCCAAACAATCTCATACCGACAAATAGGCCTGTCCATTCGGTCATTAGGTACTGCATCAGCTGACAGCAGAATTGGACAATGGTCCGAGGGAGAAGAGACTAGATGACATAGTCGATGCTCTGGGAATAAAGTGGACCAACCAGGGGAGGCCACAGCTCGATCTAGTATGTTTGCCTTTTTGCTTATTATCGAAGGTCCAAGGAAGGCCAACGAATCCTAAATCGTGGAGGTCACACCAAGATAAAACCTTTCAAAAATCACGCATAAGTCTCTCTGAACGACCCGTCCTGGAGAAATGCTCTTCCTGCCACATCGCTTCATTAAAGTCGCCTAACATAAGCCAAGGTTTATCAGAGCGAGTTTTGATGTCCCGAAAGGTAGACCACATTTTATCACAGTCACTCGGTTTTAAATATACTCAAAGTTCCTTAAACATATTCCTAATATTTGGCTAAAAGTATTAAATATACTCAAAGTTCAAGCATGATTGGTGTTCTTGGCCACCTCAACAATCTTTGTCAAGCTCCGCAATTGATGTCCTCGTCGATGCGCCGTGAGAGAGGAAAATGATTGCTGGCCTTGACTATATGCATCAAGATTTACAAATGCTGATCACGACCCAGAGCTACAAACTATCATGAGAAAGAGGAAGGGGATCGCATGCTGTAATCTGGCTCTCTTAACATGTTCTTCGGTATTGTTTTGGTGACGTTTAGGCTCAAATGGTGATCCTCTTTTAGGCTGGAGCAAGTACTTCCTCCGTTTTAAAATATAAATTTTTTTAAATTTGTAAATAAAATGTATCTAGACTTGTTTTAGTATATAGATTTACTCTATACATGAGTAAACTTACGTACTATAAGTAGTCTACATACATTTGCTTCATAAAGCTAAAACATTTTATATTTTAAAACGGAGGAAGTATATACTTGCAGGTGTCAATCTCAGCTTGCTGATAATATTGATTTTTTGATGATCTGAAATGGTGATGTAAAATGCGTACTTGTAACTGAAATGACCTTAAGTATTTTTTTTTTGGAGGAACCTTTTTTGAACTCATCGGTCATCACAACGTGAATATTGGGCCTAATGTTGAAGGCCTCGGCCTCGCCCAGTACACATCGACGGTCCATTAGTGAGCCCGGAAATATCTCATCCGTCTACTCCGCCTAAACCCCGCACAGTTTCTCTCCCAGAAGACCCTTGGAGCCTCTCGCCTCGCCATGGCAGCCGCCGCCGCCTCCATCCACCGCGCCGCCGGCCCCCTCCGCTCCCTGGCCTTCTCCTCCTCCAGGTCCCGATCCCTCCTCCACCTTATCTCCCCAGCCCGCGCCATCTCGTCGTCGACAGCGTCCTACGCCTACCACCCCTCCGCCACCGCCGTCCCCGGCCACGCCCATCAGCACCAGCCCCAGCCCCAGCAGCAGTGGGGGCCGCCACCTCCCCAAGGATCCCCTCCGCAGTGGTCGCCTCAGGGACATCCGCCTCCCCCGCCGGCGAACAATTACCAGCAGTACCCGCCGCCTCCGCCGCCGGCGAACAATTACCAGCAGCACCCGGCGCCTCCCGGTCCGGCGAGGAACAATTACCAGCACAATCAGGCGCCTCCGCCTCCGCCGAACAGCTACCCCTACCAGCAGCGCCAGGCACCTCCGCCGCCGGCGAGGGACAGCTACCCGCAGCACCAGGCGCCTCCCCCGCCGAGGAACAACTACCCGCAACAGCAGCAGGGGCCTCCCCCGCCGAGGAACAACTACCCGCAGCAGCAGCAGGGGCCTCTCGCGCCGCGCCACAGCTATGGTCCGCCTCCTCCCGCGCCGCCCCCGCAGCAGCAGCAGCAGCAGCAGCAGGGTCCTCCTTCGCCGCGCCACAACTATGGCCCGCCTCCTCCCGCGCCGCCCGCACAACAGCAGAATCAGGCACCGCCGCCTCCGCCGGTGGCGGGTCCGGAGGATCTGATCAAGCTGTGCCGGGAGGGGCGGGTGAAGGAGGCGGTGGAGCTGCTCGACAAGGAGGGAGCGCGCACCGACGGGCCGTCCTTCTACGCGCTCGCCGCCGCCTGCTCCAACCCGAAGCTGCTCGAGGAGCTCCGGAAGGTGCACGACTTCATCCTCCGCTCGCCCTTCCGTGCCGACCTCCAGGTCAACAACAAGGTGCTGGAGATGTACGGCAAGTGCGAGAACATGACGCACGCCCGCAGGACGTTCGACCATATGCCCGACCGGGACATGGCCTCCTGGCACATCATGATCGACGGCTACGCCGCCAACGGGCTCGGGGATGCCGCCCTGCAGCTCTTTGAGGAGATGAAGCGGTGTGGCATGGCGCCGACCGCGCACACCTTTGAGCTGGTGCTCAACGCGTGCGCCAACTCGGAGGCCATCGAGGAGGCGCTCCTCTACTTTGATGCCATGTCCAGGGACCACGGCATCGAGCCTGGCGTGGAGCACTATGTCGGGATCATTGAGGTCCTGGGCAAGTCCGGGCACCTCAACGAGGCAGTGGAGTACATTGAGAAGCTTCCGTTCGAGCCCAATGCCATGGTTTGGGAGTCGCTCTTGAACCTGGCACGCATGAACGGCGATGTGGACCTCGAGGACCGGGCAGAGGAGCTGCTGGTCTCCCTCGACCCGTCCAAAGCCAACCCTAAGAAGCTCCCGACCCCTCCCCCTAAGAGGCGTCTTGGGATCAACATGCTTGACGGTAGGAACAAGCTGGGGGAGTACAGGCTGCCGCCCAAGATTGAGAAGAAGGTGGTGAATGAGCAGCGCTACGTCCCAGACACGAGGTACGTGCTCCACGACATTGATCAGGAGGCGAAGGAGCAGGCCCTGCTGTACCATAGCGAGAGGCTGGCGATCGCCTATGGTCTGATCAGCACCCCCGCGAGGACTCCTCTCCGCATCATCAAGAACCTCAGGATATGCGGGGACTGCCACAACGCCATCAAGATCATGTCAAGGATCGTTGGGAGGGAGCTCATCGTGAGGGACAACAAGCGGTTCCACCATTTCAAGGAGGGGAAGTGCTCTTGCGGCGATTACTGGTGAACACGGTTCTGTGCAAGTGAATCCTATTATCTAATCGAGTATGGTGTGTCATCGAACTCTCGTTCTTGTTAGTGTTGCTGCTGTCCTATATGAATATATATGTTGACAGCCAGCCTGGCTTTTAGCGCATAAGCAATACCAGGATATCTGTTGGTACTAGAGACCCCCTCTCCCCCCTCCTTATAGGTATATCTTTGTAGTCATTTCCAGTCGCTATGCACTCAGAAAATTACTGCTTCTTCATGCACAATTTAATCCCTATATTCCTTGGTATGGATCGTGTGCTTAGTACGGCGTACGTGCATTGTCAGTGGGTCGGAGCCGATGACTGCGTGATTGTAAGAGGTTATTTTATCTCTTTGTATTTCTTTCAGATTAATAAGTAAAACCAAAACAAGTACTGTATATATCCATGTTTTATTGTGTACTATGCTATATTTTGGATCAGTGTATGCGGTTGGACTACATCATTTTTGTTGCATCCACTCAGTGCTTTATCTCCCATCGTGCCAAGAGGTTCTTTAATCTCATCCCTTTTCGATGAATAAGTAAGTCAACCAAAACAAGTCTTGTAAATCCATGTTCTTTTGTATACTACATCTTTTTATGTTGTTTTGGTTGACTTATTCATCGAAAAGGGATGAGATTAAAGAACCTCTTGGCACGATGGGAGATAAAGCACTGAGTGGATGCAACAAAAATGATGTAGTCCAACCGCATACACTGATTCTAAAAACACGGAGTAGTATATTTTAGATTAGTGTATGCTTTTTGACTACATCTTTTTATGTTGAATCCCCTCCTGAGTAGTGCTTTATCTCCATCATGCCAAGAGGTATAGAGAGCTAATTGCAGCAGCAAGCCAGGAAGTTGAAATGAGGTTCCGAAAATGAAGTATTGAAGTACTTGTCTTGTCAGGTGCTGGGGGTCAAATTGTTTTTCTTTTGCTTTATAGATAGTTTTAGTGTAATGTTCTACGGCATGGTGAGAAGTTGGAGCTGATAAAGTATACCGATTCTTTTTGTGTATGGCAATTATAGTTGCATGAGAATCCAAGATAGAAGTCCAGTGACATCTCCCTTTTAAGTATCCCTTTCCTAGCAGTACTAGTCTTGAGCTGTTGCTTATGTGGCAATCTTCTTGAGTTCTTGATGGCCTTCATCTGTGAATAGTCCATGTATCTGCTTGCGTTAAGTGGCTTTCTGAACGGTGAGTTTGCTTGAGGATTAGGCCGCATTTATGTATCAGGTTCGCGTGGTATTGCTGAAGAACCAATGAAGCATAGGCTCGCAAAGCATGTTGGTGTTGATGTTTTCTGTATGAAATCACATGCCAGAATATGCACAGATCCTTCTTGGTACGGGTCATGTGCTTAGTATGGGGTTGGTGTATTTTTTCGGTAGGCGTTCGCTGATTACTTACATACATGACTTAAAGAGGTTTTCTTATCTCTCTGATTTATATAAGTCAGTCAACCAAGACAAGCCTTGTACATCCATTTTCCTTTGCACTGTATTTCAGACCAGGATATGCTGTTGGACTGCATCATTTTTTGCTATATCTCGGATCAGTATATGCTGAAAGAATAGTTTGGGGCACAGGTTAAAATGAATTTGTGTCCCTGAAGCAGTGAAGTATCGTCTTGTCGGGTGCTTTGTAATTGGTGGCCGGATTGTTCTTGGGCAGATAGTTTTTGGGTGCAGGTTCACAGCACAATGCAAAGTTGGAGCTGATAAAGTAGATTTCTTGTGGTTGTGGCAATTATAGTTGCAGGAGAATCCAGATAGAGATCAGCCTAGAAGTCTGGTGGTTTTCTCTTCTTAATCCTCTCTTTTTTTTTTACTGATACTAGTCTTAAAACTATTGCTCATGTGGCAATATTTTTTGAGTTCTTGAGGCCTAAAATTGTGAAGAGTCCATTTCTCTACTGGCACCAAGTGGGCTCGCATCGCATAGCATTGCCGAAACAGCCGATGAAGCATACAGTGTCGATGCTTCCTGTATGAGGTCACAGGTGCGGGCATTGCTCGCCAGAATGCGCCTTCCTGTATATTAATACTATACCTGTTGTTACCTGTACATATTGCTGTGTATTGTATATACTGCATTAGAGGTATCTTAACACAACACCTGTTGTTACCTGTACTGTACATATTGGCCTAGAGTTCCACTAGAATATACAAGCTATCCCTAACGGGAGTAAAGCATCACAATACAGTTAGCACCATACAATCAGCAGACAACAAAGGCCCGCGACTTACATAACACGAGACAATTGAGTCAACAGAAGCTCATGGTTAACAAATGTGGGTGCGAATGGCTGATGATGTGCTCATGGGTAACAAATGTAGGTGCGAATGACTGATGATGTCCAGATCACAGCGCTGTAAGATCAGTCGCCATGGACGAGTAATGGTCCAAGCCCATTTTCAGATTCAGAATCAGATTCGTTTGGGCAAAGCAAAACCTAGAGATAAAAAAATAGAAACAGGTCTCAAACAGATGAACATGCCATAGTTGCCAAAATAATTGAATATTATCAGGTTTGAAATAAGCGAGTAGTAGAACACGTGTTTGACAGTTTTTTGTGCTGCAACTAAACATACTGAGAAATACACCACCTCAACTCAACATGTGGCACGCTAGCATTTAGGAGTTAGGACGGCCTAAAGAATCGATATAAAGAATCAAGATACATGGCTTTCAGAAGCATTAGCAGGTTGCTCTAGGGAAAACAGCTAACATTATACCACTTTCATTGGCGTCCTAGGGCTCGAGGGAATGCCGCCAAACCTGCCAACCAGGTACTTGAAACAAGGGATGGATCCGGTGTACAGGACCACCATCACAACCGGTGCAGCAACCAGCCAACCGAGAATCTGCATTCGACAATTGTAACAGTCATGGCAGTGTTTCTGCGAGGAAGACAACACGGTGTTCTTTTCATATGAAAAGTGATAAGCTGATGGCTGAAGCTTTTTACTAACCGCGTGACCGATGCTAAGTAGCACATCCTTTGAGGCGTGGCCGGTGATGACCATCTTGAACGCATCAGATGTCAAGGGGAAGGGCGGGGAGCCCGTGAGTGCTTCTCCCAAACGTAAGAAAGGAATGATCAAGCTGAGAAAAATGTAATCAGGATATGACGCTGCCAAATGTACAGAAACCAGATAGGAAGGATGCGGTAAGTGTAAATTCACCGGTAGCTATATAAATTAATTAAAACATGATTGAGCATACCCTACATTACTGCGTTGGGAGTCAAGTTTCCTTAAGAAAATGAAGAATAGCAGAGGGAAGCACAAGTTCTATGCCATGCAATTTATCAAATATCAAACATATTGGAATTCCAAGATGCAAAAGAACAAGTCCTTACGGACATAGAAGTAATGAAAAGTAATGACCCATATCTCTTTTTCCTTGCAATATTTGACCCATATCCACCTAATATTTTTGTCTTAACTGTATTTAATCATTTAGATTGAAATGAGTGTAACCCCAAACTAAGGAAATCCATTACTCCACTGAGGAACTCCATACGGCATTAAACAAGTAATGAAAAGGATATCGGTTGCTCAAGACCATTTACCCGGCAAAGTAAATACAGCACATGCATTAACATTGGCCACATTTTTGTCAAACAGCATAGTGATTAGCGAAGAAAGCAGATTAGGGGCATATATCGGCGCATTAACATATGTTACATGTAAAAAAGTAAGCCCTAGAAATAAAAAGCCTAAGACCGGCAAACTTGAAGGTAGTAATTAAGCACATGAACCGACCCAGTTATGAGAAGAGCTTGAGCGATATGGATGTATATACTTATTTTTATAATTAAGCTAAATGGTTCTATAGCACGGGAAAGAGATATTGGCCCTAAGTGGTTAAGTGTATGGAAATGGTACACCTATTAAAAGTCTGAACTCTGGAATATGAGTGATATTTAAGTGAAAAACAGCATAGTTTTAGTCTGTATCTTCCGGTGCTACATCGTACAGAACCGACTATTACCACAAATAAAGCTTGACATGTGTCTAGGTGAACATCTTATAGGATCTACTAAGCTTGCGCCAGATCTATTGAAGTGGAAACAAAAGTTTCTGCTGAACTAAAACTTTCGCTTGTTTTCCTTTCATTTACTCCTGCAAAAACCCCCCGGATCGATCCGGGTTGTACATCCTGCCACTGGCGGAGCTTCCTTGGGGCCGAACTGGGCCACGGCCCGCCCAGGTTTTTTGCAAAATCAATTTTATCTCATACGCATTCAAGGCTCAGCCTATGAGCGCACAATGGCCTGCAGGCTGCAGGTTATCTTGTCTCCTTCCGTCGACAGTCGACTCTCCTTGTATCCTCTCCACAGAAACTGAGGGAAGCAGCGGCCATGGGATGGAGGACGCCTTGGTAAGTCTAGGGATTTAGTCAAGGAAACAAGGGGAATAGGTGAATAGGTGAACGGCACAAGCGGCAACAGCGCCAGGGCGCTGCCCGTAGATAGAGCATCACCATAGCTGCTGCCTGCACGTACGGCGGCACCGCACAGGCATGGCGGACCGGTTGAGGTTCAACAGCCTGCAAGCGAATTTGTGGCTGAATCGCGCTCGCCTCCTCTCCAATTTCACTGGCTAGATCCTTTCTTTTTGCAAAATTTTGGTTAGCAATTTGATAACAGGGACGATTCTTTACTGAATTTGGTCTTCGTTTTTGCAAATTGCAACAGTGATGTGGAAGGCCACTCGGAGAAGAACTGATTTGTCTTAAAAATAAAAAGAGATGACATTAATGAAGTTGAAGAAATCCTTCAGCAGTCAGCACTAGCAAATGGTAATATGCCCTTGCTTGAATTGGAAGGAGAACCACGATAACAGATTTCCTACTACTTTTCAAGTTCTCATGACATTTTTTTCTATTTTTTTAGCCTGGCCCGCCCATCAATTTTCTTCAAGCTCCGCCACTGCATCCTGCCCTACCCATGTAACTCTGCTGTACCAATAAGGCTTTGGGTGTTTCCCAGCCTTCATATATGAAATATATAATTCAAAAAAAAAAAACATCTTATAGGAGAATCAGACAATGGAATTTGATCTGCTGTACTTAATGTCGAGTGTGTGTGTTTACCTTAGCTCGAGAGGAGTAGCGGCTAAATTCAGAACCATAACAGTAACAGCATTGCAGCGAGCCCCCAATATCGCTACGGCAAATCCACCGATGATGACGGTGGTCCCTAGAATCACGAAATGACCAGGGTTAAATCATGTATTCATGTTGCGAAGTAAAACGCACACAAGTGTGAAGATGCATGGTTCAGTCATCAGTTTACAAATTACAGTGGCCAAAAACACTAGTAGACAATTTCTGATAGAAAACCATCCATTGATTGATTAGGCGGCATGTAAAGAAATGGACGGCTGGCTCATAGCATGCTGCTGTACTGTGCAATCCTGCATATTGTTCCTCAGCTACGACATGTTATCTCAGTGGGTAAACTGAAATAACTTTCAGCTTGTTGTGACGAAAAAAAAAGCGGGGAAACCACAGCCACACCGTACCGCAGATCGGGAAGATCCCGATGGTGAGGCCGAGCGCGGCGGAGAAGGCCAGCTGCTTCGGCTCCGCGCCCCTGCAACGGCGTCGCAACAGACAGGAGCAGGTAAGACCAACCGATCCTGGGGTGTAAACTGGACGAACACAGGGGCGTGATCAGAACCGGGGGGGCTAACCTAACCTTACCTCTGGATCACCTGCAGCATGGGGTCGACGACCTTCGCGTTGAGCCACGCGAGAACCACCGCCATTTTTTCCTCCCCCCTTTCGCGTACCGGCAGGGGCGGATCCGGATGGTATCCGTGGACAGAAGGACCAGGAGGGGAAGAGGAGGATGATGGCCTACGGGCCGGGGCGGTGCGGGCGACGCGCTCGCGGTCGGCGGCGCCTGGAGCGGACAGCGGAGGGGATCGTCGCGTCGCCGGCCGGGAGGAAGAAGGGAGGGCGGAAATGGGAAATGGTCGGCGCCCGCCCGTGCGCCACAGGGGAGACCAGGATATTCTCTTCGATATTTTGGCCCAGGGGTAGAACGGTCAATTCCCTGGTACTAGGACTTTTATGCTCCTACGTATTCTGTTGACGTTGCTTTGGAGTGTTTCGGATGGCCATGTGGCACTTTATTGAACCGGCAAGCTAGACGATGGAGCCTTTCGTGCATTGGATGGTAAAGTGTTTTTTTCTTGTATAATTGTTTTCATCTTTGATAAGTATTTCTTTCTTTTTAAAATCAGCGATAAATAATACTAAGGCCTATACTTTTTCTTCAAAACTGAAACTATGTAAAGTTTAACTAAGTTTTTAAAGAAAAATATTAATATTTACAATACGGAATTCATATCCTTGATACATCATGAAACATATTTTCACATGATATCTATATAATATTATGGTTTTGATAATTTTTTTAAAAGTTTGGTCAAATTTTTCCTAGCTTTACTTTTCAAAAATAAAATAAGCTTAAGCTCTAGGACTGAGAGAGCATGAAACGAAGGGAGTATCCGAATTTTTAGCTTGCCGTTATATGGATTTTTAGTTTGTTCAATTTGTGCACGCGTCATGTTTATTCTTTGTGTCTGTCTGATCTTACAGAGTTATAAGAAAGAACATTTAACTAGTTCTGACTAATAAGATACTACTACTTCAGTTCCTTTTTAGCAGAAAGAACATTTAACTAGTTCTGACTAATAAAATACTACTACTTCAATTTTATAATATAAGTCTTTCTAGCAGAGTATATGCTAAACAATTGGACACCCCTTTCTTTGCTTTTGTGAACTGTTTTAGGCAATCCTCCGTGTTTGAAATTTGTTGCTTTGGAGGACCTCGATCTTTTCAATCTCGATAAAAAATCTTGATATGTACATTCCCTAGATGGAGCATCCGTGCTATACTTCTACTCCCTCCATTTCAAAATATAAGATGTTTTAGGTATATAAAGAAAATAAATTTAGACTTATTTTAGTATATAGGTTCACTTAACTTTAGAATAAATCTATATACTAAAAGAAGCCTAATTTTTTTCATAAACCTAAAACATCTTATATTTTTAAACGGAGGAAGTAGATGGTAAAGTAATTTGACATTGTAATTGTTCTTCATTTTTAATAATCAGCAACTTGCCACCAGTACCTACTGTTTACAATCAAGGACACTGCTACTGAACGATGACTTTCCAATTATGAAATCGTTCAGCGACGGATCGTCGGTCGTACCTTTTCGCATCTCACTATATGCTAGCTAGACTTAATTAGTACCGTCGGCCAAATCTAACGATGGGTGGATGGCCGTGTGTTGGCGTGTCTTGCCGACCGAACGCGAGTCCGACCTCGACATCGAAAGGCCGATCATTCACACGTGTGATGCACATTGCCATGATTTTTTTTTATATTTTATCTTTTCAAATGGACAGAACTTTAGAATAAAGCAGGCCTCACTTCCCGCTCTCAAAACATCACCTTCGCCAGGTGTCGTCTTTTTTCCTTGCAAATCATGCAAGAACCTGTCCGTGACACATGTCGTGATTAGGGACGAAAGCCATGTGAATTCCGAGATTTTATTGTTGGACCTAACGGGGCTACACTATTAACAATGCACCCCTATGCACACGGGTGAATCGACCCATCTCAAATCGTCTTCCCAACCATCTGCGAGTGAGAGTGGGAATGGGAGGAGTTCCCGAGACCGACTCGTCTCGTCCCTCCTCCCGCGGGCGAAGGGGCGGGTCTCCCTGCGTCGCCCTCCTCCAGGCACCCCTCCTTTCCCCGACGTCGTCGACGCGCACCATCGGACAAAGCCCACGCGCGGTCGGCAGCGACGAGCCTTCTTCTTCTCGGCGGTGGCAGGGTGCGCAGGGCGCCTATGCTGGCGGCGGCGGGCCATGGTGGGTTTGGCAGGGTGCTGAGAGGCGGGATGTGGCGGATCTGACTTCTCCGAGCGGCGTGGCGGCGGGCGGGGCGCAGGTGCCACCGGCGGTGTGCTCCGCAGGGCCCGATCTGGGCCATGCGGGCCCTGTCCAGGGACCTCGATAACCAGCAAGGTGGTGGGTGGCAGACGACCTTCCTGGCTGTGGCGTGGCCAGGACACCGGATATGGGCTGGGCGGGCCTAGGTCGGGTGGTCGCCTGACAAATCCTGCCCAGGGTGGCCAGGGGCGGTACGGAGGTGCCGTGTTCGTCCCTCCTCGCCCTTGTGGGCCCAGGTGGTGATCCTCAGACCAGCAGTGGACCGGTAATCCCGGATGAGCATGGTGGAGAGAGCGTTGATGCTTGGTGGCGGGGATTTGCACTGGCAGTGGATCCACTGGTGGGCGGAGAGGTAGGGACTAGTGTTAGGGTCGGCTGCGACGGTGACACCCTTGCTGTAGTGTGGCGGTAGGGCTTCACGAGTCCATTTGGGCTCGGCCAGACCAGAGAGGGCCTGGTTTGCCCCCGCTTCTACATCCGGTCGGTTATCGCCTTCCGACGGTGGAGGTAGTTCCCTCCCGCGTGTCATTGTACCGTCGACCCTCGCCAGAGTTTCTTCTTCTCGGTCGTTCCAGCCTCACATTGTGGGTCATGGTGAGACGACGGTGGTGACTACAAGACCGTGGTGGCGTGTGTTGGTGGCCTTCGAGCTAGTGGAGCTTCGAAGCATCCGGGAGTGTGGTTTTTTTAGGGGTCGGGAGAAATCCTTGTCGTCTTGACACCAACGTGGTGACTCTTGCGGGTGTCGCTATCCTTCTTGAAGGGCGTCGGGTGTATCTCTTCCCCATCTCTCATAGCGTATCAGGGGAAACCCTAGGACTCATCCAGGAAGCAGCATCGTCGTCGCTTCCTTTTTGAAGGTGTTGCTTGATATGCGATGCTTCAGAGAGGCTAGGAGAGGGGTGGAAATTCTCTGGTGGGCGCAATGGTTGCGGGTAACCCTCGTTTTCGTCGAGCCACTATCGTCGGCTTTGTTTTATCTTTTTTTTTCCTTTAGACGTTGTGCTGTCTGACACAACGACGGTATCAATCGTGGTTGCTATATTAATATAGCTCGGGGCATGATGCGTGTTTCGAGGAGAGTTGGAATGGAAGCTTCGATTGTACACATTTCGATAAAATGCATGCGGTTGATTTCTGTTTGCACATGATTAGAATAACAAATTCTGTAGGACTTCTTCCATGTGACAAATGACAAAAACACAAAATCCATTTGGTATTGAAAGAACTATACACACTACGGAAGGGCAAAAATCATGTGTGATCAAAATAAGAGGAAAAACAAAACACTGTCAGTTGGCATCCGCAAGTCCTATTTATTTAACTTGTTAGTTCATTATTTTTAAAAACACAAATTTTATTAAATTAGAGTATTAATAAACGGTTTTACGCGGGATTAAGTGGTGTGCCGCTTACAACCCTAGTCATCACTCTCCCCCTTCGTTCGTTGTGCTTGGTAGTGGTAGCAGGCATCCTGCGGTGAACGATCGAATCAGATCAAAAAATAGAAAAGGAACAATCACAAGAGAGGACAATGATGTTAACCTGGACGTCTTTGATCGGCCTTTGCACATGTTTAATCATAAACTTAATGGAATAGAGTTTGAAAGCTAAATAGGTCTTTGCACATGTTTAATTTATGCTTACTTTCCATATAAAATATAAAAATATCTTAAGGAAAGACATAAAACGAAGAAGTGAGTCTTTCAAGTCAAGGACATGAAACTAAGAAGTAGCCCAAAGTAGAAAGGCATAAAAATCCCATGCCATTAATAGGAAAGATTTTTCCAATAATTCTATAGATTGATCTAAGTATTCTTGAAGGTTTCTTTTACCTCTCATTTGTTTAAACATAAGTCTACTTATTATTGACCATGTTTACCTCTCACTCGTCGTCGTCCTCCGGCATGCGGTAGGGAAGGGTGTGCATGTTGCCCGGGAAGGGAAGATGACACAGAAGTTGGTGAAGACGTTGTAGGTTGTGAATGCGATGAATTCGCATCCACACCAGAAAACCTGCCCGAGGAGTGCGAACACGTCGAAGGGGTTGGCGAAGTGCACGTACAGGCCGATCTTGTAGGGTTCGTAGCATAGAAAACAAATTTTTTCCTACGATAGGAACATCTATGTACCAAGATCTATCTACTAGATACAAGCAACGGGTGGATATACATCCATAGAATACATACCCTCGAAGACCGAATAGCGTTAACGAGGTTGTACTCGTGGATGATGTAGACGAACGCTTGCCGATCTCAAGATCGTGATGAAGTCCATCTGGTCCAGCCGGTCCAGCACGATCAAGTCCAGCACCTCAAAGCAGTGGTGCATCCGTGATCGCACACACGTACGGGTACCCCGACAACCTCCGCGCCCTCGCTCCAGCGAAGCAGCGGAAGCAACAAATCCTTCCAGAAAAAGCCACCGAGAACATGTATCTCGCTATTCCGAGACCATGGGGAATTCTAAAGGGGGGAGAGAGATCCTTCGCGAGGAGGTGTGGTTTGAGAGGAGGAGAGGGGGGCCTTTTATAGGGGAGAGGGGGCACCCAAGGGGCATGGCGCCCAGCCATGGGGCTGCCCCCACCTCTTCCACATTCATGTGGATGGATCTCCCACCCAAAATGAAAAGCCTCCACTCCCATGAAAAAGCCTCCACTCAAAAATCCACTCGCATGCATTAAATTTCCACCAAATTTAATGCAAGCTCTCATTTAAATAAAACTCTTTTATTTATTTATTTAGAATTTTGTTAATTACTTTAATTAATAAACATTCACATAAAACCCCTTACAACATTTCAATTTCACATGTAGAACCAGTTTCAGCAATTTCAACCGAAACAGTTTCGGTGTCTAGTGAAATAAATTCCTGCGCTTTTATTTTCTTTTTCTGGCATATCATTTGCTCTGAATGGTGTCGGTATCCCTTAAGTGTGTCACCCTACGGTTCGCGAATAATGCGGACATGATCGAGACCCTTCTCCGATCAATAATCAGTAGCGGGACCTGGAGATCCATACTGACTCTCACACATTCAACGATGACTTCTGTGATCGTGTGAACCTTTTTACGCTAGTATCTTAATCCCTTTGTTTCACGATATATTACATGTCCGAAATTCGATCATCGGTATCTCCATACCTAGTTTGATCGCGTTACCGACATGCACTCTTTTCTCGTTCCCGTGATATAACATTCTAGTGATCAAATCACTTGCTTGCAAGCTAACCAATGTGATATCACCGAGAGGGCCCAGAGTATATCTATCCGTCATCGGGATGAACAAATTCCACTCTTGATCCATGGGTCTCAACATAACACTTTAGTAGTTCTGAAGCCATCTTTATAATCACCCAGTTACGGTGTGACGTTTGATGTCATCGATAAACTCTTCCGGTGTTAGTGATTGACATGATCTCATGGTCTAAGGATTAGGATCACTTCGTAAGTTGTTATAGCAATATAAACTCAATGACTTTGATCGTAATGCTATACTTCGGATGAATGTTCATCACATCATTACACTAATGTTGTGACCTCGTTATTAACAACATCCAATGTCCATGATCAGGAAACTTTGATCATCATGTTAATCAACGAGCTAGTTTATAAGAGAGGCATAAATAGAAACTTTCTTTTTGTTTATTAAACACACATGTATTAACGTTTCCGTATTAATACAATTATAGCATGCAAAATAAACATTTATCATAAATAAGGAATACGATAATAACCACTTTATTATTGCCTCTCGGGCATATTTCCTTCAGTCTCCCACTTGCACTAGAGACAATAATCTAGTTTGAAAACTTTGTGTATTGAACACCTATAGCTTTCCGGTGTTCCAAATACGTAATTGCAAGTGGTTAACATAATCTACGGATCTGACACTTTCAGGTCCGTGTGTATTTGCATGTCTTTACGTCTTCACGCATCACTCATTCTCCAATGAGATGGCATTGTATAAATTTGGTCTTTTGGTGAGACCTTTAGTTCCTTGGGGTTAAAACACGTCGATACTATTGTCACACAATATATCTTTAGTGTTAGCTTCGCTGAACCACACCTTAGTTTGATAACAAACTACTTGACACAAATTCCCTCCTTTGCTGCTACTATAGCAGTCATATACTTAGCCTTTTGTTGTAGTATTCGTCACAATGTCTTAACTTTGGAACTCTTCCAAATCCATCATGGAATCTCCTTTCCATTACATTGTGCCACCCATAGTTTAAATTAAGATAAACTTAATTTGTATCTTGTGACAAAACTAGTATCAATGTAACTCTTTACAATGAATTATTTGTAATTGTTTGTCACCTCTACACAAATATATTCTTAGTTCTTCCAAAAGATCATAAGAATATCCTTACTATCATCCAATGATCATTTTATGATTCATTCTGGTATATGCTCATAACACTTAGAGCATAGGACATATCTGGATGTGTACATATCATGGTATGATTGATCAAAACATTCTCGTGATTTCACTCATCAAGTGTCAAAGCACTTGAATCTTGTTTCACTTATCAAGTGTCGATACACTTGAATCTTGATTCAATTTCTTTCCATGCGACAAGAACCATTTCTAGTCGTTTCTATATTGAACTCCTTCAATATCTCATATATGTACGTTTGGCATAAACATATTAGCATCACAGTCTATCCACTATAGACATTCATGCTAAATATTCGGGTTTTGCCTAAGTCTTTCATCGAAATGAAATTCTTAACCTTTGTCAATAAAATATACATCATTTCTAATCAACAAGATGTCATCCACATAATGTATTAGAAATGTGTCTCAGCGCTCCCACTTAATTTCTTGCAAATGCAAGCATCTTCATCGTCTCCGGATGAAAACTCCTTTTCATCACGGTGAAGATTCCAACTCCGCGATGCTTACTTCAACCATTGAAGTTTGCATGCCCTTTTAGCATCCTTTGAATTTAACAAAACCCTTTGGACCATGTCATGTACACGTCCTAGGTAACCATTCTATTAGAAGAACTTTGTTTTGTTTATTCATCTATCATATACCAAATTATATGTAGTGGTTGCTACTTTAATCCGTCCAGACTAAATATCGCTATGAAAGATCAAATCTTGTCATAGTCAACTCCTTGAACATTGTCATAAAATACTTTACGACATGTCGACTATTTCATAGATTTGAAACATCCATGTCTGTTTCTTTATAGATCCAAATACGACCAATAGGTTTTTACACCTTTTCGGAGGGTCTTCCAAGTTCAAAACTTGATTTCTCGTGTATGGAACTATCACGGATTTTATGGCTTCAAGCCATTTGACGGAGTCAGGGCCCATCATCGCTTCTTTGTATGTAGTCGGTTCATCATTGTCAAACAATAATGATTTACTCTCAAATCTCAGCATTTGATTTGATTATCTGACCGACTTGGTTCAATAAGAACTTAGATCTCCGTGACCACAACCTTTGAGGCACATAAGCTATGAGCATTATGGCAGCCTTCGGAACGATTTCCGGCGCTGCGCAACTCAGCACATTTAGCTATGGTTCGTTAACCTTATCAAAGTTCTATTGTCCTCCCACTTAACTTTTACGAAAAATTCCTTCTCCAAGAAACTTCATGTTTCAAGCGACAAACCCTTTTGTCCTTGGTGTTATGAAGGAATAACCAATTATTATTTGAAATAACCTACAAAGACATGCTCATCCGACTTCGGTTGTAAACATCTTACTTATGTTTAGCATACCGAAATTTAAGAAATGACAACTTGGGTTTTACCCCAAACCATAACTTCCATGGTGTCATTTCAACGGATCAAGATGGAGCTCTTTTCAGTGTAAAAGCGGTAGTCTCTAAAGCTTTAATCTTTTAAAACATAATGGCAGTTTTATCAATAACACCTTTGATCCAACCATGTCAAACAAGGTTTCATTACAAATCTCAAACACTCCATATTCCTATGGTGTTTCGAGATATGTAAATCTAGGTGTTTTGCTAAACTGGCAACTCAAATAAATCCCTTTATGATAAAATCATAATTCATTTATTTTCTTGTTCCACTTGTAACTCAAACAAATTCCTTATGATAAAATCATAAACCATTTATTTTCTTGTTACAATGATTTTCCACTTCATCTTGAAAGTCTTTGAAACGTTTTTCAAATATTTCATACTTCTTTCTCATTAAGTGAATATTCACTCAAATTTCCAGGGAAAGCATATGAAGCTGAAATCCATCGCTTACGACTATACATAATGGACTACATACATCGATATGTATAAGTTCCAATAATTTAGTCGTTCGTTCTTCTTTGGCCTTTGAACGAAGTTTTAATTATCCCGAGGAAAGTCTCACAAGCGTCACTTGATCAAATCAAAGACTCCAAAAATCCATGAATATGGAGATTCTTCATGTTTTCTTTCCAATATAATTTAAACGGCGATGTCACTTCGTAAGTGATCTTTCAATCATTTGTCTTGCGATATTTTAGCATTAGGTTTTATGGATGTGATTTCTCCAACTAGATTTGTAAATCATCCATCTTATATGGAATACGGTAGTTATTTGAACAACGTTTGTTCTCATAATACCTGATTCAAATAACAATTATTATAACAAATCTTGAAGTCAAGCTTTGATGTCAACGAGAAATACAAACAACGGTTTGTTTGTTTTCGATGAACATCATCACATATTCTCTTGCTAGTTAATTAGGCCATTGTGGTTTATGAATTGCGTTGTTCCGTATGAAATTTCATAGCAACCAATTCGGTATCCAATACCCAAGAACCACATTGTTTAACAAGCAAAGAATACAACCATAACTTGTATATCATCTATATACCTAAATTGGATATTTCCAATCTTTTCTTTTCTGCCAAGTATATTTTATAGATTCTCTTCCAGCATTTCCTTTTTCCTTTTAAAAGAATCTATCAACATCAACAGTGGCGCCATATACATGACACATAGTCGAAAGCGTGTATATTCAAATAATAATACCTTTGGACTTGCACTTTGAAGTAGATCACCATCATCAAAATGATCGGTATTCTTTCAAAAACTATTCTTTAGTAATCTTTTAGTGTAGTAAACATTTTACATATATATTCTATTCACCCTTATCATGATGACATTCATGATCAAGCTACTGTAGCTTATAAAGGTGAATCGTGAGTATAACATTACTTTCCAAAACCCTTTTGGATGATTAGGATGTCTAGCATCTCCAACCTTCATAAATTCTCATCCAATATGAGAAAGTATATTATACTCTATCATATTGCAACCGAAACATTGTTTCAGATAACGTTATATCTGCCACACATGATGGTTTCTGAAATAATTCTTTCAGCTCCTAGATAAACTTGATATTAAAACAATCAAGAATCATGGAGGAAAACATGATACTTAAGATACTAACACTGGAATTGTTACTCTCGATTTAATACCAATTATTAAATTTCACAGAGTAAATAGAATTTTGCTGAAAGTTTGAAATAGGACTTTAAACTTTAGATTGACACTCAACACAATACGATACCAGTTCGTAAAGTATATATCCAGAATTCTATAGTTCTATTATCTCAATTACAACTATGCATAAGGTGGTGAACGAATGCCAATGACTACAACAAATTATACAAATTCACTTTGATTTAATTTATGATAAATTGAGTTCTACTAATCCAAATTAGAAATAAACTCCCACTCAAAAACGACATCCCTCGTGCCTTTTTGGTGATTACATGAACCAAATCCACTACACCAAGTCCGATCATCACGTGAGTTGGCGTAGCTTCAAAGGCGAGCATCCATATGGTCATCATATCAAAACATATGACTCATGCTTAACCTTTCGGTCTGTGTTCCGAGGCCATGTCTGTACATGCTAGGATCGCCAAGTAAGAACCTTAGTATTCGCGTGTGTAACTGTCTTACACCCGAGATATGCTCGTGGATTCAAGTACACCCGATCATCACGTGATGTCTTGAAGCGACAAAACATTGTCGGTGCATACTTAAGGAAGAACACATTTTTATCTTGATATCTAAATGAGGGATCATCTTATTATGCTAATAAAACGCCAAACAAGCAATATAAGATGCTATCAAACATCACATGTTTATTAGTGGAATGATATGGTTCCCGCATATGATCTCTACCATGTGCACCGTGGTATGATCTCTATCATACCTTTATGTGTAAGGCCAAGGACTATGGAACTTACACGCTATGTGTGTTGTAAGAGTATCGTCTCATACTTCTACTTACAACATCACCATATCATAACACTAGCCCAGTAACAATCTAAACTAGACGCCTCTAATTTATCCATTGCAAGTTTTACGTGGCTTAGGGCTTTCGAAGATAGAACCGTTCTTATCTACGAACATGAACCACAACGAGTATATCCAAATTGTTGACAACTCGTTGCAAATTAGATATGACTATAGTAGGAGAGACAGACACCCGCTAGCCACTTATGCAAAACTAGTTCCATGTCAAGCGTGGAACAGGTCTCATGTGCGAGGATATGTAAAGTTTGTCCGGGCCGCTTCATCCCACTATGCCACCAATATCCAAAGTACAACTAAGAAGCAATAAAATGATCATCATCGCCCACATACTTATATGTGTACTACCCGTGCAAAGCATCTACGCATAGATCCGGCTCTGATACCACTGTAGGGTTCGCAGCATAGAAAACAAAAACATTCCTACGATGGGAACATCTATGTACCAAGATCTATCTACTAGATACAAGCAACGGGTGGATATACATCCATAGAATACATACCCTCGAAGACCGAATAGCGTTAACGAGGTTGTACTCGTGGATGATGTAGACGAACGCTTGCCGATCTCAAGATCGTGATGAAGTCCATCTGGTCCAGCCGGTCCAGCACGATCAAGTCCAGCACCTCAAAGCAGTGGTGCATCCGTGATCGCACACACGTACGGGTACCCCGACAACCTCCGCGCCCTCGCTCCAGCGAAGCAGCGGAAGCAACAAATCCTTCTAGAAAAAGCCACCGAGAACATGTATCTCGCTGATCCGAGACCATGGGGAATTCTAAAGGGGGAGAGAGATCCTTCGCGAGGAGGTGTGGTTTGAGAGGAGGAGAGGGGGGCCTTTTATAGGGGAGAGGGGGGCACCCAAGGGGCATGGCGCCCAGCCATGGGGCTGCCCCCACCTATTCCACATTCATGTGGGTGGAGCTCCCACTCAAAATGAAAAGCCTCCACTCCCATTAAAAAGCCTCCACTCAAAAATCCACTCACATGCATTAAATTTCCACCAAATTTAATGCAATCTCTCATTTAAATAAAACTCTTTTATTTATTTATTCAGAATTTTGTTAATTACTTTAATTAACAAACATTCACATAAAACCCCTTACAACATTTCAATTTCACATGCAGAACCAGTTTGACAATTTCAGCAAAAGCAGTTTGATTGTCTACTGAAATAAATTCCTGCGCTTTCCTTTTCTTTTTCTGGCATATCATTTGCTCCGAATGGTGTCGGTATCCCTTAAGTGTGTCACCCTACGGTTCGCGAATAATGCGGACATGATCGAGACCCTTCTCCGATCAATAATCAGTAGCAGGACCTGGAGATCCATACCGACTCCCACACATTCAATGATGACTTCTGTGATCGTGTGAACCTTTTTACGCTAGTATCTTAATCTCTTTGTTTCACGATATATTACATGTCCGAGATTCGATCATCGGTATCTCCATACCTAGTTTGATCTCGTTACCGACATGCACTCTTTTCTCGTTCCCGTGATATAACATTCTAGTGATCAAATCACTTGCTTGCAAGCTAACCAATGTGATATCACCGAGAGGGCCCAGAGTATATCTATCCGTCATCGGGATGAACAAATTCCACTCTTGATCCATGGGTCTCAACATAACACTTTAGTAGTTCTGAAGCCATCTTTATAATCACCCAGTTACGTGTGATGTTTGATGTCATCGAGAAACTCTTCCGGTGTTAGTGATTGACATGATCTCATGGTCTAAGGATTAGGATCACTTCGTAAGTTGTTATAGCAATATAAACTCAATGACTTTGATCGTAATGCTATACTTCAGATGAATGTTCATCACATCATTACACTAATGTTGTGACCTTGTTATTAACAACATCCAATGTCCATGATCAGGAAACTTTGATCATCATGTTAATCAACGAGCTAGTTTATAAGAGAGGCATAACTAGGAACTTCCTTTTTGTTTATTAAACACATATGTATTAATGTTTCCGTATTAATACAATTATAGCATGCAAAATAAACATTTATCATAAATAAGGAATACGATAATAACCACTTTATTATTGCCTCTCGGGCATATTCCCTTCAGATCTCCAAGTCGGTGTTGCCGTCGTAGTACCGCTTGAGCCTGAACATGCGTGGGGAGCCCCTAGGGAGGTGGAGGTAGCCGGCAGAGAGGAAGAAAATGCGCTAGTTCCGTTGGACCCCTCCACCTTGAGATCGCCCACACATGCAGTTCATTCTCGACGATGACACCACCGAACTGCTGCTCGGGCGTGGTGGGTGGGCGACGGAAGGTGGGGCCGTTGAATTGCATGGTTGCGACTAGCGGGTGACGGCTGAAGAAGATGCGGTGGCGGGCTGGCGGCTGAAGAGAGAGGAGGGTGAGAGGTGTGCGGATATTGGGAAGAAATGGTGCCATTATATAGGGGCGGTCGTTGCAAACCCTAGTGTGAAGAGAGAGGAGGGTGATAGGTGTGTGGTGGCGTTTGGTCTCCGTCGAGCAGCCAAAGCCGCCGCAGAGCATTCAAAGCGGAGGGACGGGTTATCCAAGCGGCGAGCAGAGCATCCATCGGCGTGTGCATCGATGGGTTATCCAAGCGGTGGGACGGTAAGGCTGCATCGGCGCGTGCATGTAATGCCTAAAACGTTGTCATGCTGTGACGCTGCGTGCAATTGCCAGGCTGCGACGCTGCGTTCAATAGCCAGGCTACGACGGGCATGCTGCATGGCGCATGCATGGCAAAGGCGCTGGAAAAGAGGGCAACAGTGACGGGCGGTGGGCACAGAGGCGTGACTGCCACGAGCAGAGGCATAAACAGGCCCGTTGGACGATGCATGGACGACCCAGCGGAACCAGAAGTGACTCGCTGGAATAAAAAACGTCAGCCAATCACGTCGAAGAAACTGGTCTCTCGCGGATCGCTCATGATTCCTCCTAGAAGACCATATTGCACGGCGGGAGTTTAGCGCACAGCGTCAGATGAACGGTCGAGGTTGGTCGTTAGGGTTAGCTTCCCTCACACAGAATCCTTCTAAAAGAATGATACGTCGAAAACGTATCTATAATTTTTGATGCTACATGCTTGTTTTATATCCACTTTGCTTTGCTTAGTCTACACTTTGAGGTATTTTTATATGTTTTTATGAACTAACATATTAACAAGATGCCATAGTGCCAGTTGCCTGTTTTCTTCTGTTTTTGTCTCAGAAAAGGCAGAAAATCAATATTCTCAGAATTGGACGGGACAAAAGCCAAAGTCATTATTTTCCTGGAGCAATACGGAACCACGAAGCAGAGTCGGAGGGGCGCCACAGGGTGGCCAGACCCCCCAGGCGCGGCCTAGGGTGGGCCCTCGCTTGGGTTGGGTGTGGGCCCCCTTGCCCTCCACCGACCTTGCCTCCTTTGCCTATAAGAATCCCCCGGGGAGAAAACCCTAAATAGTCGACCAAAAAGCCACGAAAAGTTCCGCAGCGCCGCCGCCACTGAAGGGGAGATTCGGGGGATAGAAAGTCTCTGTTACGGCACCCTGTCGGGACGGGGAAGTGCCCCCGGAGCCATCTCCTTCTATCTCCATCGCCATCTTCATCACCGTTGTTGATTCCCATGATGAGGAGGGAGTAGTTCTTCCTCAAGGCTAAGGGCTCTACCGGTAGCTATGCGTTCATCTCTCTCTATGCATGATCTTGTTATGGTCATGAGCTTTCTAATCAAGTATATCTACCTTGCTACTCAAGTGCTTCAATAGATCTCTGCTCTCCCCATGTGTGTGAAAGTGACAGCGTGCACGCCATGGTGGCACTTAGGCTAGAGTCTACATAAATACTCATCGTGCTTTAATAGATCTATGCTTTTCCCCAAGTGTGTGAAAGTGACAGTGTGCATACCATGTGTGGCACTTAAGCTTGGTTACATATATATTTGTTATGAGTATATTTTGAGTTGGATGTCTTTATGAAACTATGGTATTTATTGGAATCATCTAGCGCTCAAGGTGACAGTGTGGGGTTATCTAGATGGGGAAGACGGACTTTGAGGAGTGTTGTTATAGCCCTATCATGGATTAGAGTGTCCAATCGGAGAGTAGTTAAGAGTAATATCATGAAGAGAATATATTTATATAAGAGAATGTTCACTAGTGAAAGTATGATCCCTAGGCCTTGTTTCTAAATATTAAAACACTGTTTGCATCTAGATTTGTTGCATGTTTGCTTGCTTCCATCTTTATTTCATTTTGCCTTTAGTCTCTCCCACGTCAACAAGTCATAAGCTCTTTTCTGGCACCGTTACCACTTGTATTTCACTATCTCTTCACCGAACTAGTGCACATATACACCTGATAAGTGTATTGGGTGTGTTGGGGACACAAAAGACTTCTTGTATCTTGATTGCAGGGTTGCTTGAGAGGAATACCTTTGACCACTTCTTCCTTGAGTTCGATAAATCTTGGGTAATCCACTTAAGAGAAACTTGCTACTGTTCTACAAACCTCTGCACTTGGAGGCCCAATAACTGTCTACAAGAATAGAAGTGCGTAGACATCAAAGAACAGATCGAACGGACCGGGTAGCGCGCTAGGGTTAGATCGATGCTCCAGGTTGGTCGTCAGGGTTAGCCTGGTCAACGAATGGGGTTTTGAGGGGGTTTTGAGCTCAGTCAACGGGTTTTGACAACTTTGACCGTGCATAACTAATTTAAAAAAATCGAAAAAATACAAAACCTTCACACATAGTCATGTTATGTTACCTAGTTACAAGGAAAAATCATAAACATGATAAAAATAAATTTGCATGAAAAAACCTTCACAAATCGAACAACCTCAACTGAGGTTGCAGAGAGTTCAAATGAGAGAGTAGAGGGTTTGGGGTTTTGAAAATGCAAAATATCAAAAACCCCACCCTATATTCATTTTGGAGTGACTAAGAAGGATTTGAATTTAGATTTGAAATATCATGTTTTAAAGTTGTTTTATTAATCATTTCGTATAATAGCATATACTTTCAAAAATAATTTAATAATATGAAGATTAATTCAAAAAATAGTGAGATTTCGTACTAATACTATATAGGTAGAATAGATGCTAAGGACATTTATTTGGATGATTTGGACAAGGTCGAAAAATAAGATGCTTAGCAATGGGGTCGTTTCCCAAGCTTTGGAGGCCATTTCTAGCACATTTTCAGTGATAATGAGATGTACTTCACAAAAGGACTAGGATTGATGAACTAACATGCGTAATAGTACATAAAGCATTAAAACATCATAGAACAAACTAGTAAACTCTAAAAATATTGAATGTTCGTTCAAATTAGAATGTCAATTCAAATTTGAATTCTGGTTCAAATTCAAATTCACATCACATAAGTTTTCGCATCAAAGTACACAAACAAATACAACAATCAAGATTACATCAATGAAATATAGGTTTTCACATCAAAGTACAACAAACATAATGTTTCAATGGTTCCCGCTCTATTTTGTTTGCCTCTTGCCGCTCGATCTCTTGTTCTTTTTTTCACTGCTTGGTTCAACATGACATAATTTGTTGATGCTCTTGGTTTTCTTACCAGCAACAGTTGCCCCTACAACTTTTGCAGCAAAATCTCCTGAACTGGTTTTGGTGGCAATTCAACAGCCAAATCAGCGATGTCGTTCAGCACAACCTCCAGAACAGGTTCAGGTGGCACCTCAATAGACTCTTTTGTTGCCTCTTCGGTTTGCACATCATCCATAACAGGTGGCAACTCAATAGATTGAAGCACAATATGATCAAGGACATGATCTGCTTCCATTGCAACATCCACAACAGGTGGCAACTCAATAGCCTCATTTTGCCTTGTTTGATCATCAGTAATCATGATCTGCACATTTCTATTTTTTCTGAATCCACCAAGTCTTGCCTTTTTGGTTGGCAATCATTTTTCAACAACAAGGGGATGAACAGGACATTTTCTCCTGAAAAACATAACAGGTCTTTTTGCAACAAAACAAAGTGAAGAAACAACAATAACAGTAACAAAAATATTGCATACTTCTTTGGCTTTTCAGGAGTGTAATGGCATTTTGAAGACCCAGCTCGGTGCTCAAGTTCCTGGCAAAGCTTGCATCTTTTTTTGTTACCTTTTAGGTCTTTTTGCCTTATCATCCTTTTTCCCTTTCTTACTACTCCCACCTTTCTCAAACCATGCCTTGAATCTACTTTGCTTAGGCCGGCCAGCTTTTCTTTTGGTCAGTGGAGGACACATAGAAAATTCAAATTCTACTTCAGGCCATTGAGACTGGTCTGTAAGTGCTGAAATTGGAGTTGCATATGCAGCTTTGAATTTTTCTACAGAATAATATTCATGCAAATATGGGTGCATATTTAACTTTGGTTTGGAGGCCAAGAAAAGTAGGGCATGCTCACATGGCTTTCCAGTGTGTTGCCACTCCAGGCAAGTGCATTCATGCACTTCAGTGTCAACAACATGTCTCCTTCCAGTTTTGGTGTCTCTAACTTCAGCACCCCACAAACAAGATTTCTCAACTTTCAAATGTGCAAGATTTCTACTCCTGTTGTACCACTGCAGGAAGCTTGTCCCCTTGCAGTACATCACAAATTCTTCTTCTCCATTCCCACAAGCGCATGATCATGATCCTGATTTGGTCAACCATGTCATGTACAGGCAAGATCTTTAAATCCTTCACCTTGTTGTTAAAACTCTCTGCCAAGTTGTTATTGATATGATCACATTTGATGGCAGTATTAAATCCTGACCGATACCATAAGAGAGAGTGATAGGTTTGCAGCCATGTACAAAAATCATTCTCAGTACATGCTGCCATTATCTTACCAAGATGATATGAATGTGTCTGGGTAGTGTAAGATCTTGCTGCAGGCCACATGCGCCCAAATTCTTCTCCTCTGAACTTTTTGATCAAATTTATCCACATATGTTCAAAGCACTCTCTTTGATCAAAATGGGGAAACACAGTCTTTACTGCATTTTCTAGGCCTTTGCATGCATCTGTATGAATTCCAAAGGTGAGACTGGCCCTAAGCATCTTTTCAACTGCATCATAAACCATGTCCATGAGGCCTCAGTCTCTGATTGAAACAACCCAATGGCAATGGGGAACATCCAATTATGTCCATCCAGAGCATTGCATGCTGTTAGCTAACCATTCCACTTTTCAGTTAAAAATAAAGAGTCTATGCTTAAATATGGACGACATCCTGCTTTGAAGCCATCGATGCAATGCTTTAAAGCCATAAAAAACTTAGACAAGAACACCTTGCCATCATCATTGACCTCAGTATCTATCTCCACAACACTACCAGGTGACCTTTTCTCAGCCTCTGCTTTGAAGTTATACAACATCCTAAAAGTATTTGCCCAATCACCATACAATTCTTTAATTGCCCTTTGTTTTTCCTTCCACACAGTGCTATAATTCACCTTAATTGGGTAGTCCCTTTTCAAGTCTGTTTTTAGCCTCTTTGCAGTATTGTTTGGTGTCTTGGCTAAAATAGGAGTGATCTTTTCAGCAATCCAAATTTGTGATGTAATTGTTGATATTCTCTGTGAACTAGTAATGCAAGTGTGTTCAAAAGGGATTTGATTAACTCTAATGGTGCTTCCAGCTGGTTGGCGTCTAGCAGAAATGTACCATTTGCAAGGATTGGCGCCCCCATCAAAACCTCTACATCTAGCATAGAACTTCTTTTTATCAGTCCACTGAGTCTTGGCATCATAATCCTTCTTGATTGCATAATTTTTGAAACACATCCTAAACTCACCCATATGCTTGGAAACAATTCCCCTACTGCAATAACAGGGTTTTCCTTATCATAGACAGTAACCAGCTCATCATAATATGCATCATTTACATCATCTATAGCATTCTCCATCAGCTCTCTATCTACATCTTCATAAAATGTTCTGTTACCACCATCATCATCAACCAAATTAGTTTCATCAGCCTTTTCTTATCTCTGTCATCTACTGGAATGCCAAATATTTTGGCCATTTCTGTGTCAGCCATTGGTGCTATGACTAAATCAGTAGTTTCATCTAACTCCACTGAATTCCAATCAACATACATACTAGCCCCTGCATCAACACCATGCCTTGTATCAATATCATTTCTGTCTGATAATACTGTCACTTCAGTTCGTATGGGCACCATATGCCTCTGTGAAGCCCAATCATCATCTGACATTTGCGAAGCAAAATTTGAAGCCACATATCCAACCTTGGAATCTGCTTGCAGATCGATGAGCTCAGCATGAAAAGTAACCTCTTTGTTTCTCCAGCCATCTTGCCGATCAATTTCATCTACTAAATCTTCTCCATCCTCAATTTTCAAATATTCTCCCTTCCAATTTTCACACCGTAACAATGCAACTTCCTGCTGTGGACCCCAAGGAACACTTTGCCCGATTTTCTCCACCAAATTCTTCACGGCCAATTCTTCCATTTGCTCCAGTTGCTGGGATCAATATCTGCAAACTCAACCTCCCAACCCACAAATGTACCTCTCTTGATGTTACGTACACTACCATCACCTAGTTTCGCTTTAGATGGGAACAACTTGAAATTGAATTGGAATTTTCTCCGCCGCTCATAATCACCCCTGTTTTGAGTAGAGGCGGGCAAAGTGAGCTAGAGGAATTGGTGATTGTCCAAATGCGATCAAATCAAATCAAAAAATAGTGAGATTGACCTATTGGAAGTGCTCTGTTGCCTCTCCATCTTGATGCCCCCGATTCAGCCAACCCGCCCACGGAAATCTAGCTCATAAATCAGAAATCAGAGGGAAAACGACTGGGTCAGATCCAAATCCAAGCGCAGGGAATGAGCTAGGGTTTCGATATTACGCACCACCGATGGGCTGCCCCTGAGCTCACACGGGCCGCCGCCGCCGAGCACACGAAGTTGACGGCGTCGCCGCCGGAGAATATGGAGGAGGATGGCGGTCGGGACGGTCAGGACAGGGGCGGGCACTGAGTGGGGCCCTCTCGAAACGGTTTTCTTTTTAGAGCTGAAACGAAACTGTTGTCTAAATCTAACCCTAATCCTAACCCCACCGTTCATTAAAACACGTTGCAACAGAGAGTTTGCACCGATTTATGGCTTGTGTCGCACAAGGGCTATTTTTTCCGCGAGAAGCGTCGTTTTGTAGCGATTCTTTCGAATGTCGTTGTGTTTCGGTCCATTCCATGGAAAAACGTCTCACATGAGCTATTTGCCCATTTCACAACATGGGAGTGTCACATGATGGTCTAACCATCGTAGTATCGTTTCTCAACAAAACCCAAATTATTTAACAATATGAATGCTATCATCACATAATTATTCAACATCACATAAAAACTACCAGGTAGCTCACGGGTCTAAACTTTAATTCGATATACCAATTTATTCTCATGCACATACTTCACATGTTCATTAATGTAGTGTTTTGGTAATAATCTTATAATCTTTCACCCATGAATTAAAAAAAATCAAAGATGTTTTCTAAGCATAAGATATATATTTAGCAAATATATTGTTTTTCTTTAACATTTGTGAATGTATTAATACTTTCAATGTATTTTAACACACTAAAGAAATAAACTATAGGTGATGTCCTGGCAATGCGAGGGCCCCCATGCTAGTCTATTATATACTAAAAGCAATATAAGAGTGTGTTTCGAGGCACCAGGATGATCCACGTCACCTAAATTAATTTGAAGTGTTAAATCTAAAATTTATGGCTAAGATTTAACCAGAGCTTAATAGTTACGTTAACCTGGCATATGACACGATCAGTTATTATATAAAATAAAAAGACCGTAACCCTGGTGTGACACGATCAATTATAAAAAGAAAAAATCATACCGGACATGCAAAGACTTATGTCCATAGGACTCTATCTGTGTTCGGTAAGGCTGGTCCTAGTGCTAGTATCATAAGGTGTATCATGCATGCCAACTTGGCAAAAATCTGATGTGGCATTACAATTAATAAAGAGAGAGATGGTTAGAGTATCATAGCACGTAAAACTAGAATCATAATGGCAAGTAAATCTTGTACACACATTTTACATAGAGATTCTACAAATCAATAAATATACCACTACTATGATACTACTACATGATACAATGCACTAGAGACATAGTATCATACACTAGTATCATATGCATGATACTAGTATTATGATACTCCCACTGTGACCAAGCTAAGGTGGGAAGTACGTGTGCGTGTGCGTGTCCAAGTAATAAAGATACATACATGTACTGTCTCAACGACGGCAAAAATCTGTGCACGGTACGTGATACTAGATGCCATAGCGAACAGTCCATGTATGCAAATCATATATCAAGAGCTAACGACCATGCCAATTTGTCGAGATCTACTCCAAGCGTTGGATGCAAATTGACGGCATGAGCAGCAGCAAGACTGCATGCACAAGGGTAGTAGATGTACTAGAGCTAAACACATTTTTATTGCCATTATGGTCCATAGGTTATTTCGTGTCCATGATTAATCAGAAGCTTTATAAATTCAATACTCAACACGGTGTGTATTTCATGGCTACTATACATATATGACTAGAAAAAAAAATACTTATGACTGTAATTTTGCAACTACTATCAAATGTTTGAGCATAAAACTTATGATTAAATATCGTCGACGAAGAATCAGAATTAATATTATACCATTAATGGAGGTTGAAAATTATAGATTTTTTTAAAATAAAATAAAAAATTGTACTCCCTCTGATTCATAATAAGCATTGCTTCAACACTTATCATGGATTAGAGAGAGTATTAGTTATTATGTTGTTTGTTTAAACTTTCGGGACAGTGTGATTCCCAATTTAGATTGCCGGAGAGAGGAAAAACTATATCGAGTCGTATATTTGTCAATATATTTTAATCTCTCACGAGCTTTTCGTTGTGTAGAGAACTGATCGGTTGTGTTCGATAGAATGGTTAGAATATATGATGTCCTAATTTTTTTTGTAGTTGTGGCTTTTGATAATGCAGTGTTTGTAGGTAGGCTTGATTTTCCAACTTATTGATTAGTTTATTTTACTTAAAAAATATTTCGAAAATTGGTACTATCAACAACCAACAAAATTTCCCTAAAAAAACAACCAACAAAATTGAGGGGTGATACACTAAAATAATGGCAACCACATTACCAAGCATCGGCATAAGAGTATATGAAGGAGCAACAATTAGTTTAAAAATTTGTGGTTTTTGTTTATAAAAGATAGATCCAATTGTATATGCAATAGAGAGTTTCAGTGCAAGTCTACCATTTGTTTTCTAGATAATAGGAAGCGGCGAACCAGATTGTTACGTTTCCAATGTCGAATATTTAGAGCTAAATATTTATGATGATGGCACACAAAATTTAAGCTGGCACACTTCCATATCGGGGTTAGTTTTGGTTGGTGCGTCGTCACAACTCCACGTCGTATTGTACAAACATATTATGAAGAAATAAAGTAATTATGGCATTATTTTTTTGTTAAAAAGTATTTCATCATTATATTACAAAATAATGGTCAAAGTTACACATGAAAGAATTTATCCATGTAAAAACATCGTGTATTTAAATAGTTACCATGATCTACACACTGTTTGATATCCTCATGTTTGCATGGACCCTATTTTAACAAACAACTCGCATCCAATACATATTCATAATATCCTAATACATTGCAATGGATATATCTTCATAACTGTATGTGGACCTTGCCTCCATATCATAATACATTGGAACACTAAAATATTGTGGTGATATGAAGTGACAACTAAATAAGGAGCGTTGATGAACACCTTGCCTTAAATTTGGTAGTGGGATATTATGATGGGAGAAATGTCAACTTGGGAAGACACACAATACACCGAGTATCAGATAATTGAATGTCTCTATAGCCATCTTACATGATACAACAATATATGTAGACGAGAATACAAAATGAATGGATAGTGGGGTGGAGGATGATGTTGAAAGAGTTAAAGAAAATAGATAAAAGTATGACAACCTTTCTTTCATTATGTCTCACATTGTAGAATAGTGCAGATATTAAACAAAATAGTATTACTAAACTTCAGCACAAAAAAATTAAATGGATTTCCACTATATAAAATATATTTATAAAATACTTCCAAGTTAATCCGGAGATGATGTGTCCATATAATGTGACATATTTTAGAACAAGAAGAGAAAGTGAATATTTCATAATTGACAGAGGAAAGAGGAAAGAGATTTATTCTGACAAGTTAAAATGAAAATTATGACTATATAATTGTACTACCGTTCAACAAGAATTCTTATATTTAATTTTAAAAATGTTTGTTATTCTTTTAAAAGGTTATCTAAACCTTCACGTGGTTATATAAGAACCATTGTGTTGTTAAACAGTTAACATCAAATAAAAATCATCCTAGATTGCATATAAATTTAATTCCGCGCACATATCTAATATCACCATGTACAAAAAACACATATTGTAATTGATACTTTTTATTGCAACTTTAATTATTGTCACACAAACTAAATATGAATATTTAGAATCATGCTAATTCTATCATCTTAATATAAGTTTCTACTAAATACTTCATTAATTTTAGACATAATAAGATGTTGCCCTCGCATCCGTGAGGGCCACTGTGCTAGTTAGTATAAATAGTAGAATCAAATGGTGAATAATGTTAGCAATTTAGACATAAAAAGTTTTAAGTCGCCTAAGAACTAGGCACTCCCGTTCGGCTAATATACTGGGCAACATATTTTCTCTACGTAATTGCTGCATTGGGTGGGACATAAAACGATTCCATGGACGTACACTACCGGCCGGCCGGCTCGCCCCATTTGCCATTCGTCCTAATTTGGCAAGGCGACTAGGAGCCAAGCACTGGTGGTGGACATAAAGAATTCCATGGACACGGGCGCGCGAGCTTTCCCAGCCTCTCCTGGATCGATCTTCTTCCCCGCGGTCCGTACCTGCACGCGCGCGCGCCGTGGTGGTGGTGGTGGTCGAGATTGCATGCGATGGACGGTCACACCGTGGAGGATCTGATCCGGCGTCTCCTGGACGGTAAGACGAAGAGCAGCAGCAATAAGGGTCCGTCATCGGCCGGGAAGAAGGTGCAGCTGAGCGAGGGCGAGATCCGTCACCTCTGCGTCACCGCCAAGGGCATCTTCCTGTCTCAGCCCAACCTGCTGGAGCTTGAGGCCCCCATCAACGTGTGCGGCGACATCCACGGCCAGTTCTCCGACCTTCTCCGGCTGTTCGACTACGGCGGCCTTCCGCCGGCGGCGAACTACCTGTTCCTTGGCGACTACGTGGACCGCGGGAAGCAGAGCATCGAGACCATCTGCCTGCTGCTGGCGTACAAGATCAAGTTCCCGGACAACTTCTTCCTGCTGCGGGGCAACCACGAGTGCGCCTCCATCAACCGCATCTACGGCTTCTACGACGAGTGCAAGCGCCGCTTCAGCGTCCGCCTCTGGAAGCTCTTCACCGACTGCTTCAACTGCCTCCCCGTCGCCGCGCTCGTCGACGAGAAGATCCTCTGCATGCACGGGGGGCTCTCGCCGGACCTCGACAGCCTCGACCGGATCAGGGAGATCCAGAGGCCCGTCGACGTGCCCGACCAGGGACTCCTCTGCGACCTCCTCTGGTCCGACCCCGACCGCGAGAGCGCAGGGTGGGGCGAGAACGACCGCGGCGTCTCCTTCACCTTCGGCGCCGACAAGGTCGCAGAGTTCCTCAACAAGCACGACCTCGACCTCATCTGCCGAGCGCACCAGGCATGCCCCGCGACCACCATCACTTTAATTTGCTTGACCTACACTTTGCATATCGCAGAATAATTATTTATTAATCAACTCGATCGATCGGCATATATTGATTGCAGGTGGTGGAGGACGGCTACGAGTTCTTCGCGGACCGCCAGCTGGTCACCATTTTCTCCGCCCCCAATTACTGCGGGGAGTTCAACAACGCCGGCGCGCTCATGAACGTCGACGCCAGCCTCCTCTGCTCCTTCCAGATCCTCAAGCCATTGAGAGCCAAAGCGCAGCAGACAGACCAGTGACGACGACAAGGATTTTTTTCGTCGTCGTTGCTTGTTATTAGAGCCTCATCATACGTACGCATGCACACAGGTTCAAAATGACATCAAGTGTGTGCACATAAACCAGGATTATTTATGATCTTAATTATTCCGATGATCTCACACGTACGATTAGCATGTGTTCTGTACAGATATATATAGTGGCATGGCGAATCCCCCTTTCCGTCGTAGTGCACTACAGGAAACGGGCGATACGCCCATCGTCTTCATAGCTGTGTTAGCACGGCGTAGTTGCCGTCGGCGTAGCCCGTTTCCGCAAAACCTCGTTTCCATGATCGACCATGGTGACTATATCTGTAGAGCCTCATTTTAGATTGCAAGTAGTTCTCTACTCACTCAAATAAAACATCGCATAAAACTGATACAACGGTAGAAAGTGTTAGAGCATCTTCAATAGCCTTCATATATTTTGGATTTCCAACCGGTTATAAAATTACAAAAAAGTTTTATCTTTGCAAGCATCCCTAAACTGGATTGCCAAAGGTTGATGAGAACGTCTCTCCCTCCCTCACAGACACAGGCGGCGGCGACCAAGTTCCGACAAGAGCGTTGGTTCCCTCTCCCTCCGTTTGCCGCTCCGCCGATAGGAGGGAGGAGGGAACACTAGTGCAGAGCCCCCCTTTAACTCCGGTTGGGAGGGCCCTCTAACAGCGGTTCCCCAACCGCTGTTGAGGGTTCGGTGTTAGAGGGGGGGGCCCTTTAACACCGATTCTTATACGAACCGGTGTTAAAGGGTGGCGCACGTGGGGCTGCCGCAGGCCTCAGGCCCCCCCCTTTAACACCGGTTCGTATCTGGAACCGGTGTTAAAGGTTCTTACTGTGGCGAACTCTGCCTACTGCCCGTTAAGGCGTATTTACGGGGAGGGGGGGGAATCGATCGGGAGCGGTATACACATAAATCGTCATTGGTACATACGAGTAAATGAATAATTAAGCAACTATTATTATACACAAACATCGTCATCGGCACATATACATCGTCATCGTTCATTTGGTGGATATCTAAAGAGTTCTCCGCCAGGCGTGACGACCTCATCAAGTATGAACCCCGCCAATTCCTCTTGAATGGCTCGTATGCGTTCAAATGGTAGTAGTTGGTCCCGCATCCGTTCGATCTGAATATATATGAAGAATGGGCCGTCAATATATATATAAGAATAAAACTCAACACAATTGATGGTAATAAAATAATGTTGTGGACTTTGTTTACTTACTCTAAGTTGTTCTAGTGCGGCTTGGCCCGTCGCACATATCGTGTTGCGAATGAACTCGCAAACATAGTACCCACATAAGTTGTTGCCGTGTCCCTGATGCGCGCACTTTACGAGAATAGAGAGTTCAATCAAAATAATAATCAATAAAGCATGATATAATGGAATTGGAAGCTAGCTAGTATTACTTACATTTTGGTCTATAAATTTTAGTTCTTCTGACCATTCACCCACGGCCCTGCCCGTGAACCTTTTCCAAACCCTGTCCGGCAAAGAAAATGGATAAAGGAGTAATTAATTACTTGTTGTCACGAAAGTTTCCGATCTAGTGCGATAATATGATTGAAATTACCTCTGGAGCATCTCTCTAAAGTCTGCCCATATCTCCTTTTCTTTTCGTAACGAGTCCATGACAAGGACTTTTCCTGAGTCGGGTTGAATGACTAGCAGAATAAAGTAGAACCTACGCACGCATAACTCATCATCAGTTACACTTAACATCGAGTAAGCCGAAACAGAATGTGTACAAGAGAGAGGGTAACAGTACTCACGATAAGTTGTAAGGCAATAGTATTTCCCTTTTGGTTTGTTGTCTCAGTAAAGACGTTAGCAAGTAATCTTCTATTTGCCCGGGTTTGGTTTTTACCACTTCTTCATGAACTCTATTTGGGTCAACGAACCCAATGTCAAAAGGGCCTCCTTTCATGTATTCCATAACCTTTTTCCTGCATAATAGTATATACATATATGGTGAGCATATATATATACATGCAATTAATGAAGTGAATGAGATGAGATAAAAATTACAGAAATAGTACTTACACACAATAAAGGCTGATGGCAGATTTGTCGAGTTCCTTCTGATTGAATAGAAAATGCAAGTCTTGAATGTTGAAGTCGATTGCGTCGTCTCCGCACAAGAAAATCTCATCTCTTATATGCGCCGTGATCCATTCTACCTTTCTCGTCTTGCAGAAATCAAGGTACCACTTGTGCAATTTTCGCATCTTTGTTGGTAGATTCTTGAGCTCCTCTTTCTTGACGAGATTCTTCCCATACTTCCATGGCTGTATGGGGTTGGCATCGCATTTGGGCAAGTTGTCTCCCATGACGTTCAAGTATGCAATGTAAGTCATCCCCATCTCATTGGCCTTTCTTTGTAGCTCTGCCTCGTAATCATTTACGGGAGGAGCGTCCCGTGTGTCAAACATTTGGAGCGGGGCGCATGATTGGTTTTCCTGCTCTCCGAGCCTGGGAACTGTTTTCTGGGGTGCCTCACGACTGCTACTTTTAGTCTCCCTGCGGCGCCTTGCATCCGCCTTCAAAATCTGGCGCTCGTAGTCCGGCACAAGTGGGGTTTCAGGTTTCAAAAGATTTTTGTAAAACTTCTCGACCACCGCCGGATCTATTTTCTCCTTTGGCTCGGCCCGTCTAGGTGCAAAGAATTTCTTGACCTGTTCTTCCGAGATCCTATTGGTCTCCTCGTCGTGGCGATTCCACGGTAAAACCGGCAATGGCTTGGCGGAAGGCTACGGGACGTAGTTTTTTGAACTCTTTGGCATACGGTTTCCTGCGGATTTCTTTGTGGCAGTGCTACTGATGCTCCTCGTGGCAGTGCTCTTCCGCTTACGCTGAGGAGATGGCTGAAGCACCGGAGATGGCTGACGGGCCGGAGATGGCTGCCTTGAGGAGATGGCCGACGCGGAGATGGCTGCCAGCAGAGAGATGGTGCCCAGGAGATGGCTGCAGAGATAGCTGAGAGCCGCCAGTGACCTCCAATTTGGAAGCATAATGTGTTCCTTCTTCCAAAGAATGGTTGTTTTCACTGCAAATTTGAGTTGAGTTTCCCCTTCACCTGTAGCATGGCCAAGCTGTGCTTCCTCATATTCCTTCACAACCTCATCCACCCCGACAATAGCATAGCCATCTGGAATCGGTCGGCAGTGGTAAGTTCCACCAGCTACAGGAGGTAAGGCATAGCCGACAGCCACCTTAATGGATAAGCCCATTAATCTCACATGCAGCTCAGCGTGTTCACTCTCCGTGATCTCATCCACGGGGTATCGAGGACCCGTCATTTCAAGCGTGGGCTGCACGTTCTCCGTGGAAGCCACACTGCTTTTCAGCTTGATGCAGCGGGCAGCTTCCAATACAGGCTCTTCGTGCCGCTGAGATGGGCCGGTAGCTTGATGGCTTTGTTGTGCATTCACTTGCGCCTGCAGCGCCGCAAGTGCATGTTCTATCTGTGTCATCCGCTCTGTACGCTCTTTTTCTTTTCTGCCACGCCATCTGTAAGAGTCGCTCCACTCGGCAAACCCATCCTTCCACGTCATACTCCCTGTGCCTCGTGCATGTCCAGGGTGTTCTTTTTTACCGATGGCGCGTGTGAGCTGGTCATTCTCTCTATCGGGATGAAAGGTCCTGGCGGATGTTTCCTCGTATGCCGTGATGAGTTCAGTGACGGGTTTGGCAAGGAGGGTTGGGAAGATACACAATCTGTTTGGGTCCAACCTTGCCCGATTCCGTAGAACCAAGTCTTTGCACGTAGGTCCCACCCATCTGCAGGTGTGATCCCTCTCGCGAGGCCTTCTCAGCTTCCTCCACTTAGGTCTCGAGATATGTAGCCACGACCCCGTCCTGGTGATATTCCTTCTTGAGGGCATTAAGCGTATTGGTTTCGACCTCTTTTAGCTATAGCACTTTTTTATATGTCTCAAATTCGGGCGTGAGGTCTTATCTTAGCATAATATCGTCTTGAAATTTGGAGTCTCGATTTGACAAATTTGTTCAATTTTGTCTTCCGATTCTTGAAGCGTCAGCCATCTTCTTTAGAGTCCGCTCTTTGACCTTTTCCTTTATAACCGGGTTGTTTTCATCCTTCTTTGGCGGAAGGGTGAAATTTACCAACAACGAATTCCAAAGCGTTTCTTTGGATCTGTCATCGACAAAGGTACCGTCGCCCTTCTTTGGCTTATTCCAATTTTCAATTATGATTGGGATTTGGTCCCTAAAAGAACTCGACTGACGTACAAATTTGTCTGCGGCCTTCTTGGGCTCCATCGGCTGCCATCAACACGGTTAGCTTGATCGTGAACTTTGCGATCTTTCAACCGCAGCTCGCGCCTCGCTTGCTCTTTTTAAGAAGAAGATGGTTGCTGGCTGGTCGATCCGGAGGGCTAAAAGAAGAAAGAAGCGTTAATTAATACATGTAGAAGAAGATTGTTGGTGGAAGTCGTGAGGCTTAATCAATGCATATACCTCGCCGGACTTTGTAACCATTAAATTGCGTTCACGGAGTCTTCATCTTCTCCATGACTAGTACTTGAGCTCGTCATCATGTCCCTCCAAGTTCAGATATTGTGAGGTGTCCTCATCAATAATGTTCTCCATTATTTCTTCTTCTTCAAGGTTTCTACTAAGTGGATCCATAGTTTCTAAAACAATAATATTATCTGAGTAAGAGTGTAAACATTCAAGTGGACTTGGATTCATACACAAATATACATATTGTTCATACCAAAATACACAAATAAATACACAAATGAGTCAGAGGTCCAATTTGTATACAAGTTTTAATCTATGCATGTAGTACAATTTATCGAGAAAACAAGTTTTAATCAGGATGAGTCAGCAATCATACACGTGGCAGACACATGGCTCTCACCGGTGGGGTGACGTTGGTCTCGTCGGGCCGCGGTGCTCGTCGGGCGGCGGTGCTCGTCGAACGGATGCGGCGGTGCTAGCGGCGGGCTCGTCGGGCGGCGGGCGGCGTCGGCGTTTAGGCGTGTCCTATGAGCTCGGCGGCGGCGGCGAGCTCTGCACGAGGAATAAAGTGTGATATTCTCAAAAAAGTCAGGGCCAGGACTCCACGGCACGGCGTGAGCTATCTGGCCGACATGGACTCGTCAACATGGACTTCGACGCAACCCGACGAGGAGCCCGCATCGCCGTCGCCTCCGCGTCGGTTCCGGTGTGGCGTCGGCCGCCAACGGAAGTTTCAAGCGCGGATACCGTGGTCAGGCGTGTGGAGGCAAAGGCCTAGCCTGCGTTTAAGCGTTAGAGGCGTTTAGGGTGAAAACCATAATTAAGAAAACTCAGGGAAACACATGGGGGGTTGATTTTGTTCTCTAATTAAACTTGTCATTTTAGTTGTTGATCAATGCATGATGATAGCTTAAATAGCTAGGTTTCATTTTTCTGAACATTTACATATATTACTTGTATTTTTTGACTTATAATTAATTAGATATTGACTTTACAAGTTTATAACATTTTCTAAAAATATTAAACCTAATTATGACCTCAGGCTGACGTCAGATAACCCTAACCCTAATCTTTTTGCACCTGAAGGCATTTAGCCTCACGAGGTGGCAGTGGGGCCGAGACACGCAGACACGTGGCGCCACGCCAGCGTCGGCTGCCCGGCCAATGGGCGAACGGCGGAGGAAGGCGTGTGCTTGCGTGCATGGGGTGTTAGAGAGAGGCGGCCGCGGGCTCGTAAAGATGGTGGCGCCCGCTGCGGTAGTCACGGAGGCGCATCAGTGGCCCGGCGGCGACAACGAGCTCGCGAGTTCTTGGCGTGAACAGAGAGCGAGAGGAGAGAAGAAGGGTCCGGGAGGACCAGCGGCTCATCGAAAATCGAGCCAGAGTTGGCAGCGTCCGCAGCGACGAACGTCGGTGGCCGAAAGAATAGGGCGTCACGGTCGATTAGCGGTGCCGAGCTCGATTCCGTTGGCGAGGAGGCGGCGTCGCGATGGTGCTCATAAGCGGTCTCAAGTGGGCGAGGCGGAAGCGGTGGGCGACACGGCCGGAGCTAGGAAGGATCTGCGGGAAGAGAGGTCGGCGGAGGACCTCGAGCTCAAGCGGTGGCGGCAGCCAAGGTCGAGGCGGCGAGACGGAGGACCTCGAGCTCCAGGCGGTGGCGGCGCTTGATCTCTGCGGCGGTGGGTTCAATCGATCTGGCTCAGTGGGGGGAAGAAAGGAAGGGGAAGGTGAAATAAATACACCCCCTCCCTTTAACACCGGTTCGTGGCTGGAACGGTGTTAAAGAAATCCGTTCAGCAGCATTGTACCCCCCTTTAACACGGTTCGTGGCTGGAACGGTGTTAAAGAGAATGCGTCTTGAAGCAAAATCTCTCCCTCCTTTAACACGGTTCACTGAAACCGGTGTTAAAGGAGAACATTATTTCATGCATTAACAGAAAATATGATATGATATGATATGAATTTAGAAAATTCATATCTTTTTCATTTCAACTCAGAAAAATATGAATAATATATCATAATTTTCATAAAAATAATTTCTATCCATTCATGTAAATCATTTTATATTTACTTTACATGAAAATTTTCAAAATAATTAAAACACTTACATATAAATTTTGATTATTCAATTCAAACCAAAATAAATTGTTAAATCCTAAAACTTTGAACATAAGAAATATTAAGCATCTAAAAATGATTTTTATTAGATCAAATCATATTTTAATGCCGCATCTTTTGTATTAACATTTTTGAATTGATTGGATATTTAAATGTCGCATCTTTTGTATACACTTGAATCTCACCAAGCCTCGCTCAACTTGCATTGTTTTTTGATAAAATAGCATATTGTGAACCTAAAAATGATTTTTGTAAAAAATCATGAGCATCGTATCATGTACTTGTAGTTCATATCTGACCCACTTCCTACCGATTCGGTAGGAATTTGTCTTCACCAGAGGTGGGCGGAAAGGTTTTAGATCCCCTGTTGGTACATTGTGCATATAAGGTGGTCTAGTATTTTTGTAAAAATGTGTTGGTGGTTTTTGAATTAGCCATTTGGTGGTTGCTTCACAAAACCGTCCGTTTTATGCTTTCGAAAAATGGAAAATGCCTTTTGGTGCGATAAAAGGAAAACTTCCTCTTGCAACATTGTTTGCCATGCCATGATGCACATGTATGCACAATATGGCCATATTATCACAAACTATGCCTTGATTCTAGCCATAACATTGGTCATTTGACCCGAAAGCCAAGAAACCTCGAATGAGATAGGTCATTTTGAGACAGTTACATAAAGCCGAACTGGAACTGAAAATTAAGATACATAAAAGAACTAAAAATTAAGATACATGGCCAGATTATGTAACAATCGGCGAACGGAACTGAAAATTAAGATACATAAAGAACTGAAAATTAAGATACATGGCAGATTAAGTAACAATCGGCGAACTTGTTTCGGAATGTTGGAGTGATTCAGTCATGCTCCTGCCTACACCTGTAATACTCGCCACTTTGTGATGCTATCATCCTTTATGTCGTCGTAATTGAACCTCTGGAAATGCGCGTGGGCTGGACTTGAGGGTAGCGTGGGCTGGACTTGAGGTAGTCAGACGGGGTTAGAGTCGGCGGCGATGTCATAGGCCATGGCGCTCTGGAGAGTCCGACAGCGCCACCATAGCCGAGCGGCCTCGTTGAAGTTAGGAGGAGGTGGGCGTCCTCCTCGTGCTGGCGGCGCGCCTCTCATGCCGATCCACAAAGAAGGCTTCCCAAGTAGGGAAATAGTCGGGATGCCATCTGGGATTCCTCCGCTGCTCGGCGTGAGCTCAAGTAGTAGTGGTTCGTGATGGCCATCCGGCGCCACACCTAGAGGACAGGAGGAACCGCACGCCTCCGGCCTTCGACATCCAGCCGACGGGGACACGGTGGCCGGCGGGCGAGGTAGTTCGGCGCAGCGCCTCCGCCTCCTGAGGGGTTAGTGCTACGGTGGAAGCCATGGGAAAGAGTGATGAGGTTGATATGAGTCTAGAGATGTGCAATGACAATGGAGGCCAACCCCTACATATATATATAGTGAACTAGCGGGAAGAACTGGAGGAAGAAGCTGGCGAAGAAAAATGGCGGGAAGAAAAATGGGGAAGAAGAATCGGGAAGAAAAATGGCGGGAAAAAATGGCGGGATGAACCTTTAGTCCCGGTTGAGACACCAACCGGGACTAAAGATGAACTTAGTCGGTTGGAGACACCAACCGGGACAAAACCTGATCGGCACTAATAATAGGGGTGAGTGTTGACATTATGTCGTATGGCGTGTACCTTGTCCGGATGGTGTCACCAACCGGGACTAAAGATGAACCTTTAGTCCCGGTTGGAGACACCAACCGACAAAACACTGATCGCACTAATAATAGGGGTGAGTGTCGACATTATGTCGTCTGGTACCTTGTCCGGATGGTGTCACCAACCGGGACTAAAGATGAACCTTTAGTCCCGGTTGGAGACACCATCGACAAAACACTTCTAATCAGCACTAATAATAGAGGTGAGTGTCGACATTATTTCGTAAGTGTCAACACTATGTCGAGCTGCTTGTACTATAAATAGGCATCCTTGTGAGTCCAGTCCTCCAGCCAGTTTGAGGCAGGGACACCACTACGGCCAGTTCGGGGAGATCTTGCCGGAGTCGATCCTCCGGCATCTCCGAGAAACTGGTCATAGAGGCACTCTAATATGTGAAATTAGTTAGCTCCAGTGTATTGATCTAGTTAGAGAAGTTACAAAGCTGCAAGATGGTTTTCGAGGCGGGGACACCACTACGGCCGGTTTGGGGAGATGCCCGAGCCTAGTCCTCCGGCATCTCCAAGAAACTGGTCATAGAGGCACTCCTAATATGTGATTGCTGCATTTGGAGATCAGATCTTAATGGTAAATGCGAATCGGGACAACTTCTTCTCATAGTCGGTCCATCCACAAAACATGACTAACACTCAAGACATGTATTAATATTAAAAACATGAACTAGAGTTACATAATATGAGCATGAACTTCTTGGCATATGTCCTTCCTTATGATCGCTTGACGTAACCATGGAGCATCTTCTTTACTTAACGGAATGCTTGGGTCAGTTTTCCTTTGTGAAGGCGGAATTTCATCAAACTTATTATAATCTTGACATGTACATCTTGTCCTCAATTCCCACGATGTTTCTTTTCCCTGAAAGAACCGTGTGGCGCTTTGGCTCATCATATGATGTATTCGTTTGCATATTTTTCTTTTTTTGGTGCGGAGGACATGTCCTTCACATAGAAAACCTGAGCCACATCATTGGCTAGGGCGAATGGTTCGTCTAAGTTCTTCATAAGATTGTTGAGATCCACCGTTGTCATTCCGTACTTCTTGTCTACCTCAACCCCTCCTCATATTAGCTTGACCCATTTGCACCGAAACAAGGGGACCTTAAAATTAGGTCCATAGTCAAGTTCCCATATCTCCTCTATGAACCCATAAAACGTGGTCTTTTGCCCCTTGTCTTCTTTGCATCGAGCGTACACCACTTTATTTTGGTTGGTGCTCTTTTATCTTGGCCTATCGTGTAAAATGTATTCCCATTTATCTATACCCTTGGAAAGTACATACATCGAAGATGGTGTCACAGCCAACAAATACAGCTGATCCCCAACAGTGGTGTTATTCGTGAGAAGTCTTTGCAGCCGCCAAAACTTCGCCATGTGTTCACTTATAATCCATTCATCGATTTGCCGGTGTTTGAGGCGTATTAAATTCTTGTGTTCATTGATATCTGGGGCAACCAAGATAGATCTTTGTAAAACCGTGTAGTGTGCTTGATTGAGAGAATACCGTCCCTACATATCATTGCTTTACATCCTAGGGTGCCTTTTCCATGAGTCTCCCCTCATGTCGTGATTACGGAACACCAATCGCCTTAAGGTCAGAATAAAATCAACCAGAACTCAATGACCTCCTCTGTTACATAGCCAGGAGATGCTTCCTTACGGCCTATACGGTTATGAACATATTTCTTTAAGACTCCCATGTACCTCTCAAAGGGAACATATTGTGTAGAAATACAGGACCGAGAATGGTAATCTCTTCTACTAGGTGAACCAGAGATGCGTCATAATATTGAAGAAGGATGGTGGGAACACCAACTCAAAGTGACAAGACATTGGGCCACATCTGTTTGTAACCTGGTAGGCTTTACGGATCGATTACCTTGAGATATTGCATTGAGGAATGCACATAGCTTCACAATGGGTACTCGAACATTTTCGGTAGAAGCCCCTCAATGCAATCGGAAGAAATTGTGTCATAATCACGTGGCGATCATGAGACTTCAGGTTTTGGAATTTTTTCTGCCATATTTATTATTCCCTTTATATTCGACGAGAAGCCAGACGGGACCTTGATCTTGCTCGGACATTCAAAAAGATTTCCTTCTCCTTTGGTAAGGCGTAGGCGGCAGGAGTTAAGTGGCATCGTTTACCTTCTCGTTCTCGGGATGCATAGGCTCTTGAGGGCCTTGGGGCGTTGCTGGTCTGTCGTGCTTCGGTGTATCTTTGTCTTCCCATACACTCCTAGAAAGCCTAGCAGTTCATAAACATTCTTCGTCCACGTGCATCACGTCGATTGAAGCGGACCTCTAAGACTTTCCAATAGGGTAGGTCCCAAAATATAGATTGCTTCTTCCACATGGGCGTGTCCGGCATCGTCATTCGAACAGATAGGCGCGGGACCTTTTCCAAAGATTACTTCTAGGTCCTTGACCATACCAAATACCTCCTCACGATGCGGAGGACAGGCTTCCTCCGGGGTTACGCGAACGTTTGAAATGCTTGCCTTTCTTTCTTCTTGGATGCGAGTTGGAAGAAATCGGCGATACCCTAGGTACACAACCTTCTTACATTTATCCAAATATACACTTTCGGTATCATCTAAACAGTGTGTGCATGCATTGTATCCCTTGTTTATGCATCTGAAATGTTACTAAGAGCGAGCCAATCATTGATGGTTACGAAAAGCAATGCTCGTAGGTCAAATGGCTCCCCTTTGTGCTCATCCCACATCGTACACCTGGTTTGGCCCACAGCTGTAAAAGTTCTTCAACTAATGGCCTTAGGTACACATCAATGTCGTTGCCGGGTTGCCTCGGGCCTTGGATGAGCACGGCATCATAATGAACTTCCTCTTCATACAACCAAGGAGGAAGGTTATAGATACATAGGGTCACAGGCCGGTGTTGTGGACTGCAGCTCACCAAAAGGATTCATGCCGTCGTACTTAGACCAAACCTTAAGTTCCTTGCGTCACGTCGAAGTCCGGGTACTCTCGCTCGACTTTTCTCCTTGTGACCCATCAGGGGTGTATCAACATCGCGTCTTTCTTCTGTCTTCCATGTGCCATCGCAACAACTTGGCATGCTCTTTATTTACGAAGAGCGTTTTAACGTGGTATTATAGGAGCATACCACATAACCTTGGCGGGAACCTTCTTCCTAGGGGCCTCGCCCTCAACATCGCCGAGATCGTCTCGTCGATCTTATACCGCTGGTCACGGTGCATACCGGCATGCATCCAAATTCTCGTACTTCTCACCGCGGTAGAGGATGCGATCATTAATGCAGGCATGTATCTTACGCGTCTAATCCTAGAGGCGGACAACCTTCTTTGCTTGGTATGTCTTGTCAGCAACTCATTATTTCTTGGAAGAAGATTCTTCATTTTACCAACAACTTTGAAAATCTTGCTGTCGGTCACACCATTCTCGCCTTTCATTGCAGCAAATCGATGTGACACCTAGCTTTTGTGGCCATCTTCAAGTTGGATACAACAATGTTTTGTGATCCTTTAACATGCTCCGACTTCTCCTTCTCCTTTTCAGTTTCACATTCTTCCTTTGCATCGGTAATGGCCCGACCAAGATCGTCATCAGCGGGCCCATCGCTCCCTCTTGATCTTCATTATCTACCTCCGTTGCATTATCATCATATTCAGGATACATATTATGATAGTTTTCATCATCCTCTTCTTCTTCGTTGTCTTCCATCACAACCCCTTTTTCTCCGTGCTTGGTCCAACAATTATAGCTGAGCATGAAATCGGATCGAAGCAGGTGGGCGTGAATGGTTACGGTATTTGAGTAGTCTTTCTTGTTCGACGGTGAACACACGGACAGACATAAAACCATTGTGACCACGGTTTGCATTAGCCACAACGATGAAATTTTGGAGGCCCGTAATGTACTCGGAAGTCGGCGGTCACCAGACATCCATTGCCAATTCATCTGCATTAATATGTAGTATATATCAAAAATAATAGGGAGATGACCATTATATATATAGTACATCAATGACACATGAAACTATAGTTGCCGACCTCGACCGAGACGGAAAGAGCAACAAGAAAGCTTATTTTGAGCTCTCGGGCATTTCACCGAACACCTCTAGTGCATATGAAAAAAAAACTAGCACTCTTCACACCCTCTTGCTAGGCTCCAAAATGTGAAAGAATGGAAGAGTGGGGTGTGTGTGGGCTGGGGTGGTGTCTTATATAGCCCCCCCTTTAACACCGGTTCATGCCACGAACCGGTGTTAAAGAAGTCTTATGAACCCTTCTTTGCGGGGACCTTTAACACCTGTTCGTGGCACGAACCGGTGTTAAAGGGGGGGCTCCTTTTTTGCCGCAGGGGCCACGCTGGTACGCCCTTTAACACGGTTTAGAAGAACCGATGTTAAAATACTGGGATCAACAAAAGACCTCGTTTCCACTAGTGGAACTCGTTTTTCTGTCTAGTAGTTAGGGTTCGGGCAATAAATCTGTCTCAACTCTATTTTCACACCGGCGATGACCTTCACGGCGATGCCTCGGAGTTGATGGCAAGGTGTGCTGGTCGGTCCTTCAGATCGATAGCTTAGTTTTCTCGTCTTCTTCAGATCTGGCGATATCGGTTTCTCGATGTGTCGCTGGTGTTATCCACAACGACATAGACGGCGGGGACAAGTTGGTGAGCAAGGATATTGGTTCAGAGGTGGTGGATCTGTCATTATTCTCGGACTTTGTCGATGAGAGACAGCGGGTCTTGGTTCAAGAAAGCACGCGGGGACCTTTTCGGTCAACATGCCATAGCGATATGTGCCTCCCTGCATGTAGCAATGCCCGTTTATCGACTCACAAAGCCTCGTTAGCGATGATGTTTTTTTTGGATCTTGCACTATTGGAGGTTCGACGTCTACTCCGGCGTGCTCCCGACATTATTGGAGTTAACAGTCGCTGGCTTTGGTGGGTGTAAGAAATCTTAGGGATCGTTTTATATTTCTTGGTCTCTTATTCTGCATAATTTATAGAATAATTATTTTATCTCAATCTATCTTTTAATGTTCATATATGTTGTTCTATGTAACTTGATTTTCGATTAATAACGACGACACGATGGTGGTCTTCTTGCTTGCGCATATCGGCGATGATAGTAACAACGGCGCAGTTGTCTTCGGGGCACGAGGAACCGGCCGGCGCGAACGGATTTTGGTCGTCATACTAGAGGCTTGTCAAATTAGGATCATGCACACATTCTGAAATTCTGTTGCTTGGGGATATAATTCGAGAATATAATTCTAATCAAGATCGTGACCTCCTATTCCTCTGAATACTTTGGCTCGATTCTACATGTGTATGTAGAATATAATTCGAGAAATTGTTCCACGTCCTTGTACGTACGTACGTACGCAGGTTCAAAATGGCATGAAGAGCGGGAATCTAAACCAGGACTTATCTTAAAAAATATACGATTAGCATGTGTTCCCCGTGTATCACCAGCGGTACTAATTATGTCTAGTTTCTTCTTCTTCGAAATTCACCGATCTATTAAGGAAAAAGTCTATTTTAAACCCCAAACACGTAGAGGTCTCCTCGATCAATCCCTGATGTCAAAATCCCGGTCGTTGACGCCCTGAACTTACTAATCCCGGTCTAAATCAAACCTTGGAGATGTTTGGTACACCAGGAAACAACTACTCTGGCCGGGATCATTTTCTATTTTTCCTTTTTTTCCCAGCATTCCCTACCTTTCTTTCCCGGTGGAGGTCAAGGCAGGGTCTCGCCAGCCAGGGATGCTTGGAGATACGTGGGAAGGCAGAGCAAGGGAGGCCGCTTCCTTCTGCACGCACACTAGAGCTGACGATCGCCGCGTCCTCTCCCGCTCTCCCCGCTTGGCCACGATGCGCACCTGATGTCGCCTCCATGGCCGCCTCCTAGCACCGCTGCTCCAGGCCTCCCCGAACGAGGCAAATGTACCCAAGATGTCCGCCTTGTTGTCGGGCTTCTCCTTGCCGAAGGACTAATCCAAGGGAGCTCTGAAACGATTGAATCGAGCTCATCTTCCTGGCATCTGACCGTCGCTCATCGTCGACTGGACGTCGCCTCCGACATCCTCCGGCTAATCCGAGCCCACCTACGAAATCCTAGTGATCTGCTAGTGCGGTTGGACAATTTCCCGCCCCTTCCCGTGCATCATGTCGTTGTTCCGACGACCGCCGCCGTACGCCGCCGCTCAGGTGGTCACCAACATCACGTCCGGTGACCATAGACACTCGCGCAGCCGCCGTTTTGCTCGAAGGGAAGTGAAGACCTTGATCCGCATGATCCCACGCTCCAGGAATCCCTCCTCTGCCGTGGCCGTTGTGTACCCTACGCGCTAGATGCTGCTAGGGGGCGCGCAGGCGAGCTGTCCCTCTCATCCTGGACTACATAATTAAGAAGGGTTGTTTTTGTAAAAAAAAATCCTACACGGCAACGGACAACTAGGCCCAAGGTTAGATTTAGACCGGGATTAGTAAGTTCAGGATGTCAACGACCGGGATTTCGACATCAAAGTTTAATCGGACGGACCTCTACAAGTTCATTGTTTAAAATAGACTTTTTCCATCTATTAATAATCATCAACGACAATACAAAGGAGTATAAAAGTAATAAAATTTATAAATAGGTCATTGGACCACTTAGCGACGACTACGTACCCTAGGACAAGCAGAAGATACGTCGCCGTCCTCGCCCCTCTAACAACGAATCCAGATAAAGTTTGTCATAATAGAGCTTGTTGTAGTAGACGGAAGAAAAGTTATCGTGCTAAGGTCTCGAAGGAACAGCGCACCAGAGTAGCAACCATCATCGAAGATGACAATCATAAATCAGAAGAGACTGATCTCAAAACCACACGAAAGAATACAAAAGATGACCATATCCCGAGAGAATTCATCGGACACACGACTCTACGCGCCCTCCGTCAACGCGAGGCACACCATCAGAGCAAGGATAGGGCGAAAAGTATCTTATTACGACTTCTGGGCGTAGCCACCACCTCAACATCTTGAACAAGACACTGAAAACAGTCTAAACGAAAAACATGAATCTTCCTGCCGGCGAGAGGCCGTGGTCCGTCACATCTCCAAGGCACCAAGGCCACCGGAGACGGAGCGGATCGGCGACGCCGCCGACAGGAGGGATAAAACCCTAGATTGATTTCACAAGAGCTGCCGCCTCTCTCTTACCCTATGCGTGTACCGGTTCGGTGTTTCCTTTGCCTTCTATCAAACCTTCCTTACAGAGGTAATTATGTCTAGTTAGCCGTACTTTATTTGGCAAGCATAAGAAAAAAAACTTATTCATTCTCTAATTCAGGATGAAGGTACGATTGATGGCCCGCAGCATCTAAAATCTTATATTATAAGTTATTATAAATTCTTGTTTGAGGCACCACAAGAAAACTCTTTTTCATTAGATGAGTCCCAGACAAAGGATATTCCTCATGTTTCTGTTGAGGAAAATAATTTTCTGACCGCTCCTTACACTGAGGAGAAAGTTAATAAGTCTGTCTTCCAAATAGAACATAACAAAGCGACAGGGTGATGACTTCCCAGCAAAATTTTATCAAAAGTTCTAGAAAGTTATCAAGGTGGAATTGATGCGCTTATTTGAGTTTTGTAAGTAGGTCAGCTACTGAAAGGATGCGGATGTCGCCTAGAGGGGGGGGGGGGTGAATAGGCGATTAAAACTTTTCCTAGAGTGGCTCAACAAAGGCGGAATTAAACTAGTGTTTACTTTGTAAAGCACAACCTAGAAACAACTAAGGTTTACCTATGTGCACCAACAACTTATGCTAAGCAATACAAGCAACAAAGTGATAGCAAGATATATATTACTTCAAGCACGAAGGCTATCACGATGTAAAGTGCATAAGTAAAGAGCTCGGGTATAGAGATAACCGAGGCACGCGGGGACACCGATATTTTACCAAGTTCCTCCCAACATGGAGTACGTCTCGTTTGGAGATGGGGTGGTATCAAACCACCAATGCCACAAAAGGCCTCCCTTATTCTCCGGTGAATCTCACCCCAACGGGAACGATCCACGCTTCCACTATCGGTGCACTTGTCGGTGGCAACCGGAACCTCTCACAAGGTTGGGGCACAACTCCACAACTTAATTGGAGGCTCCCAACAAACGCCACAAAAGGCCTCACCAAATGTCACCAAGGCTAAAATGCCACCAAGGCCACAACACCGTCTAGGGTTCCAAGAACCCAAGAGGGACAAGCTCCAATGAGCAATTCAAACCAAATCCTCCGAGGAGAACTCAAACCGATGTAACAAATGCAAATGGCAAAAACACCACAAAGATGCTCAAATCCCTCACTCTCAAGTTCCAACAAAGCTATTAAAGCTATTGGGGGAACAAGAGAGGAGGAATCAAAGAGACACAAAATCCCCCAAAATCTAGATCCCCAAAGATACACTCACAAAGAGATGTTTTGGTTTGGTCAAAACGTAGATCTAGATCACCTCCAACAACCCCTCAAATATATGCAAGAATCAAGGGAGGGGTGTGTAAAAATCAAGCTTAAAGAGTAAAGCAAATGGGGACAAAGCTTGGACAAGAAAAGGAGGAAGAAGTTTTTCTAAATAAAAATGGACAAAAGACTTATATAGGGCTAGCCAAAATATGGCCGTTGGGGCAATTTTTCTGGGCTGACCGGTAGTACCGGATTGGCCCGGTACTACCGGACCGAACACAAACGCATACAGCGAGCGAGCCAGAGAGAGAGAGAAAGCGGTGGCAGCAGGCGGCGCGCGGGCTGACGCGCGCAGCAGCGGTCAGCGCATGCGGCAGCAGCAGCGGGCCCCGCACGGGGCCAGTGCATGCGCGGGTGCAGCGCAACAGCAAGGCAGAGCAGCAGCAGCTACGCAGCGGCACAGCGCAGCAGCACAGCTGGGCCATGCGGTCGCGCGCGCGACAGCAGCAGCGAGCGATGCGGCAGCAGCAGCAGACGCAATAGCGCCAGCGGGACCCAGGCAGCAGCGGCGCGGCCAATAGCGCGGGGCCAGTGGGAAGCGCGTACGCGGCGGCAGGCGGGATCGTGCGCTCGCACGCGCGAGTCAACGCGCCAACGGGCGGGGCCAGCGCGGGATCTAGATCTGGGCGAATCTGGGAAAAATCTGGACAAAGAAACTGGGCCGACCGGTACTACCGGCCCACCTGGGCGGTACTATCGGGCCGGTCGGTAGTACCGGAAAAAGGTATCTAGCCAGACAGAAAGAAAACGGACCGTTTTTAGGCCCGGGCGATAGTACCGGCCCGTCCGGGCGGTACTACCGCTGGGCCCAGAAAACAGACAAACAGACAAATATTTAAACGGCAATAACTTTTGACTGGAAGCTCCGATTGACCCGATTCAAATTGCGTTGGATAGAGGACGACAAGGGCTTCCCAATAAAAGGTGGAAATATTGATTATCACCAAGTGAGAAAGTATCAAGTAGAATAATGTGAAATACCTCACTTGGTGAGAAACCGAAAAGCCGCATAAATCAAAATCGCAACAAGATATATATGGGAGATCCGATTTTGATGAACAAGAGCTTGTTATGGAGATTACCACAAGCTCTATATCCTCACATGGATAAGACCAAATAACACCCAAATATGATGATGCAAGTATGCAAAGGTTTGATCTCTCTCCGAACGATGTGGCCGAATTACTCATATGAGAGCCCCTCTTGATAGTACGGTTATCTATCCTAAACCCGTTCTCATACACACAACGTGAGACCGGCAAAAGGGAAAACCTATCAAGATTATACCTTTGCCTTGAGAATTCCACTTGAGCACGATGTAGACGGTCTTGCCCTTCTCAAGATGGAACGCCCTTCTTAATTCCTCATCATCGACCTCGCCTATTGAGCTTGCCCAACTTATCTTCTTTGCATTTCATCGAACTTGAAGCCAACACATGCTCCAAGCGATGCCAATGGACAAATCCTACAAGTATAAATTAATACAAACATTAGTCCATAAAGATTGTCATTAATTACCAAAACCACACATGGGGCCCAACATGTTCTTTCAATCTCCCCCATTTTGGTAATTGATGACAATCCTTTTAAGAGGGTTTATATAAGGAATATTAATGAATAAAACGGTAATACCAATATCAAATACTACAAAAGTATGTGATATTGGTACCACCACCATATATAGAGCAAACTCCCCCACAATCTATGTATGTGTGATGAACTTGAATTTCATTGCATATATTGCCAATCATTATCATTGGTGGAGTTTCCTCTATATATACCACATGCTAAGCAACAACAAAGATGCAAAAACATGAGAAGCAAATGCACAAGAACAAACTCAATGCATAAACCAACTTCCCTTAAACCCTCTAAAACTTCTCCCCCATTGGCATCGATTCCTCCAAAGGTGTGCTTTCGCACATATCCAATGATGAATACTTGGGAGGGAGGAGAACTATATCGAGGACCCGAAGGTTGCCAAAATAAAGTCAAATGATGTAGGCAATTACAAGGTCCGACAAACCGATTTGAAAACACCAAATGAGTCCAACTGGAAACTACAAGATATTATGAAATGAGCAGAAGAGTGCTTCAAATAACAAATAGAGAAGCTCCCCAAGATTTGTGCATAATTAAAAATGAATGCATTAGAATACATAGTGCACAAATATGGAATCCTCGCTCCCCCATAAGCATTTAAAACACAATAAATGAGAAAGAAGACAAATGAGCATTATTAAATGAATTAGATGAGCTCCCCAAAGATAATGCACCAAATATGATAATTGCATTTGGGAACAAAGTGCATAGTCATGGAATCCTCACTCATCCAAATTTATTTAACAATACACGGCATGAGAGAACAAATATGAGTGTCCGAAGATGTAGACAAGAGGAACAATCACTCATAGGCAAATAAATTTGGAAGTCACCAAAGAATAAAAAGAAATAAAAGGTGGCATCCAAGGATTAAAAATCAATTAAAATTATCTTCTCATATGTGTATATGTCTATAAGTGGAAAACATCACAGAGACATATGCCAACAAATAAATATGCACACATAAAGAAGATATACAAGAAGGCATATGAAAAGCAAAAATGAAGTCATAATATATACCAATAAGATTTTTGCTTCAAATCATGGCCAAAGGCTCAAATCTATCTTATTGTACATTAATGAACTTCAAACACCAACACACTACATATATTACAACTATCACCAAGGGAAAAAGGAGAAAGTTGGAATATATGGAGAAAGGCAACAAGTATCATAAGATAGAATAGACTAGCAAAAATCTCACTATTGCACATGAGAGAAGTTGATGAAATGATAGGCAATAAAATTGCTAGATTGACATATTTGGGATTGGAGGATCATATGCATGATTTTGTATAGTCCCAACTATATGTACTCATCTCAACTTATACACATTTACAATAGAGAGTTCTATTAAAACCATGGCTAGAATTACAACAATTACAAATACATGAATTCATGCTAGAAGGCAACCGACTAACGGTTGGAATCAAGATATATGAGCATGAGAAAGAGATACTTGTTACCGAGATATAATTGGTAGGATGTAGAGTATATGAATTCGTTGATCATCCTATAGCTTGACTCAACTTTTCATGTATGCACCACTTCTTCAAAATTGAAATACAAGCATCCAATATATCTCCAATGTACCTAAAACACAATTAAGTACAAAATGGTCCCCAAACTTATTGGGTCCAAAGTAGTTAGAGAAACTACAATACATAGGAGAGACTCCACATAATTATGTGCACATTGATATGAAATTGAATTTCATGCACAACTTAGCCGATGGGAATTGGTGGAGTTTCCCCTATATATTGGATCAAACAAAGCAAGCATGCCATAATATAATCATATAGTAAATATGCATGCATCAAGCTTTCAAGAACCAAAAAGGAGAAACAATTTGAACAAAAACACCAAGTAAACCGAGATGGCCCACACAAGAGTGTGACAAGACAAGTGGTGTCCAAATTGTATCAAAGAACCAATTCAACACATGAAAGATCACAAGTTCAACAAATGAACTAGGCTAAGGCCAAATGAGCAAAAGATAGATAGAAGTAAAAAATGCTCAAGGATTTATCTCATTCTAAAATGGTCAAATCATGAAACAAGGAATGAGACAAAACTAACTCCCCAAAAGAGCAAGGTTCCAATGAGAAACCAAACTCCCCAAACTTCTCATGATGGCACAAAGTACCAAGGCGAAAAGATTGAGGTTCCAAGCACATAAAACCCTATATGGATCAAACAAATAAGCATAAATATGAGTGTTTTAAATAATATAGGAGAGTTCCCCCATGGATAGTGCATTATGTAGGATTTTCCTTTTAAATGCAAAATGCACACAAATGGGATCATCACTAGTACCTACTATAAGTAAAACACAAGAGGATATCAATAAAATAAGAAGATCCACAAGAAGCAAGGAAGGCTTGGGAGACAACACAAAACATTTTCTTGGCCAAAGATAGGATAAAATTAAGCAAGGCCAAAGTGAATATGATCAATAAATTCTACCTTAAATTGAGTACTCATTGTCCAAGGACAAGCAATATTGGGAATAATTTGCCCTAGGTAGTTCATACGGATATCCAAGATCATATACACACAACAAGAAGCATATAACTAAATATAGGAATTGAGCATGATACTTCAAACAAGACTCTTGGTAGCTTCCAATAGTCACACAATCACTAGTGATTAGAGTAACTTGAAGCAAATGGTTTCCATGCGAATATAAATATATAAATATGAGGAAACACATACCAAGAACCACTCTCATATACAAGATCTAAAATAAGATCAATAAAGCCATTCAATCAAATTGGAACTTGTATGAGCAAATGTGTCACATAGGTGCTAGATAATTATCAATATCAATTCTAAGTGACACAACCTCGAATATTCACATTTTCTAGGATTGTAATATGCACTAAGCATATGACTCCCCCATAATGTGATACTACCATAAAACCAACACGAGGCAAAATGATACAAATAGAGATAATTAATGGACATTATAAAATTAAATTTCTCATGAGAATTATACCACATAGAGACTAGACAATAATCCAATATAAATACTAGGTAGTATTCCTCATGTACACACATTTTTAGGATTGTGGAATGCCCAAGCATAACACTCCCCCAAAATGGGATAATCCATTAATCTCTCACAAGAGCCAAATAAGATACCAAATATAACCAAGTAAGGCTCAAACACAAGAAACACACATACATGGAGTGCCACCTAATCATACAAAAATATACTTGATATCTCAAGATAATTAAGTGGAAAGCACAACATGTACAAAAGCATGGAAGATACAAAACCAAAACATGCACAAGGGGCGAGTAACTTTCAATGTAATGAGTTAAGCATATGTTACCGCAAGGAGGAACATTGGAAATATAATATAATCATGACAATCCAAATGGCTTGGCTTGACAAAAATAATTGATGAAGATCCCTCAATTCTTCATATTGTAGCCAAGACTCCAATGCCCTCCAACAATTACCTATTTATCAAGTTTTAGCTTGTTGGTCCCCAACCAAGTTGGGTCCTAAGAAGTTAGTCACAATAGGCTTGGAAACCCAAATGGTTCTTTTCTTGACACCATGTTGGGTACCAACAAATTTGGCAAACACATTGCCAACCTCATCCTTACAAATAGAATAAGAATCATCAATCAAGATAGGATGGGATGAGGAGATACCAATAGTGCATGAGGAAGAAATGTGCCCCTTCTCGCGGCATATGTAGCAAGTTCTACTCTTGCCATATTTCTTCTTGGATGAAGAGACAACTTGAGGAAGAGCTTGAGTCTTCTTGGGAGGAGGCCCATACCTAACAATATGTAGAGCTTGAGGCCGCTTCCCTTGTTGCTTCTTGCCAAGGGACTTCTTCTTTAATGGGCAATGTTTGACATGATGCCCTTCTTCCTTGCACTTGAAGCAAACAATGTTGGCTGGATTCTTGACTTGATCTAGGCCATTCTTCTTGTTATCCTTGTGCTTCAACTTGATAGTGGACTTGTTCTTGACATTTGAGTTGAATCCAAGCCCACTCTTGTCATTGGGAGATTTTTGCACACTCAAGATTTTGTTGAGTGTGGCCTTCCCTTGATGACCCTTTTTCAAGTCATTTCTCAAAGAAGTGACTTGAGCCTTGAGCTCTTTTATTTCCTCTACATGGTTAGTTTCAACAAAAGTACTAGAGGAAGTAGATGCTACATTGTTAGAGCAACAAGGCACGGAATGTAATTCATCAAGAGATATAGCATGGTTGTGATAGGATGAACTACAAGGACTAGCACATGGCAATATATCATTTGAAGTAGATATAGTGCTAATGTCCACATGAGGCCCACTCGATGTTACCTTTGACATTATGGCCTCATGAGCTACCTTTAGCCTACCATGGGAGACTAGAAGATCCTCATGCGAGCTCGAGAGCTTAACATGACTTTCTTCTAATTTCCCATAGTTGCTAGTTAGCAACGCAGGTTGAGCCTTTAGCTCAACATTCTCCTTCAAAGTAGATGCTTCACAAGAAATAGAGTTAGTAGCACAAGCATCATCACTATTTGCAAGAGGTGAGGGCAACTTGGCAAGCTCTTTTGAATATGAGGCTTTAAGTTGCTCATGTGACTCGGTGAGTTTGATGAGCTCACCCTTTATGACCCTAGAGCCATTTTTGAGGTGCTCAAAATCCTCAAGGAGTTTAGCATAAGCAACTTGAGTCTCATCATTTTTATGTTTGAGATCACTTGCCACCTCAATTTGTGTTTCTAACTTATCAATAAGTTCTTTGCTCTTAATAGAAAAGTCCAAGATTTCAACAAAGTTAGAGCAAGCAATATCCTTGTTAACAAGGGCACGATAAACAATCTCACCCTTTTCATATAAATCATCAATATCTAGCTCTTCTTCCCCATTATCCACATCCTCCTCATCACAAGAGGTAATGGGTTCCAAAGTAGGAGTTACCTTAGAATCCCTAGCCATAAGGCATAGGTGGGTAGGAAGAAGGTGAAGATGAGATTGCATATGTGGCATTATTAAAACCATGTCTTGGCCCATAGAATCTTGGTTTCCTCTACATGGTTAGCAACACAAGTACTAGAGGAAATTGAAGCATTTTATCATGGCAACAAGACAACACAAGCATATCATCATGAGATTTATTCAAGTCATTTCTACATGATATGCAAGGACTATTAACACAAGCATGTAAGGAGTTTGTAGTGCTAGAAGTGTTAAAGTCCAAAGATAGATCATTGCAACTAGATGGAGATGAGGGATTACAAATAGTAAGCACACTATCCAAATTGCAATTTCTATCACCACTCACCATATCATTACCTTGTGAAAAGTCACATGTTGGTGAAGTGGTAGAGGATGAGAACTCATCTCGACGGAAGTGGAAGCAACACAATCATCCTCAATAATGTTGGACACAACATATTTATCTTGAAGTTTTGTCCATAACTCATGAGCTCCAAAAGGAATGATTGAGGAAGTAACTACATAGCTCAAAGCATTAACAAGCACATTAGAAGCTTGAGCGTCGAGATATAAGTTTTCTCATCCTCACAAGATAGATTTTGAAATCCATAGGAGTAGAAAAACCCATATCTACAATACGCTCAAATTTGGGTCCATGTCCGAAAATGAATGAGCATCGATTTTCCATATATCATAATTTGTGCCATCGAAAATAAACATGTCATTGTGCACTAATCCTCTAGCCGACATCTTTACTCTCAAAGCGGTGAAGCCTCAAATGAGAGACCAGACTCTGATACCAATTGAAAGGATACGAATGTAAGCCTAGAGGGGGTGAATAGGCGATTAAAACTTTTCCTAGAGTGGCTCAACAAAGGCGGAATAAAACTAGTATTTACTTTGTTAAGCACAACCTAGAAACAACTAAGGTTCACCTATGTGCACCAACAACTTATGCTAAGCAATACAAGCAACAAAGTGATAGCAAGATATATATTACTTCAAGCATGAAGGCTATCACAATGTAAAGTGCATAAGTAAAGAGCTCGGATATAGAGATAACCGAGGCACGCGGGGACACCGATATTTTACCGAGTTCCTCCCAACATGGAGTACGTCTCGTTTGGAGAGGGGGTGGTATCAAACCACCAACGCCACAAAAGGCCTCCCTTATTCTCCGGTGAATCTCACCCCAACGGGATCGATCCACGCTTCCACTATCGGTGCACTTATCGGTGGCAACCGGAACCTCTCACAAGGTTGGGGCACAACTCCACAACTTAATTGGAGGCTCCCAACGCCTCAACAAATGCCACCAAGGCCACAATGCCACCAAGGCCACAAACCGTCTAGGGTTCCAAGAACCCAAGAGGGACAAGCTCCAATGAGCAACTCAAATCAAATCCTCCGAGGAGAACTCAAACCGATGCACCAAATGCAAATGGCAAAAACACCACAAAGATGTTCAAATCCCTCACTCTCAAGTTCCAACAAAGCTACTCAAGATATTGGGGAAACAAGAGAGGAGGAATCAAAGAGAGACACAAAATTCCCCAAAATCTAGATCCCTAAAGATGCACTCACAAAAAGATGAATCGGTTAGGTCAAAACATGGGGCTAGGTCTCCTCTCTCTTCCACTCAAAAATGGGCAAGAATCATCGGAAGGAAAAGATTAGGCAAGCTTCAAGATCTAGAGCAAGTGTGGATAAAGCTTAGCCTAATAGATAATAGAGGAGCTGTTTAAACTCAAAACGGACAAAGTCTTAAATAGGGCCCCAAAAATCTGCCCGTTAGGCAATTTTTCTGGACAGACTCCTAGTACCGGATGTGACCGGTACTACAGGACCGATTAAATCAAATCGAGTCGAGGCAAAAGCGAGCTATCCAGGAAGAGGAAAAAGCAGAGCAGCGCATGGGGCAAGCGAGTGGGGCCGGGGATGGGCGCATGCATGCGGGCAGCCAGCCAGCAGCAGCTAAGCAGCGCAGGGCCCCGCGGCTGCATGCGCGCAGCGCAGCAAACAGCAACAGCGCTGCACAGCAGTGCAAGCAAGTGCGGCAGCAGCAGCAGGGCATGCGCGCGCAGCTGTACAACAGGCCCAACAGGCGAGCAGCAGCACAGCAGCAGGCGCAGCGCCAGCTAGCAGCGAGCAAGGCGCGCGGCGCTGCGGCGCCCAGCGCGCAGCGAGCCTCCAGGCGCGCGGGTCAGAAGCGCGCGAGTGAGAGAGAGCGGCAGCAGCAGCAACGTGAAGTCAACGTACGCGCAGAGAAAAACGGGGCAGAGATCTGGATTAAAAAAATAATCCGGACGGTACTACCGGGCCGGTCCGGTAGGACCGGAAATGGGTGCTGGACCAAACTGAGAATGGGCTGCGCGTCAGGCCTGAGCGGTACTGGCCGCGGTAGTACCGCTCGGGTTTTTCTTTTTCTTTTCATTTAAAACGGCAAATATTCAAACCGCGATAACTTTTGATTGGAAGCTCCGATTGACCCGATTCAAATTGCGTTGGATAGAGGACAACAAGGGCTTCCCAATAAAAAGTGGAAATATTGATTATCACCAAGTGAGAAAGTATCAAGTAGAATAAAGTGATATACCCCACTTGGTCACAAACCGAAAAGCCGCATAAATCAAAATCGCAACAAGATATAAATGGGAGATCCGATTTAGATAAACAAGAGCTTGTTATGGAGATTACCACAAGCTCTATATCATCACATGGATAAGGCCAAATAACAACCAAATATGATGATGCAAGTATGCAAAGGTTTGAGCTCTCTCCGAACGATGTGACCGAATTACTCATACGAGAGCCCCTCTTGATAGTACGGTTATCTATCCTAAACCCGGTCTCACACATACAACGTGAGACCGGGAAAAGGGAAAACCTATCAAAATTATACCTTTGCCTTGAGCATTCCACTTGAGCTCGATGTAGACGATCTTGCCTTTCTCAAGATGGAATGCCTTCCTTAATTCCTCATCATCGACCTCGCATATTGAGCTTGCCCAACATATCTCTTCTTTTCATTTCGTCGACCTTGAAGCCAACACATGCTCCAAGCGATGCCAATGGACAAATCCTACAAGTATAACTTAATACACACATTAGTCCATAAAGATTGTCATTAATTACCAAAACCACATATGGGGGCCCAACATGTTCTTTCAATCTCCCCCATTTTGGTAATTGATGACAATCCCTTTAAGAGGGTTTATATAAGGAATTTTAATGAATAAAATGGTAATCCAATATCAAATACTACAAAAGTATGTGATATTGGTACCACCACCATATATAGAGCAAACTCCCCCACAATCTATGCATGTGTGATGAACTTGAATTTCATTGCATATATTGCCAATCATTATCATTGGTGGAGTTTCCTCTATATATACCATATGCTAAGCAACAACAAAGATGCAAGAGCATGAGAGGCAAATGCACAAGAACAAACTCAATGCATAAACCAACTTCCCTTAAACCCTCTAAAACTTCTTCCCCATTGGCATCGATTGCCGAAATGGGTGACAAGTTCTAGAAGGCAAATATAGTAATAGTTCCTCCAAAGGTGTGCTTTCGCACATATCCAATGATGAATACTTGGGAGGGAGTAGAACTATATCGAGGACCCGAAGGTTGCCAGAATAAAGTCAAATGATGCAAGCAACTACAAGGTCCGACAAACCAATTGAAAACAACAAATGAGTTCAAGTGGAACCTACAAGATATTATGATATGAGCAAGAGAGTGCTTTAAATAACAAATAGAGAAGCTCCCCAAGATTTGTGCACTATTCAACATAAATGCATTAGAATACATATTGCACAAATATGGAATCCTCGCTCCCCCATAAGTATTTAAAACACAACAAATGAGAAAGAAGACAAATGTGCATTATTAGATGAATTAGATGAGCTACCCAAAGATAATGCACCAATTATGATAATTGTATTTGGGATCAAGGTGCATAATCATGAAATCCTCACTCATCCAAGTTCATTTAACAATACAAGGCATGAGAGAATAAATATGAGTGTCCGAAGACACTACTAGGAAACAGGCTGTTAGTGGCGCACCAGGAATGCCCATCTGTGGCGCACTAGCAGTCACGCCACGAGCCTTGCTGGCTATCTCTCGGTAGTGGCGCCTTGCCTAATCATGCAGTTGTGTAGAGATAGGCGTGCGCACCTCCTAGTGCGCCACGAGTTTGGGATGGTGCGCCACAGGATCTTACATGGCGCACTACCTGATGCGCCACTAAACTTCCATAGTGCGCTTTAGGTGTAGTGCGCCCACGGAAGGTGAACCATGTGCGCCAGATGTATTTTTGTTTTTTTAATTTCCGAGCCAAATTATATGCAATACAGATTATATACAATATTACAGTAGATATACACACAGATACAAGATATACAATTATATATATAAATACTCAATATGAAAAACAAGATTGAAACAAATACATATAGATAAGTCTCATACATGAATACATAGTCTAAGTTAATTACATTGTTTCGATCATGTTACAAAGTAGTAGTTGGTGACATGCGAATACATGTGTCGATCGAACAAGTTAGAGCTCGGAAGCTCGCCTAGACATCTAAACTAGCTAGCTAGACACAAACGCGGGATAAATAACCAAAGAAGATAAGCATGATCACCGCCGCGACGAAGGTGTAGGTCTTCATCCGGTTCCTTGTCCTAACTCCCGCTAGATAGCGCGTGTATCTAGCTTCCGCCTCCGCCATAGTGTTGTACCCTTTGTAGCTATTGCCACTGAAACGGTGCACTTTTGTCTCGTGATCTTCCCAATCATCGTAGACTCCGAAACCCGTCCCTTGTACACGACGTACCACATCATCTATAAGTTGACAATAATAATTAACCGACTATTGAAAAAACATATATAATTAAAAGTAGCATATGAAGATACACTTATAGAAAGTACTCCTAAATCAAAAGACCAAACTCAAAAGCATGCCTCATATATAACTAGGTTGTTAACACGAGAATATGCTACGATGGAACTGTGCCAAGTAGGATGCACAACACGGACCTATGCATAGCACAAAGGCGGACAATCCCATCGCGCAAAGACATTCACATATAGTGTGCCACGACATTTCAATCATCGGCTTTATTCTCGAAAAAGACCAAAGTAACTCAAAAGCATGCCTCATATATATACATAGGTTGTCGACACGAGAATATGCTACGATGGGCATACACCAAGTAGGATGCACACACGGACTTGTGCATAGCACAAAGCGTATAATCCCATCGTAGCACATTCACGTATATAGTGTGCCACGACATTTCAATCATCGGCATTATTCTCGAAAAGACCAAAGTAACTCAAAAGCATGTCTCACATATATACATAGGTCGTTGGACACGAATATGCTACGATGGAACCGTCGCCAAGTAGGATGCAACACGGACTTGTGCATAGCACAATACAATCCCATCGTAGCACATTCACATATATAGTGTGCCACGACATTTCAATCATCGGCATTATTCTCGAAAAAGAGTAAGGAAAAAGAAGGACCAAATTGAGCAAAGGACCAAAGAGTAAGCAAAAAACCAAGCATTGATTGATATATAATAATAATAAGCAAAATAAGTTCACTTGTCGTCACACACACACAAAGGTCATCTATAGTTTGTAACTACAACTAGGCCAACATCAAGCCTTACGCTCGGCTTAGGGAACGGAGGGCCTGTCTCGTCATGAACTTCCTATAGTCACCCACCATCTCTAGGCGATCTTCTATGTCACGGTTATTAGGGATATTTCCTCCGTAGAAGATCCTCCCAAGTCATGACATCACGAAGATGATTACCCCAAAGCTGCTGGATGCGATACATCTCTTGTCTAATATCCGAATCATTGATCTTGGCCTTTGCTTTGGCCCACTGTTTGAGATGATCCGGCGTAGAATTCTCTGGTCAAGTAGGAACGCCCTCATGTGATGGAGTGCGTAGTAGGCTTCCTTCTTACTATTTTCCGGTGCTTCACGCGAGGGAACTCCGTTACGTGGTTGAAGGCGTGCTGCCGAACTTGACCTTCTTCACGCCGAAGCTGGTGCCTTCCGTCGAGGCAAAGCCGGTGAGAGCATCATCCGAACTTCCTTGATTTTGTCATAGTTTTTCTTCTTTTCTAGACTCCCAGTCGAAATAAATGGCGTGGGAATGCTTGGCGATAAGGAGATGGCGTCGGTGTTCATCTGCGCAAAAAATTCAAATGGAATGTGTTGGAAAAAGAATGATGATGATCTAATAAAGCCAATCGATGGTGGCGAGTGAATAACGACTTACTCGGGAAAGTAAGGCCGCGAGAATGTATTCCTTTGTCTTGTTCGCCACGAGGATTCTTTTTTAGGTGCGAGGCCACGATCGTCGTTCGTGGGGAACAAGCGCAAATCGCATGTAGTAGGGGTCCACTATAGCGATGCCGATGTGTTCTCTCTAATGTTCTGCGTGGCGGTGAGAGAAAGCGAGCCGGACCATGGTATAGTGCAGTGGTATAGGTGGAACATATTGAAGATGTCCTCGAATGCAGGAAGAACAGATCCATGAGGCGGTGTCGTGAAGCCCAAGCTGGTGGCACCTTAACCACGAATACCGGGTGCGAGGATCTTTCTCCGATAGAAGGCGTCTCTCTATCGTCGACGCCGTCATGCACACTCTGCGATTCGAACTGGCGAGCTTCATAAATTCTTAGGTAGCATGGGCTCACCGCCACATGAATCCTCCACATAATACCCTCGGGTCTTGGTGGCCCGTCCGAAACCTGATCGGGTTCGCGTTGTTGGCACCGGCTGGCTCGAGCTGCTAGATTTTCTTTTCCTGCCCTTTCTTCCTTTTGGAGAGTGGGCGAGCACATATCTGAGCAATGGCGCCCTATGTAGTGTGTCGGGGCTTAGAATAAAGGGCCTTGGTTGTATCAGGTGGCTCTGTAAAGCGCAAGCTGGGCGTCTCGAGAACCAAGCAGGCGCGTGGTGATAGTGGCTTTCTCTGTGGGGCCACCAGCTAGGTCTTCTTCATTGCCAAACTGAGTGTTGAAGAAGTGATCATTCCAGTCTTCGTCGTCCTCGGCCGGATCCTGCGCCATGTGCATATAATCAACATGATCATCCGACCCACCGCATGGAGGTGACGGCGAGGCGTGAGGGGCCTTGCCACCGCTTGTCGGCCAACGACGGTGTCTGTCAGCGTGATGGCGTGATGGCCCCCCGTCCAAACGGATCATGCTCTTTGGCCATAGCAAGAATAAGCGAAGCAACCGAGGACGACGGCTCTTCTTCATCCGCTCACGGGGTTGAATGGGAGGTTCAGTCATCAGCCCTTAGCACCCGACTAATTTTAACCCTGTGCATGCTATCTGGCATCGGCTTTGAGTGGAACATGCGCTGCAAGGGTTGAACGATGGTACCCTTGGCAACATCCCTCAGCTCGTTGTTCACATAGCATAAGAGAGTGCAAGGAACATCCGTCTGCGGAAAACATGTGCGGCGTCGTCAGAGCGAGATGCCATAAGAGTAATAGATGGCATGAAAGGCGGTAATTAAAGCAATTTGTTTACCGTGATGGCGTCGAGATCGGCTAATGTCGGCGCACGCTTGTCTGGCAGGCGTGCAAGAGACGGAAGGTACGCTTGATGGCGCGGTCTGGCCACCGTGTATTCTCCCTACCGACGGGTGCTTGGAGCTCGGTGCCGCCGCGCGATGGCGAGGAGGCACCAACATGTACTCGGCGCGCGATGATGGCGAAGTCACCAACACTTGCGCGCCAGCGGTGCTAGCGGCGAGTCACGAACACGTGGTTCGCTGATTCGTCGGTGCGCGTTGTTCGAGTGGCTGCGACCATGCTTGGAATCGCACGGCCCTACTCGACCAACCGCACTCCGATTCGCTATTGACTCCACCAAGGTAGGCGGGAAGGGCGTGAGGTGATTGCCACGTTGTCTTGGACGATCTGCGGGATCCGCGCCACTTGTGCCTTAAGTTCTTGAACCTCTCGGTTTTCCTCCTCGCTCCTTCCGGCGCCACATGCGTCCTCGGCGGTGGACCAAAATGATCCACCTAATTCTTACCCCGAGGCCGGCAGACCAGACGGCAACAACTTCTTCGTAATCGGCTCTATTTTCTTGGCGGTTCGCCATCATACATTAAAAGGTTATCCCACGGGTGGCGCCGTCGACCCACAGGATGAGGAACCACAGGATCCATGACTAGCAACAATTTCCTCCTCCTGTAGAAGAAATAGATGGATCATTTAGATCATCGATTAGATTGCAATCGTGTTGATCCATGATAATTAGATTATACTTACCACAATTTCCTCGAATTCCTTCACCGCAGATCCGCGGTGAGTTGTTTAGTTTTGGGTCCACATGGTAGCGGGCCACGATGAAGTTCGAACCTGCGGGTTGAATTTATAAAGGGTTTTCTATCCCTTGGATCTATACTCTTCGTCCTCCTTATTCCATTTGGCCTCCGCGGTTACAGATCCACCAGATCCGAGATGGTGATGACCTATATTCATCGCTGCGGCACCTTTCCCGATTACTATTGGCGGGGCTCTTCGATTCACACCTCTCCTTGAACTCCCGGAACTGATCTTCGGTGATCTGCGGGTCAATCTTCTGGATCTCCTCGAGACTTTTGCCTTCTTTATAGATCTTCTTCTTTATCCGGGTTCTCCGGTGGCGGGCGGTGCTCATCTTTGTGAGGCGGATTTTTTACTTCTTTCCCATGATAATTTGTGTTACGATACTTAGCGGGAACTTGTATCTTGCGTGCGACTTCTCGAAGAGGAGTGCGCAAGTAGCCATTATCTTTATGCGGAGATTCTCGGTGTTGATCGAGATGGTTATGCAGGTGATCGCCGCCACTTGCCCACCGTACCCTTTGGCGACAAGGCGGGCTCCAAAGGAACCCCGATGGGCTCACTTGGTAATTTCCTCCCTGACCGTGCCCGACCGTGTTGGGCGCGGTCCTTGACTTCTTCTTCTTCTTAGGAGGTTGCTACCACTCCACTGTGCCCTCGCCGCCATCGGTGGTTTCATCGTCCGCCGTTCCTTGGCTTCTTCCTCCGCGTCTTCCATCTCATCATCCTCGCTCTCCCTAGGGATGGTATTCTTCATCGTCTTCTAGGCGCTGGGCGCCTCGAGAATGTCAATTGTTTATTGAGGTCGAGTTCTCCTTCAGCTGATGCGCTTAGAACATCCAACCTTCGTTGTCACACATCTTTGCACTAATAAAAACAAATAATTGGTTAAATGCGGAAAAATCCGGCATGACCTTTGCTAATTTTCTTAAACTAGGAGTGCTGATTTACGCCAAGCGGAAGTTAATCAACATTCCGCAAAAATCAGGACTCATTTCATACAAGAACCTGCATACACAACATAATAAAGTGCTTCATATACAAGCACAAGCACAATTTCAAGTGCTACAATTATATCACCACAGTTATATCAACTATCATTGATGACATCAAGCAAATACATGCAAATTATAGCACTTTGTCATTATATGACAGTATGGATCATCGATAAATGTGTACACATTTTGTACACATTGTTTATATGACAAATATGACAGCAAATATGACAAGTATGGATTATATGTCACAAGTATATGACAAATATGATAGAAAATAACAAGTTCATCAAGATATACACATTGTTTATAGTTCTTTGGATCAACCACAAACTAGGGGTGCACCAGAGTGCAAAACAAGATGCTAGGGGTGCACCTACGATACAAGCTAAATTTGGATAAACCCGAAGCTAGGGGTGCACCAGAGTGTCCACCTAGGAGTGCAAAACCAGATGCTTTTTACCAAGCTAAATTTGCTAACCTAGCTAGCTTCTTGTACATAGATCCATGAGATGATTTTATCTTGTCTAATCATTTATATAAACAATCATTGCAAACTTTTGTAATATCTAAGCGAAATGGACATCTACTTGAAAGAAGGATCTTACTACCTTGCACATACATACAATCTACACATTAAAGAACAACCCAAGGTAATAAATAAGACTATCGACAATGCAATGCAAGCGGATAGATTTGATCAAATAAAACAATATGACAAAGCAAGATATATTTTCACGGTATTGTTTCAAGTACTCATATCATGCTTTTTTCACGATTGTTTCAAGTACTCATAAAACAGTATAAAATAGGAAACATAATCCACAACTAAAGAAGCTTGGATACAAACACATATCATGTTACGCTCTGGAGAATTTCACAACCCCAAGCCCTAAACATAGGTACTGCTAGCTCTGAACCTTACTCTAAGGCTAAGATACTCTGAACCTTACTCTAAGCTACTTTGAACCTTACTATGAACCCTAAGCTACTCTGAGCCCATCTACCAAGCTTACTATGAACCCTAAGCTACTGAACCTTTCTATCTACCAAGCTTACTCTGAACCTTGCTCTTGATCTGAACCCTAAGCTTACTCTAAACCCTTGCTACTCTGAACCCTAAGCTATCTACCAAGCTCTGATCTGAACCCTAAGCTTACTCGAACCAATCTACACTAAACCTTGCTATCATCATATCATATGTGAATATGACCAACATATTCTTATGCAGACACAGTGGACTGAAACTACTTTTCATATCAACATATGACTAACATATGACCAACATATTCTCTGAACATATTCTTGTAGAGACATAGAAGATGACCAACATATCATATGTTCGGGTTCAAAGTAAACCAGGTTTCCTCTCCTGGCGATGTACGGCTCTAGTTGGCCATTCTGCACTTTTTAAAGCTTTTACGGTGAGATTGTTCTGAATTGCTACTACTACTACTAGTAGTTGATGGCATGGACAACAATGATCGAGCCCATGATTGATGCAATCTCTACCGGTTGCACATTAAGCACATGAGTGTTTCTCTATGTGAGTAGGTAGCTGAATTTGAGGCTGGTCTTGTAGAAGCGGATGCGATTATGCAGTTGCTCTAGGGTTCATCACTCGATAGGGAGAGAGGAGAGATGGGAGGGCTAACCTCTAAGGCGATGGGAGGAGAGAGGGAGAGATGGGGGCTAACCCCTAACCATGGCCTGCAGAACCCTAACCATGGCCTGCAGAGAGGGAGAGAGAGAGAGAGAGGGAGAGAGGGGAGGCGGCGCTCACCTCTCGACAGGCGGACGGCAGCCAGGCGGACGGCGGTCTCCACCTCTGAGGCAGCGGCTGCTCCTCCTCGGACACGGGCCTCCTCCTGAGGACGCAGGCGGACCTCCTCCTCCCGGACACGCCTGCAGGCGGAACTCCTCCTCCTCGGGCGCAGGCCTCCTCCTCGAGCCAATGGCGGATCGAGAGCGGCGGCGGTCCTTCTGGCCGGGCTGAGAGATGGAGAGATGGGGATGAAAGAGGGGTCGGGCGCCACGTGTGGATAAAGCCACTTAGGCGTGGCGCCTTGAGCCATAGTGCGCTACGGATATCTATGGCGCACTATGGGATAGTGCTACGCCTATCGGCTTCACATAGAGAACTACAGCCCACTAGCTAACAACTATACTAGCCTATCCCATGGTTCGCCCACTACTCTATTCTAAACTGAGAGCACCCAGGTTGAATCCTGGTGCCCCAATTTTTGTTTTGATTTAAAAATACTTTTAAATATTCCAAAAATGCCCAAAAGTGGTGATATATGCCATAGAAGTTTTATTTTGATTTTAAAATACTTTTAAATATTCCAAAAGTAATAATATTCCAAAAATGCCCAAAAATATGATTTAAAGTATAACTAAATTTCATAATACTTTGTCCATGAATATTACAATCTTTTTTGACCACGCGTTTACAATATTTTTTGAGCTAGCGTTTTACAATCTTTTTTCCCTTCTTTGTCGCGGTTGAATAATTTAGCCCCGGCACTTTAATGTTTCTTCTTCGAGCAATTTACCTTTTTGTGTAGGGTTGTGCTTTTTATTTTTGTGATGTATGTTGCTGCATCGTAGTAAGTCATCTTCAATCTTTGGATCGCCGTCTTGGTGAAGTCTTACTCGTTGGCGACTCCATCCATTCGATGATGTTTCTTTTCCTCTCCTCACGACAACACGGCTAGGCTTTGTCGGTAATGAAAAACATTGGTCCACTTTGGTAGCCAGTACCCACGGTTCATTTTTAGCCACGTTTGCCGTGACCTTGGATTTGGCTGCCGGGTATAACCATGGTTGTGAAATACGGTCTTCTCTTCGACGCTCTTTGCCCATCGACCTGGAACATCGGCACCTTTTTCCCACCCGGAGTCGAGCTCCCGGATCTCCTCGATTCTTCCGTAGAATCTTTCCTTCACGTTGTCATCGGTGTAGAATTCGGCGTTACGCTGAGTTCGATAATCACACTTGTTGTCCTTTTCCTCCGTGTAGAATGTGTGGCCGTTGATATCATACGCTGATAGGTCACCAGGTTTTGCATCGGTCCCTGCGACAAGGTGAATATGATCTTTCCGTGTCGGAAGAATGCGGCGAGGGATTATCAAGGGCGTCTGCCTAAACCAACGCGTGAAATCTGAGTTGTGCTCTTTGATTATTTCTCCTGCATCCTCTGTATGCCCAGTCCTTTGCACTTCTTCTCGATTAACCTTTTGTGTACATGCCCAAGGATCGACCAGTTCTAAATCTTTGAAGCGCGACGAGGTTTGCTCGATCAAAGTCTGCTGCGTCGAAAATCGAAATGCGCATGCGTTACGGCGACCCTCTCGGTGACCAGATCCGTCGAGCTTGCCAAGGTGTGCATTGACGGGAAGACCGGCGGGGTTCTCGATGTCTAGATAATTCGTGCGAAGAGATGCACTCTTGACGAAAGCCCTTGGCTATGCTTCCATCTGGACGAGACCTGTTGCGAACGTATCCTTTGATGTGTCCGTTCATCCTTTCGAACGCCATCATGCTGCGGAGGAACATCGGCCCGAGTTGTACGATGTCCTCCACGACATGGACCAGCAGATACACCATAATGTCGAAGAATGTGGGTGGGAAGTAGACCTCAAGCTCACATAGTATCACCACGATCTCCTCCTGTAGCCTTCCGAGCTGATTCAAGCCAATCGACTTCCTAGAGATGACATCGAAAAACTTGCATAGGCCAAATAACGTTTCACAGACGTGCTCGTCCATTATCCCTCTTAGTGCGACCGGAAGTACCTGCGTCATTAGCCGCAGCACGGTCGTGAGACTTCATGCCCTTGAACCTCTGCCCGCCTCGTCTAGGTATCGCTTATCTTGCTCAGCGTGGCCGTAAGGAAATTTGACTCTAGAAGGCACTTGAAAACTGTTTGATCTCATCACGGCTTAGAGTGAAGCAAGAAGGAGGCGATATTCGTTCTTCTTGAACTTTTTACCCTTCCGACGACCTTGTGTCGTCTCCGACTCATGATCATCGTCATCTTCCTGATCATCAGGAGTAGTGCGTCCTCCATCAAGCTCCTCCGTGGAGGGAGGTTGTACATCCATACAAACACGGGCCAAGTGTTGTGCGTGCTGCTCTGGCTACCGAACAGATTGAGTCCATAGGTGCTCGCACCAAGCCTGATGTTCCTCGAATCTCCACCGAATTCTGGGAATTCGAGGTCTAATGCTTTCCACTGGCTAGCATATGAAGGGTGCGTCAGCAGCTCATCCTTTTCGGGGTCATCATCATCTCCTGGCTTCTTCCTTTCCGCATGCCATCGCATGAGCTTCGCTTCCTTAGGGTCCGCGAAATAGCGCTGCAGACGAGGAGTGATAGGAAAGTACCATACCACTTTTCGAGGTGCTTTCTTCCCTTTCTTGTATCGACTCACGCCGCACACCGGACATGTGGTTTTCTCCGCGTCCTCGCCCCGATAAATGATGCAATCGTTGATGCATACGTGATATCTAACGTGCGGTAGATCGAGAGGACAGACGATTTTCTTGGCATCCTCGATACTAGTTGGACATGTGTTCCCCTCCGGGAGACGATCTTGCCAGAATGCCATCATATCGTCGAAGCTTGCGTCGCTCAATTTGTGCTTTGCCTTCATCTCCATAGCCTTGAGCGTTACATTCAACCGGGTATCATCGGGCCTGCATCCTTCATACAATGGAGTAACCGCGTCTTTCTCAAGTTGCGCAAGCTTGGCTTTCTCTCTAGCGGCAGCTGGCGTTACTAAATGCAGCGAGAAGCAGCTCTTGGACATAAGGGTCCCGCACCCAGCCTGACGTTGTTCCATCGTCGTCTGCTCCTCCGGCATCTAGATCATCATCATCCCGGTCTGCTTCCGCACCTTCACCATCTCCAGGAGACTCTTCATCATCATGTTGGCCACCTTCACCGTCTCCATCATCTACGTCATCGCTTATCCAACGAGTGTATCCATCCATGAAACCATGGCGGGCGAGTGCGCTGCAGATTCGGAATACGGGTCGATCACCCAGTTGAGTTTGCATCTTCTGCACGGACATCTTATATCCGTCTTGTTATTTCGTATCATGTCGGCCGTCGTACATTTCAAAAATCTAGCCACAATGCCTTCGCTCATTATGCGGACCATTTTTGCCTGCACGGTGTACACGGTACAATTTTGAAGTCTATTAGAACCACATAATGAATGCATGCAATGGTCGATAGAAAATTTCGGCATGACCTATCCTAAAATTAGGACCTTTGCGAAATGCCAAAATCTTGCCAAAATGGAAATGAATCAACATTTTGGCAAAACAAATGGCAACTTGTTCACATACAAACACAAGAGAGAGAGAGACGATCCATACACATGAACATATCATTATCCTCTCCATACACACATGCATGAGCATCATCGATACTCTCCATATACACACACATATGACCATCGATCCTCTCCACATACACACATCATGAGCATCGATCATCTACATACATATGAGCACATCATCCATATACACATGAACACATCCTTACATGGACAACTTACCGAGATGAGAGACCGATCGCGAGAAAGATGGAAAGGAGAGGTCTTGTGGCGTCGTAGGAGAAGGATAGATGAGAGACAGGAGACCTCCTCTATTACTTATATGTAACATCCAAAGCAAGTTTACATGCTAAAATGGTGAATGTGTGGAGAAATTGAGGTGGGAAGGAGAAGATCCCGACTAGATCTAAGGAGGAAGAAGAAGGGGAAAGTGAAGTGTGGGGTGGTGGATGTGGTCACACATGTGCACATAAAGTGTTGTCCTAAAGAAATCGACACATCCGTGGCGCACGCCCTAGTGCCACAGGAGTACAAACATCTGTGGCGCACTATGCCATGTGCGCCACGGATGCCTTACTCCCGTGGCGCACTAGGCCAGTGCGCCACAGTTTGGCCGTTTGCAGCAGGTGGCATGCGCTTAGGCGTAGCGCACCACCCCCATGTGCGCCACAGATGACACTAACAACCGTGGCGCACATGACTATAGTGCGCTACAGATGTTTGGCGTGCGGCCAACAGGGCCCTGTCCCACACACATCTGTGGCGCACTATAGTCATGTGCGCCACGGTTGTTCTAGTTATTAGTAGGGCACTGCCCACAGGTGAGCCACGCCTGTTTTAGCCGTGGGGCACTTCAACCATGTGAGCCACGGATGTGCTGATTACCTATAGCCGTTTTCCTAGTAGTGAGATGCAAACAAGAGGAACAAGCACTCATAGGAAAATAAATTTGGAAGCCACCAAAGAATCAAAAGGAATATAAAGGTGGTCTCCAAGGATTAAAAATCAACTAAAATTATCTTCTCATATGTGTCTATGTCTCCAAGTGGAAAATATCACAAAGACATATTCCAAAGAAGAAATATGCACACATAAAGAAGATTATACAAGAAAGCACATGAAAGGCAAAAATGAAGTCATAATATATACCAATAAGATTTTTGCTTCAAAGCATGGCCAAAGGCTCAAATCTATCTTATTGTACATTAATGAACTTCAAACACCAACACACTACATATATTACAACTATCACCAAGGGAAAAAGGAGAAAGTTGGAATATATGGAGAAAGGCAACAAGTATCATAAGATAGAATAGACTAGCAAAAATCTCACTATTGCACATGAGAGAAGTTGATGAAATGATAGGCAATAAAATTGCTAGATTGACATATTTGGGATTGGAGGATCATATGCATGATTTTGTATAGTCCCAACTATATGTATTCATCTCAACTTATACACATTTACAATAGAGAGTTCTATTAAAACCATGGCTAGAATTACAACAATTACAAATACATGAATTCATGCTAGAAGGCAACCGACAAACAGTTGGAATCAAGATATGTGAGCATGAGAAAGAGATACTTGTTACCGAGATATGATTGGTAGGATGTAGATGATATGAATTCGTTGATCATCCTATAGCTTGCCTCAAATTTTCTTCTAAGCATCACTTCTTCAAAATTGAGAGTCAAGCGTCCAATATATCTCCAATGTACCTAAAACACATTTAAGTACAAAATGGTCCCCAAACTTATTGGGTCCAAAGTAGTTAGAGAAACTACAATACATAGGAGAGACTCCACATAATTATGTGCACATTGATATGAAATTGAATTTCATGCACAACTTAGCCGATGGGAATTGGTGGAGTTTCCCTTATATATTGGATCAAAGAAAGCAAACATGCCTTAATATAAACATATAGTAAATATGCATGCATAAAGCTTTCAAGAACCAAAAAGGAGATACAATTTGAACAAAAACACCAAGTAAACCGAGATGGCACACACAAGAGTGTGACAAGACAAGCGGTGTCCAAATTGTATCAAAGAACCAATTCAACACATGAACGATCACAAGTTCAACAAATGAACTAGGCTAAGGCCAAAAGAGAAAAACTAGATAGAAATAAAAATGCTCAAGGATTTATCTCATACTAAAATGGTCAAATCAAGAAGCAAGGAATGAGACAAAACCAACTCACAAAAGGAGAAACGTTCCAACAAGAAACCAAACTCCCCAAACTTCTCATGATGGCACAAAATACCAAAACGAAAGGATTGGGCTTCCAAGCACATAAAACCCGATATGGATCAAACAATGAAGCATAAATATGAGTGTTCTAAATAATATAGGAGAGCTCCCCCATAGATAGTGCATTATGTAGGATTTTCCTTATAAATTCAAATGCACACAAATGGGATCATCACTTGCACCTACAATAAGTAAAACACAAGAGGATATCAATAAAATAAGAAGATCCACAAGAAGCAAGGAAGGCTTGGGAGACAACACAAAACATTTTCTTGGCCAAAGATAGAATAAAAATAAGCAAGGCCAAAGTGAATATGATCAATAAATTCTACCTTAAATTGAGTACTCATTGTCCAAGGACAAGAAATATTGGGAATAATTTGCCCTAGGTAGTTCATACGGACATCCAAGATCATATACACACAACAAGAAGCATATAACTAAATATAGGAATTGAGCATGATACTTCAAACAAGACTCTTGGTAGCTTCCAATAGTCACACAATCACTAGTGATTAGAGTAACTTGAAGCAAATGGTTTCCATGCGAATATAAATATCTAAATATGAGGAAACACATACCAAGAACCACTCTCATATACAAGATCCAAAATAAGATCAATAAAGCCATTTAATCAAATTGGAACTTGTATGAGCAAATGTGTCACATAGGTGCTAGATAATTGTCAATATCAATTCTAAGTGACACAACCTCGAATATTCACATTTTCTTGGATTGTAATTATGCACTAAGCATATGACTCCCCCATAATGTGATACTACCATAAAACCAACGCGAGGCAAAAGGATACAAATAGAGATAATTAATGGACATTATAAACTTTAAATTTTTCATGAGACTTGTACCACATAGAGACTTGACAATAATCCAATATAAACACTAGGTGGTATTCCTCATGTACACACAATTTTAGGATTGTGGAATGCCCAAGCATAACACTCCCCCAAAATGGGATAATCCATTAATCTCTCACAAGAGCCAAATAAGATATCAAATATAATCAATTAAGGCTCTAATACAAGAAACACACATACATGGTGTGCCATCTAATCATACACAAATATGCTTGATACCTCAAGATAATTAAGTGGAAACACAACATGTACAAAAGCATAGAAGATACAAAACCAACACATGCACAAGGGGCGAGTAACTTTCAATGAAATGAGTTAAGCATATGTTACCGCAAGGAGGAACATTGGAAATATAATAGGAGCAATATAATCCACATGACTTGGCTTTGACAAAAATAATAATGAAGATCCCTTAATTCTTCATGATGTAGCCAAGTCTCCAATTCCCTCCAACAATACCTATTGATCAAGTTTTGGCTTGTTCGTCCCCAACCAAGTTGGGTCCTAAGAGGTTAGTCACAATAGGCTTGGCAACCCAAATGGTTCTTTTCTTGACACCACATTGAGCACCAACAAATTTGGCAAACACATTGCCAACGTCATCCTTACGAAGTGAATAAGCATCATCAATCAAGATAGGATGGGATGAGGAGTTACCAATAGTGCATGCGGAAGAAATGTGCCCCTTCTCACGGCATATGTAGCAAGTTCTACTCTTGCTATCTTTCTTTTTGGATGAAGAAACAACTTGAGGAAGAGCTTGAGTCTTCTTGGGAGGAGACCCATCTCTAACAAGATGTAGAGCTTGAGGCCGCTTCCCTTGTTGCTTCTTGCCAAGGGACTTCTTCTTTAATGGGCAATGTTTGACATGATGCCCTTCTTCCTTGCACTTGAAGCAAACAATGTTGGCCGGATTCTTGACTTGATCTTGGCCATTCTTCTTGTTATCCTTGTGCTTCAACTTGATAGTGGACTTATTCTTGGCATTGGAGTTGAATCCAAGCCCACTCTTGTCATTGGGGGATTTTTGCACACTCAAGATTTTGTTGAGTGCGGCCTTCCCTTGATGACCCTTTTTCAAGTCATTCTTCAAAGAAGTGACTTGGGCCTTGAGCTCTTTGATTTCCTCTACATGATTAGTTTCAACAAAAGTACTAGAGGAAGTAGATGCTACATTGTTAGAGCAACAAGGCATGGAATGTAATTCATCACAAGATACATCATGGTTGTGAGAGGATGAACTACACGGACTAGCACATGGCAATATAACATTTGGAGTAGATGTAGTGCTAATGTCCACATGAGGCCCACTAGATGTTACCTTTGACATGATGGCCTCATGAGCTAACTTTAGCCTACCATGGGAGACTAGAAAATCCTCATGCGAGCTTGAGAGTTTAACATGACTTTCTACTAATTTCCCATAGTTGCTAGTTAGCAATGCAAGTTGAGCCTTTATCTCAACATTCTCCTCCAAAATAGATGCTTCACAAGAAATAGAGTTAGTAGCACAAGCATCATCATTATTAGCGAGGTGAGGGCAACTTGGCAAGCTCTTTTGAATATGAGGCTTTAAGTTGCTCATGTGACTCGATGAGTTTGATGAGCTCACCCTTTATGACCCTAGAGCCATTTTTGAGGTGCTCAAAATCCTCAAGGAGTTTAGCATAAGCAACTTGAGTCTCATCATTTTTATGTTTGAGATCACTTGCCACCTCAATTTGTGTTTCTAAATTATCAATAAGTTCTTTGCTCTTAATAGCAAAGTCCAAGATTTCAACAAAGTTAGAGCAAGCAATATCCTTGTTAACAAGGGCACGATAAACAATCTCACCCTTTTCATATAAATCATCAATATCTAACTCTTCTTCCCCATTATCCACATCCTCCTCATCACAAGAGGTAATGGGTTCCAAAGTAGGAGTTACCTTAGAATCCCTAGCCATAAGGCATAGGTGGGTACCGGAAGAAGGCGAAGATGAGATTGCATTTGTGGCTTTATTAAAAACCATGTCTTGGCCCATAGAATCTTCGGTTTCCTCTACATGGTTAGCAACACAAGTACTAGAGGAAATTGAAGCATTTTTATCATGGCAACAAGACAACACAAGCATATCATCATGAGATTTATTCAAGTCATTTCTACATGATATGCACGGACTATTAACACAAGCATGTAAGGAGTTTGTAGTGCTAGAAGTGTTAAAGTCCAAAGATAGATCATTGCAACTAGATAGAGATGAGGGATTACACATAGTAAGCACACTATCCAAATTGCAATTTCTATCACCACTCACCATATCATTACCTTGTGAAAAGTCACATGTTGGTGAAGTGGTAGAGGATGAGAACTCATCTCGACCGGAAGTGGAAGCAACACAATCATCCTCAATAATGTTGGACACAACATATTTATCTTGAAGTTTTGTCCATAACTCATGAGCGCTCCAAAAAGGAATGATTGAGGAGGTAACTACATAGCTCAAAGCATTAACAAGCACATTAGAAGCTTGAGCGTCGAGATATAAGTTTTTCTCATCCTCACAAGATAGATTTTTGAAATCCATAGGAGGAGAAAAACCCATATCTACAATACGCTCCAAATTTGGGTCCATGTCCCGAAAATGAATGAGCATGCGATTTTTCCATATATCATAATTTGTGCCATCGAAAATAAACATGTCATTGTGCACTAATCCTCTAGCCGACATCTTTACTCTCAAGACGGTGAAGCCTCAAATGAGAGACCGGGCTCTGATACCAATTGAAAGGATACGAATGTCGCCTAGAGGGGGGGGGTGAATAGGCGATTAAAACTTTTCCTAGAGTGGCTCAACAAAGGCGGAATAAAACTAGTATTTACTTTGTTAAGCACAACCTAGAAACAACTAAGGTTCACCTATGTGCACCAACAACTTATGCTAAGCAATACAAGCAACAAAGTGATAGCAAGATATATATTACTTCAAGCATGAAGGCTATCACAATGTAAAGTGCATAAGTAAAGAGCTCGGATATAGAGATAACCGAGGCACGCGGGGACACCGATATTTTACCGAGTTCCTCCCAACATGGAGTACGTCTCGTTTGGAGAGGGGGTGGTATCAAACCACCATACACAAAAGGCCTCCCTTATTCTCCGGTGAATCTCACCCCAACGGGATCGATCCACGCTTCCACTATCGGTGCACTTATCGGTGGCAACCGGAACCTCTCACAAGGTTGGGGCACAACTCCACAACTTAATTGGAGGCTCCCAACAAATGCCACAAAAGGCCACAATGCCACCAAGGCCACAAACCGTCTAGGGTTCCAAGAACCCAAGAGGGACAAGCTCCAATGAGCAACTCAAATCAAATCCTCCGAGGAGAACTCAAACCGATGCACCAAATGCAAATGGCAAAAACACCACAAAGATGTTCAAATCCCTCACTCTCAAGTTCCAACAAAGCTACTCAAGATATTGGGGAAACAAGAGAGGAGGAATCAAAGAGAGACACAAAATTCCCCAAAATCTAGATCCCTAAAGATGCACTCACAAAAAGATGAATCGGTTAGGTCAAAACATGGGGCTAGGTCTCCTCTCTCTTCCACTCAAAAATGGGCAAGAATCATCGGAAGGAAAAGATTAGGCAAGCTTCAAGATCTAGAGCAAGTGTGGATAAAGCTTAGCCTAATAGATAATAGAGGAGCTGTTTAAACTCAAAACGGACAAAGTCTTAAATAGGGCCCCAAAAATCTGCCCGTTAGGCAATTTTTCTGGACAGACTCCTAGTACCCGATGCGAGCGGTACTACCGGACCGATTAAATCAAATCGGGTCGAGGCAAAAGCGAGCTAGCCAGGAAGAAGAAAAAGCAGAGCAGCGCATGGGGCAAGCGAGTGGGGCCGGGGATGGGCGCATGCATGCGGGCAGCCAGCCGGCCAGCAGCAGCTAGCAGCGCAGGGCCCCGCGGCTGCATGCGCGCAGCGCAGCAAACAGCAGCAGCGCTGCACAGCAGTGCAAGCAAGTGCGGCAGCAGCAGCAGGGCATGCGCGCGCAGCGCGCCATGCAGCGGGCCCAACAGGCGAGCAGCAGCACAGCGGCAGGCGCAGCGCCAGCTAGCAGCGAGCGAGCCGCGGCGGGCCCAGTGCGCAGCGAGCTGCAGGCGCGAGGGTCACGAGCGCGCGAGTGAGAGAGCCAGGCAGCAGCAGCAACGTGAAGTCAACGTACGCGCAGAGAAAAACGGGGCAGAGATCTGGATTAAAAAAATAATCCGGACGGTACTACCGGGCCGGTCCGGTAGGACCGGAAATGGGTGCTGGACCAAACTGAGAATGGGCTGCGCGTCAGGCCTGAGCGGTACTGGCCGCGGTAGTACCGCTCGGGTTTTTCTTTTTCTTTTTCATTTAAAACGGCAAATATTCAAACCGCGATAACTTTTGATTGGAAGCTCCGATTGACCCGATTCAAATTGCGTTGGATAGAGGACAACAAGGGCTTCCCAATAAAAAGTGGAAATATTGATTATCACCAAGTGAGAAAGTATCAAGTAGAATAAAGTGATATACCCCACTTGGTCACAAACCGAAAAGCCGCATAAATCAAAATCGCAACAAGATATAAATGGGAGATCCGATTTAGATAAACAAGAGCTTGTTATGGAGATTACCACAAGCTCTATATCATCACATGGATAAGGCCAAATAACAACCAAATATGATGATGCAAGTATGCAAAGGTTTGAGCTCTCTCCGAACGATGTGACCGAATTACTCATACGAGAGCCCCTCTTGATAGTACGGTTATCTATCCTAAACCCGGTCTCACACATACAACGTGAGACCGGGAAAAGGGAAAACCTATCAAAATTATACCTTTGCCTTGAGCATTCCACTTGAGCTCGATGTAGACGATCTTGCCTTTCTCAAGATGGAATGCCTTCCTTAATTCCTCATCATCGACCTCGCATATTGAGCTTGCCCAACATATCTCTTCTTTTCATTTCGTCGACCTTGAAGCCAACACATGCTCCAAACGATGCCAATGGACAAATCCTACAAGTATAACTTAATACACACATTAGTCCATAAAGATTGTCATTAATTACCAAAACCACATATGGGGGCCCAACATGTTCTTTCAGACGGTGTGAGGTGGGCCGGCCCACGGTAGATCGAGCGTTTTGGGCCGTTTTTGGCCCCTAGAAAAAATACCTCCCGGAAAAAAAACAAGGCGTGGGGAGCACGTTACCGTTTGCGAAATTTGACCGGATTTTGGCTCTATTTTCGGTCTGATTTTGCACAAGCTTTTGTAATATGTTTTACTATAGTTATTAATTATCGCATGATTTTAATACTTTGTATCTCATAGTTAGCTTGTACCGTTTTTACATTAAATTTTGGAACACCGTCATATTTAAATTATTGTATTGATTATCGCATTTATGCAACCGATTACCTGCTGTAATCTTACATACTTTGCATAAATTGCAAATGACCGGAATCGTCGTGCGAGTTCCGGAGTTGACCCAGGATGGGCTTAACTACCTGACTTGGGCCTCGGACGTTGAGATCGTCCTCGAGGGCCGATGCATCAATGATGCGTTGATTGCGGGGACCCCGACGACCCCCAGCAAAACCATCCCGACGGACAACGCCAAAGCCCTGCACTTCCTCCGCCATCACATGTGTGAGACTCTCAAGAACGAGTACATGGCAGAACGGAGTGCTTATGCCCTTTGGACCGCCCTCAACAAGCGGTTCTCTAGGCTGAAGTACACCATTCACCACGGTGAGGCGATTGGATTCGTCGAGGTTTGCGGACTTCAAGGCGGTGGGAGAGTACAACTCCAGTTGCACCGATTTGTACCATTCTTGATTATGTGGGACCGGTACCACCGATCAATGTAAGATAGACAAAACTCTCCACATTCCATCCCGGACAACATCCGATCCTCGAAACTTTCTCCGGGAAGGATTCACGGAATATGCAGCGCTTATTGATGCTCTCTAGGTGGCGAGGCGCAGATAATGTTCGAAAAGAACTTCTCCGCAATCCTTCATGAGGCCCAAGTCATGAGGCTAATGCCGGTGCCTACAAGGTGCAAGCCCATCCACAAGAAGAGAGGCAAGAAGGGCCCCAACTCCTCCAACCCGGCCAAGCAAAGCAACGTGGGCAAGGGGGAGGCAAGGCCCCAGGACTGCTTCCGCTGTGGCTCCAAGACTCACTTCTTCAGGCAGTGTTTGGCCCCTAAGCACGTTGTGGACGCGTTCAAGGCCAACAAGAAGGCGTGCGAGGCACACCTTGTCCAGGTTGAGGCACCACTGGCATCCGGAGTGGCGCCTGTGCAGAACGTCGCGCCCGTAGTGGCGCAGGACGTAGCACAAGTGGCAGCACCTTCGGCGGTTCCCACGAACACCGCTGTGCCCATGGAGGTTGAGCACGTTGTGCCCCCGCCTCAGCTAGACATCTCTACTGCCTCGATGATGATAGCCAACAAAGAGAAGCTCAACGATCTTGAGATACATGCTGAGATTGATGGTTTCTTTGCAGAATCCACCTGAGCTCCTTTTGTTGTGATGATTTCTTTTCCGCAAATAATCAGATACAATTTTTCGATATGGTTGTAAGCTCTATGAGAGCATAACATTTATTTATTTTCGGCGATTGGATGACATTTATTTCATTCATTTATTCCATTATTTGGTTGTGTGATGTTCTGAAATGTTTATGTGTTTTACTTACTTGATGTAGCATCTTCCCCGCTCCATTATATTAATTAGGCACTATATTTTAGAACGCGTGTGGCGCCCAAATGGAGGAAACGTGCCTTGCTGATAGCGGCACCATAAATACCATCTTGAGAGAAACAAAGTATTTTGAGTCCATTACCAAAAACCCCGGTAACATAATGACGATCGCCGGTTGCGGTCCGAATATAGTTGGCTCCGGAAGAGCAACTATCATACTCCCAAATGGAACAACTCTGATCATTGAAGAGGCATTGTTGTATCCGGAGTCGACTCGTACTCTCTTGAGTTTTAGAGACATCCGCGCAAATGGTTTCCATGTAGAAACCGATGATGATGAGAATGGAAAGGAGTTCCTACTCATTACCAAAGCCTTGACGAAAATGGTAAACATGTTGTCGAAAGACTCCCTTCATTAGCTCTTGGGTGTACTACACTAAGATAGTAGCACCACCTATTTACACTACCCTTAAGGCGTCTTTAAAAGCTCGAACTATTATGCCTTTGGCATGATAGGTTAAACCACCAGTCTTAGGATAATGAGAAATATAATTGACAACTCGAATGGTCATAATGTTAATGTGAAAAATTTCCCGAATCCCGATGATTTCGTGTGCTCGCATGCGCTTCTGGAAATTGATCATTAAACATCCCCTAAAGGTGAAGGATGAACTCCCCGCGTTCTTGGAACATATTCAAGGGGATATATATGGTCCAATTCAGCCCCTCTCAGGGCCGTTTCGGTACTTCATGGTGCTCATCGATGCTTCCTCTAAATGGTTCAATGTTTGCCTGCTGTCAACAAGGAACCATGCTTTTGCAAAGTTGATCTCTCAGATCATACAAATAAGGAATAAATTCCCTGATTATCGTTTAAAGTCTATTCAAATGGACAATGCCGGAGAATTTACTTCAAAGGCATTCGATGATTATTGCATGGCAACAGGAATCAAACTTGAGCACTCTGTACCGCATGTCCACACTCAAAATGGACTTGCAGAGGCATTGATTAAAAGGATTAAATTCATTGCCAGACCACTCCTTCAGGGTTGTAATTTACCAACTACATGTTGGGGACACGCGGTGTTACACGCTGCTAATCTCATCAACTTTCGACCATCGGCCTACAACATCCACTCTCCTATCCAACTTGCGCAAGGGTCGGCACCGAAAATTTCCCACCTACGTAGGTTCGGCTGCCAGGTATATGTACCTATACCACCACCCCAACGATTAGCAATGGGACCGCTCCGTAAGTCGGGGATATACGTTGGTTATGAGACTGTGTCCATAATCAGGTTCTTGGACCCCTTGACAGGTGACTGTCACACGACCCGTTCTTGTTGCATTTTTGACGAGGATCTTTTTCCGACTTTGGGGGGAGGTAATCAACCCCTGGATGACAAAAGTCGAGAAATCATGTGGAAAGCCACGGGGATCCACGCTCATGACCCGCGCACTGTTGAGACTAATAGAGAAGTCCAAAAGATACTAGATTTGCACTCCCTAGCGAATCAACTACCCGATCATTTTAGTGATTTAAAGACCGTGACAAAGTTGCATGTGCATGCACGCAATGCACCGGAAATGGTTGAAATACCAAAGAAAAATGATGGTATACCCGCTCCTGCTCCAAGGCCTAAGAGGACGCGGAATCCGGTTTCTCAAATCCCAAGTACCGGGGCCGAAGAAAAAGGATAAGAGATTTATTACGATCGCCTGTTGAGGGGAGCAGTTGAGACACTGCACGCACGGATATTTCAGTGCACGAAATTCCGGACTTGATCTTTCCTATATCGGAAATACCCAGCGAAGTTGTGTGCGCACACACGGAGCGGGAAAGCTAAAGGACCTAGCTCCTGGATTGGGAAATCCGGTGGAGCAAGAAAATGTGCCTGATGCACTCGATGACGAAATGGCCATTAACTATGTTAATTCGGGCGAGTCATACAACCGAGCCATGGCAAATGTCGACGTTAATTTTGCCAAGAAAATTGCCTCAATCATAGATCTTGACCCTGAGCCTAACACGCTCGCTGATTGCAAGAAAAGGTCGGATTGGAGAGATTGGCAGAAGGCAATTACTGCTGAATTATTATCGTTAAACAAAAGAGAGGTATTTGGACCTATTTGTCTAACTCCTCCCCACATTCGCCCCGTTGGCCATAAGTGGGTTTTGTTGAAAGAAAGCGAGAATAATGAAGTAGTAAGGTACAAAGCAAGGCTCATTGCTCAAGTTTTCACTCGGCGACAGTGTCGACTACGAGAAACTTACTCCCTGGTCATGGATGGAATTACCTTTAGATACTTGATCTCAATGGCAGTAAACATGGACTTAAAAATGAAACTAATGGATGTTGTCACCGCTTACCTATAATGTAACTTGGATTCGGACATATACATGAAAGTACCAGAAGGTATCCCTGTCCCGAACCAAGATAGAGCAAACAAGAGCTTATACAGTGTTCAGCTTAAGAAGTCATTGTATGGACTAAAACAGTCAGGTAGGATGTGGTATAATCGTTTAAGCGATTTCCTTCATCAGAAGGGCTACGCGAGCAATGAAGATTGCCCATGTGTTTTATCGGAGATCCCGGGATGGTTTCAGATTATCTCGATTATGTCGTGGACGATTTGAATATAATCGGTACACCTGACGATATTGAGGAAGCGAGTTCCTACCTGATGTTGGAATTCGAGATGAAAGACTTAGGCAAAACCAAGTTCTTCCTGGGTATGCAACTTGAGCATTCCCCTGCTTGGATTCTAGTTCACCAGTCGGCCTACACCCAGAAGGTGTTGGAACGATTTGGGTTTGAAAAGGCATATCCTTCTAAGACCCCGATGGTCGGAAGATCTTTGCAACAAGGACCCGTTTAGGCATAAAGAAGGGGAGAAGTGCAGGACGAATTCCCTACTTAAGTGCAGTTGGCGCACTTATGTACCTCGCAAATTGTACACGGCCGGATATTGCATTCGCCGTTAATTTGCTTGCAAGGTATAGTTCAGAGCCTACCAAGAGGCATTGGAAAGGCGTTAAGGACATCTTTAGGTACATACAAGGGACAAAGGACCTTGGCTTGTTTTACCAAAAGAACCAAGACCTATCTGTTGTAGGCTATCACGGATCTTTGGGTACCTTCGGACCGCACATCCAAGTCGTAGACTGGATATGTTTTCCTTTGTGGTGGGACAACGATTTCCTAGAAATCGTCTAAGCAAACTCTTGTGTCAACTTCGACGAACCACTCGGAAATCATAGCATTATATGAAGCATCACGAGAATGTGTATGGCTTCGACGAGTAGTCAGCCACATCCAGATGTCATGTGGACTGAACACCGTACAAACCCCAACAATTATCTATGAAGATAATGCCGCTTGTGTTGCACAAGTCCAGACGGGTTACGTGAAGAGCAATCTCACAAAGCATATAAAACCCAAGTTCTTCTATGCACATGAATTGCAAAAGATGAACGAAGTGAAAGTCTTGCATACTAAGTCATGTGAAAATCTCGCTGATTTGTTCACTAAATCATTGCCAGCATCTTCTTTCGAGAGATGTGTCCATGGGATCAGCATGATGAGACTTAGAGAGATGCATGGTTCAGGGGGAGAATCTTCACAAACTCATCGCTGAAATCTTGATCCCGATGATTGAGTGCTTAACTTTATAGTTAAGTGAATTGTACTCTTTTTCCCTTAGTGAGTTTTTATGAAGTTTCTCACATGAGGTTTTTAATGAGGCAATTCGTGCAACATAGCAAGAAGTATACCATGTGCATTTCTCCATATTTTTCCCACTGGGTTTTTCGGAGTTTTAAGCCATGGTTATACAGATAAGATACCCAGGGGGAGTGTTGGGAAACTAGGCCGGTAGAGGCCCATTCGGTGTGGCCTCTACCAGGCTAGGGTTGTCCCATGTGGGTATCCTATACCCTTAGTCTATAAATAGAGGAGCAATCATTGTACGGGAGTTTTACCGTGAGAAAGATCAATAAAGTTTCCCTTTGTTCCTTGTGCCATATTCTTGTGTAATCTGTGTGCCTTCAACTCTAGTCTTCTTCCTCGGGTGTGGAACAGCCTCGGGACGGCCAGCCGGCAGGGGGTGTTCCAACAGTTGGAGCAAGGAGCGCTCATCGTTTCTAGAGCATCTCCACTCGTTGGGCGTATCCAGACCAAAATTTGGTCCGTTTTTCGGCCGGACGGAACGAGTTTTTGGCCTAGGTACACCTAGTTTCCTACCCATGTACCCAGCCCGAGTTCCCAAGTTTGGCCAAAATTCATTAAAGATGGACGAATTTCATTAAGTTGGGCGAATATAGGTGGATTACATCAAATTTAAACTAAACGAGTACATAAATAAACTTAAAAAGGGTGGTTTCGCTGTGGCCTCCGCCGTTCTACATGCCAAAGTTGCTGTAGAACGCCGTGTAGCCGGGATCGGCGTGACCATCATCCTCGCCGCCGCTATCGTCGTCGTCGCTCGGCGGCTGGTTCTGGCGGGAGCTCCCCTGCCCTGGGTCGCCGCACCTCCACGGCTGGTAGGACGGAGCTTTGTCGTCGTCATCGTCGTCGTCGAGGATGTAGAGCGGGCGCCATACAGTGGCGAAGCTCCGCCCGGAAAATGCACGCCGCCGGCGCTCCTCGGCTGCCGCAGGCGAGATCTTGCCGCTCGACCTTCTCCCAGTCCTTCCTAGACCACTCCAGGATGTCCGGCAAGGAGGGCTCCACCGACGGGGTCTGTGGCGTCTGCGGCGCGGCTTCACGGAGCGACTGCTCCAACGCCATCTTCAAGGCGACGTCTTCGGCCGGCGCTGAACCTTCTACCTTGGGGTGGCGGAGGCGTAGGTGGCCGGTTGGAGACGCCGTCGTCCGCGGCTCGCGGATGACGATGCCGCGCGAGCGCGTCCGCGGCGGCAAGCACACAGGCGACTCCGCCTCGCGCTTGACTGCAGTCGGCGCGTGCAGCGGCGCCGAGCCGGAGGAGTGGGACGCCGACACGGAGGAGGACGAGCTCAAGCTCGCCATCATCCTCGACATCCAGTTCGGCGGAGGACGCCGGCCGGACCTGACCGCCGGTGTTGGTGTGCGCGGAAAGCCGAGCCACGGCGTGTTCCCGCGGTTGATGTGCTCCATCACCGCCTCGAGGGTCCGCCCTGGCGCGCTCCACCAACGCCGGCGGCCAGCCGAGTTGTTGCGCTTCGGCGGCGACTGGTTCAGCGGACCCTCGTGGTGGGTGAGCTCCTGCTCGTGGCGTTCGTGAAGAATTGCTCCCAGTGGAGGAGGTTGTCGGCGCTCTCGGCTTCGGCGGGGTCGTCCATGGAGTTGATGTACTCCTTACATCGTACTGCAACTCGTACGACGTCGGCACCGGCGGGACAGGTATGCCGCCGGCACTCATCTTCCAGCCGGGCGGCATCCGCATGTCCGGCGGCGCCATGTAGTGGACGTCGTGCAGAAGGCGTGCCTCCCAGGCCTACAGGGTGCGCCGGCCGAAGCCGTTCGCCGCAACTCCATCACCGGGGTACCGTGAGGCCATGGCTGGGAAGGGGAAAGCGGGGAGAGAGGGTTCACCGGAGTTTGTGGGTGGGGGAGCTGTGAGAGAGTGTGGAGATCTCTGGCGAGGGGTACGGCTTATAAAGGCCGAGGTGGGCGGCGATGGCGGGAGGGCTATGGCGGGCGGAAAAGAAGCGGCGGGAAGTTAGTGCCCGCCGGTCCGTCGCAGGAGCCAATGCAGTGACGGTGGCGCCTTAAATCGGTGACGCGTGGCCGACGCGACGGGCAGTTATTGTCCGGCGGTCACCACGTGGTTTCGAGGATGACGACGACTCGGCTTCTGTCGCTGACTCGGCGGGTCCACGCACCGCTTAGCCCGAACTCTCTGATCCGGCGTTCAAGCGTGCCGAAACCAGGTTCGACACAGGTAGTCCGGACCAAAATTGGCCAAAATCCGGTCGAAAACAAGTCCTTGGGTACGCGGCTGGGCCAAAATTCGGCGTCCGGACCAAAATTCGGCGTCCGGATCGGCCTCCTGGGTAGGCGAGTAGAGATGCTCCTAGAATATTAGACAATATTGATCCAGCCCTCGGCAGCGATCCATCCGGCTCCGGCCTCGCAACCTGACACGTTTTAATAATTGGAAAAACTGAACTGTTTTTTCACTTATGGGTGGTATTGTGGAAGAATTTAGTTTAGTGGGAGGGTAAACCTGTTCAAAAAAGTGTTGGACTGGGAGAAACACTTCGTGTTTTATTATTAGGTATAGATAAGCTCAAGGATCTTCCCGAGTCTGAGCTTTCCCCCGTCGAGAGTTATGACTCAGAGGCCATGGAGGACGACGAGGTGAAGGAAGTTCCTGCCTCCGCTCCCAAGAAGCACAAGGCCAAGGAGGTTATTGTCACTGCTGGCAGCCAAGTGTTGCCAGTAGTTAAAAAGTAAGCACCTTGCCAATGTTTTTAGTACTTTGTACATTTCTTTCGTTCCGAAGCACACATAATATTTGGATTTATGTGTTTCAGAGCAAAACCAGTTTTGAAGAGCAAAGTGAAGCCAGACAGCAAGCCGGGCAAGCAACTGCGTCAGTATAAGCTTGTCATCTCCCCAGCAATGCCACCACCAACTCCAACCAATGCCCCGTCATCAGCACCAGAGGTTTCCGCCTCTCCTGATGCAGTCTCTGTCGTCCCCGACGCTAGCACCACCTCGAAAGCCCTGGTTACCGTTGGTAGCCAGGCAACTAACAAGGGTGATGTAACATCCCAAAAATATTAATCAAGGTTATCAAATTCCAATCACTCAAATTTAGGGTTAACAAAAACTTTTGTTAATTAAATCAATATGAATGCATGTGTGTATGTGATGAATGTATGAATGCATGAATGGACTTTTTTGATTGCTGTGAATAGCAAGGAATGGTTTAAAGATGAAAAAAACATCATCTAAATCATTTCCAAGCAGAAACAAATCAAGGGAAATTCAAAAACAAACAAAATAAGCTAATGGTCATTTTTGCCAATCTTGCTCACTTGGCCACTTTGATCGTTTCTAGTCCAAGATTTCAAACAGAAACAAATCTATTTCTTTTCACCCCTTGCTAGACCAAGTGAAAGGGAATCCAAGCCCACTTTGCAAACCCATAGAAACATTTGGAAACTTGATTCAAATGACAATTCAAAATTGAATCTATAACATATGGGAAGATCACCATTTCTCAAAATCCCACCAAACCAGTTCACCTTGACCAATCCAAGCAACCAGAGACTACCTAGTATGTGACTAGTACATCCACCAAGTTTCATCCAAAAATTCAAATTCAAATCTCTTGCGGCCATTTCATCAAACACCTTGTAAACACAAATCAAATAAAACATCAAACACTATAGTGAGTAGTGTTTGTGCCTAACTTGTTCCCTCTCTAGCTCACACTACACTCTCAGTAGATCATCTAACTAAATTAACCAGCCCTAGCTCACTGTAAACTTGACAATGCCATCAATGGTGACCATTGCCGAGCCCCATTTGCCACCCCACTATCGACAACAAGCTAGGAGCCTCTCTAGCCTCGCCAACCTTGTCTAGAGCAGTGACCGTCCACGCCACCCCTGTCCGGCGCCAAGAAGCGCCACCTGGACCACCCAGGCAGCGAGCCCAGCCTCTGCGACCATCTGCGAGAAAGCGCCAGGCCGCCAGCTCGACCTTCGCCTGACCCGCGCCCCGCCTTTGCCGCTTGTGTGATCACCACCGCCCCAGGAACCTCCCAGACATGCCCGTTCGGCGCCGCGCGACCAGGACCGCCCGTGCACCATTAAAACTTCTGTCGGACCCGCCCAGAGCATCGAAGTGTTCCGACCAATTCGCACTGCCCCACGCCCTGCCACCATGCCGTTGAGCTTCGCCAGGAGGCATCGCACGTCCCCTACCCCCAGCCATGCCGTTAGCTCGCTGTGAAGCCGACCCCGACGAGCTCCACCCGCACCCTTCGGTCCCCTCGTCGCACTATAAATATAGGCCTTCCTAGCATGAATTATCCACACCATCTCACTCCCCACCTCTCACTGATCGTACTCACTCATCCCTGGAGCAAGGCGAGCTCCAGGTGGCCGGAATTTCGCCGGATCTTGCCGCTGCTGGAGGAGAAGGGTGCCGTTGATTGGAGCCGCCCTAGGAGGATCCACCGGTACCAGGAGGATCACCGTCAACGACTTTGTCATTCGCCCCCATCACCGACCATCACTGGATCCCGGTGAGCCCCCACTAACCCCACTGGCCGCGCTAGGGTTCAACCTCGCCGCGTCCTGTTTAGGCATGGACGATGAACCTCAGCCGTAGATCTAGATTCTAATCCTACGACCCAAATCACCCCATACCCCTTCGCCACTCTCTGTCTCACTGATGAGTGAGGACAACCACTTAACCAGCCCGCGCGTGCTATGCGTAGTGGGCCGGCCCAGTGAGCACTCCCGCGCGACCTAGTAATTCAAACTTAGGTTTTTCCAATTTAGTTTCAAACCTAATACTGCCTGTTGATTCAAAAATCAATTTAGAGAGGTTCACTCAACCAAATTGCATGAAACCAACTTTGTTAGAAAGGTATTGAAATTATTAATCCAAGCCCATTGGATTTAAATCATTTGGAATTGTAGATCACCTATAGCAAAAATAACAAGGCAGAGACTTTTCTACATTCAAACATTTTTCAAAATTCAACCATAACAGCTTTTGAGTTGATTCCAACTCTCAAAAATCACATTTGATAAGACCTTTATGAATATATAAAAATATCTAGGTTTACTTGCAGAAATAATGGACAAGTAATAAAAGAATGCCCCATAGGCATTTCTAGTCACTTTAATTAATTAAAATAAAAAGGTTAAACCTTATTAAATTGTGACACCATTTTAAATCACATTCCCAAGTACTGAAATATGTGGTGATGCCATGTGTGAACATGATCCCATATTTTAGTTGGAGAATATTAAATCTTAAGTAGTTTTTCAATGAGTAGAAATTACTTTTCTAAAATAAAATAAATAGAACCTTTTCTTTAATCTTGGTGATAATAGTGATGATGCTAGATCATCTAGTGTAAGACTTTGTGTGCTAATTAGAGTAGTTAAGAATTGTTTGGTGATTGTGTATCTCGTATTTATTTATAGACGCTAGTAACGAGCAAGGATACGAAGAGGAAGGATAATACTACGAGGAAGAAGTAGAGGAGAACTTCAACCACTGCACTGCACAAGGCAAGCTACTATCTTAGCAAGCTAAGCTAAACCATGCAAGTTTTACTTACAAGCTTAATATCTACAAGCTAACCTGTGCAATGCATTAGGCATGCCTTGGTTATACCACTTGATGATACCTAATCCCAGTTTTACTTGCAAGCTTAGTATTTTATTTCTTTATCAAATATTTCTAGTAGTGTTTACTTAGTGAATTGTATATTTTAGAAAGATATTTTGGAGGTAGCATAAAGACCATAAAACTTGGCCTACGATAGATAAATATTGATGTCATCCTGAGGCATGAGATTGAACTTAGATAAGTCACACCTGATTACCACCCCTCAATTAGTTTTATCCCCACTTGTAATTGCTAATGCTATGCATAAAACTTGATCACCTTATATGGGAATACTTGGTGAAAATGATTATGAAAACCTTAGAATGATGAGTCATTCTAATGAAATGTTGTGACATGTGTTCTTGAACACCAGATGATTTTGATGATGAAAATGTTGAGGCATGAGCCTTAGACCTTTATAAAACTGATGGTTGTCTGGATGCGATACCATTCCAATTTTACCATACAACCACAATACCCGAAATTGGGTAGGGCTTGACTGGAAATTTATATACCTTAGTATGGGTTCCCTTGCGGCCGAGGTTTGAGCTGAGGCTACCTCGTGAAGATTGACCACCTATACAGTTCCCAAGATGAAAGATGGTCATGGTTGGGAGGCCAAACTCATAGGAGAGGTGCCTCTACTAGGGCGTGTAATTGAAAGGTTAAGATGGATTAACCGCATACTAAGTATGGTGAATTCAGGATTGTTCCTGATGGATGTATCGAATATTGTGGTGAAAGTGTACCACCTCTGCAGAGTGTCAAACTATTCGAATAGCCGTGTCCACGGTTATGTATAGTTGGAGTGGCCATACTGTTCTGTCGTCAGATGTTTTCAAAACGACTTGTGAAATGAATCATGACTTTGACTTGACCACAACAGGGTTATGAAAGTGAAAGCTAAGTTCCCACTTAGGTGTTATAAAACTTTAAACTAGCTTTCTTTGCTTCTGAACTCAGTTAAGGTAAATCTGACTTTTTCAAAACAACCTAGAGCCTAGTATTCCTACTCAAAACCACTTCACTTGTTAGTCTTAGTTTGCGAGTAATTAAAGAGTACTCATGGCTTTGTCCCTGGCTATTCCTGTGGCCAGACTATGAAGAGGATTATCAGGAAGATGGATAGTAGGAAGGTTACGACAACTAGGATCATATCCCATCGTCAGCATTGCCTGTAACCTTGAAGATGGAGCTTCGCCCACACTATCGTTATTATATTATTCCGCTGCTTTGATTGTACTAAGACTGGATCATGTGATCCTTTATTTGTTGTAATACCTTATGTATGGTTTGTAATGGATGATGTACTGTGATACCCAATGTGTTATGTCTCGCAAAAATGATAATCCTGGGATTGCGATGTATGGCATAATGATGACTCCAGAGAACTTGACGTGGAGCACTTTGTTGGAAACCCCAAGAGCAAGGTGTGATGAGCACAACAGCAAGTCTTCCCTCAGTAGAGACCGAGGTTATCGAACCAGAAGGAGGAAGGAAATGTCACACAGGTGTTGCAAGCAATGCGGAGATCTGCACAACACAAACTCATGACTTTGCCCCAACAAACAGTGATGTTGTCAAGCTCACCAGTTTGCTCTAACAAAGGATTAAACGTATGCTGTGGAAGGTAATGGTTTGCAGCAAGTAAAAAAGTAACAGTGGAAGATGTATCAATGGTAAAGATTGGACCGGGGTCCATAGTTCACTAGAGGTGCTCTCCTTAGAAAAACAACATGGCATGAAGGGTAAACAAATTACAGCAGGGCAATTGATAGGAACTGAGCAAGACATAACAATGCAATTACTAGTCAGAAAGATCCGATGAGGTTGATTGGGTAATACAACAATATACATAGACCGTTATCCAACAGCATCTATGACTAGAAGTCCACCTTCAGGTTATCATCCGAACCCCCTCCAGTATTAAGTTGCAAGAAACAGACAGCTGCTTTAAGCAATGTGTGTAAGGTAAATAGTCCACATGTTCCATGAACAAGAGACTGTTGTTTTTTCCCTAGTAGCAACAGCACATCTACAACCGAAGAGATTATTGTCACTTCCCTTGGAAACTAGAGGCATGAACCCACTATCGAGCATAAATACTCCCTCTTGGAGTCACTAGCAACTACTTGGCCAAGATAACCACTAGCAACGGAGAGCATGCAAGATCACAAACAACACAGACATGATAGAATCATTAAGATAAAACCATTAATCAAACCAACATAATAATCTCAATATCCATTGGATCCCCGCAAACACAACATGCATGATTACAAATAGATTAGATCTTGATCATGAACGGAGCTCACAAGATCTATACATGAAAGCACAAAGGAGGAGATACAACAATCTAGCTACTACATGGACCCATAGTCCAAGGTGGAAATAATCACGAATAATACCGGAGAGAAGGCCTCCGGGATGATCTCCCCTCCGGCAGGGTGCCGGGAAGAACTTCAGATCCCCCGATCTAGGAACGATGGTGGCGGCGGCTACAGACGGTTTCGTGGAGATTTGATCGGGTACTCAGGGTTTCTGCATTGGGGGTTTCTTATAGACGAAGGGGCGAGACCAGGAGGCGGCCAGGGCCTGAAACCCCTAGCCAGGCTGAGCCCCACACGCGCACAGAGGTGGGTCTGGTCTCTCTGGACTTCTTGTTCCCCACGGAAAGTTATTGACTTTGGCGTTTGTCCCGTCCAATTCCGAGAATATTTCTTTACTAACTTTTCTGAAACTAAAAATAGCAGAAAACAGGCATCTGGCACCGTTGCAACTTGTTAATATGTGAGTACTAGAAAACATGTAAAAAGCACCTCAAAGTGTAGACAAGAAAAGCAAAGTAGATACTAAACAAGCATGGAACATCAAAAATTATAGATACATTTCCAACGTATCGACATCCCCAAGCTTAACTCCTGCTCGTCCTCGAGTAGGTAAGTGACAAAAGAATAATTTTTGAGGTGACATGCACCCTCACAATAAAGATCCAACCATTTGCAAGCATTGAAAGCTGGGATCAAATAACTCTAAAAATGTGCATGAAAGATGGAGTTCTAACAATAGGACATAGTAACTATGCATGTAACATGACAAGTTACAAACAAAGATCATGAATAACATGCATTGAAAAACATTTGTTTGTTTCACATACAGAAAACATGGCATAGTGGCAATCAGCTTGTCTCTCATAGAGTAGCAATATAATGCATATGACACCTACAAAGTTCACAAGGGTGACTAGAAACAAGTATCACAAGAGCAAGTAATAACACAATATGCATCAATTAATAAGCTTTGGAACACTACACACAGAATGACAACTATGCTCTCTTAATGGTGCCTAAAGGTAGAAGGTGGAGACTCAATAATGGTGGAAGAAAGGCCTTTTCTGTAAAGGAAGGAATGATTACAAGTTTCAAAAAGAGCTTCCAAAAATTATGGTACTTGTTAGCTTTCAGCCCTCATTGCCCATCTCATAAGCATCTTGAAGTGGTTAAGGTTAAAGTGGCAAAGCTGGAGTATATGCTTGACGAAGTATAAGCTGGCAATCTCATGCCCCTTGAATATGAGGGCCACACCTCATGCATACTCAACTTTGGGTCCATGTAAGTTCTTGTCACTGTAAGTATTTGCATATCATTGAGAACCGCCAACGGGGTACCCCTTGCAAATGGTACAGGAGCTTTCCCATAACCAAAATGACAAGGCAAGCAGACAATGAGCATCTCAGCAATTCTTCTTATGTACCATGGGAATATGGTGCTTTTTTCTCTCTTTCCTCTTTTCTCAATGTGTCTCTTTTTTATAAGAAGAATGCTTCATAGATGTCACTATGGTGATGCTGCAAGTTTCCACCATGATTAGGCATGGCTTAGGCTAGCGGCCCAGGCGTTTCTCTAACACAGGATACAAACTCCATGGACTTATAAGTTCCCTCTTTATTTCACACTGATGACATACATAGACAAAAGAACATGATATGAACTAAGTACAAAAAGGTACAAGTGCAATGTTTAAAAGTTCCCCGTGACAGCACGGTTCTGCTAATTCCAACTTATAAGTGCAAGCATATACAACAAAGTTGTCACAATGGTTTAATTTTATTAGGGGCAAAGAATAAAGTGTTCCATCAAGTTCGTGAGGGCTTTAATCACTAAGTTTTCACATAAAAAATAGTTTTTAATTGGAAGATGGTTGAAAACAAGAATATACTTGGAATGGTGTAACACACCATGCATAGGAGTTTATAGTGGACACTTTGGAATAACTTGGTTTCTTGGGAGTTGGAAGCATGAGTAGAGCTTACTCATACAAGTGGAGGCTAGAAAAAGACTGGGAGCAACCAACTAAGAGAGCAATAATGGCCATAATCATGCAATGCAACAAAGCATACTAATCAAAGCAAAGAGTGGTACTACAAGTCAAGGACTAAATGATCATAGAGGCTAGTGTTGACTTGTCATAGTCATAACATGGTGTGAGCATGTGCCAAATCAACCCAAGCAAAACATCAAAGGAGAATACCACAATACTATGCTTTTGCATGCTAAAACAACGCATAATTTCTTCAAGGCACAGTAAGCAATACCAATTTTTTGGAACAAGACATGCTATTGCAATAATCACTAAGTATAATGCTAAAACAACGCCTAGCATGTCATGCTAAAGTCTAAGTCACAGTCAATGCAAGATCCTCTTGCACTTCAAGCAAGAACTTACTACTCTTTTCCAAACACCAAGCAGACTTATTTGCAAAACAACACAGCGAGGACGGGGTTACAAACTACTTAAGAAAACTAAACAAACTAAGCAAAGCAAATGAAAACTAAGACGCTCCAAGAACAACACAACTGTGCATGAAACAATAAAAACGAAGTGTCTAGACATACCTAAGCTTTTTATTGATGAAGAAGGGGATGCCTTGGGCATCCCCAAGCTTTGTCACTTGTACCTCTTGGATATTTCTTGGGGTGACACCATGGTGGCATCCCCAAGCTTGAGCTTTTGTCCTTTCTTCATCTCATTGCATTATTCTCTCTACCTGTGATGGGGATATGCCTACAATTATACCAATGGGACGTTCCTATTGGCCCAAGCCGCCAGCGAGTGGGCCTGCAGGACGGCGACTAGATCGAGACTTGGTGTGGACTCAGGCGACTGGAAGCTGGAGGCCCAGAAGCATAGCTAGGCCCAGTCGGACTAGGTCATAGAACCTCCGAATCCTTAACTAATTCGGTTGTAATCTGTAAACCCTAGCGAGGTGAGCCTATATAAACCTCCCTAGGGTACACATAGGGGACACGTTCCATCATACACCCAAGCAACTCGCCGCCTAGTCGTCGAGCTCGCCCCCTTGTACTCTCACCATAATACAATCTAGCAGGAGTAGGTCTTTACCCTCCGGGGGGCTGAACCTGGGTAAACCCTTGTGTCTCCGCCCTCATCTCACACCGCAGATGGCTGGACGCCCTTGCCCCATGTTCTACTACTCGCTGCCGATCGCAGCGTCTGCCGTCGTCATTCCCACGACAGTGGCACCCACCATGGGGCCTGGCTGGTCAGGCCGGTGTTCTGCGGTGAGATCCAATCTGCCCATCAACGAGTCAATCGCCACCGGCCGCATGATCGCGATCGGCGAGATGCTCCAGATCTTGCTGAGCAGCTACATCCCGGCGGCACGACCCGTCACGCATAGCGTGATTCTGCCGGTCGACACGATCAGCCTCTTCGTCGGCCTCACCGATGTCATCATCTCGGAGGACTCGGCTCGCATCCGCGAGTCGCCACCACGCGACCGGCTCTCTGAGAGCTAGGTCCGAATTCACCGCCTCGCCTCCGAGTACGACTCGGCCCATAGCAACGTGGCCGAAACCACCACGGCCGCGGACAAGGCGACCCTCAACGACGACGCCGATTCGGCGACCCCAGCGTCGGTCGCCGGATCCATCATCGCCGCATCACCCGCGGGCTCCATCACCCAGGTCTCCAATGTTGGAGACTTCGAGGACCCCTCCATCCTTGGGATCTTCGACTTTGACTCTGGGTCGGAGAACTCCAACTGACCTCCACGACGGAACCGGTCGCCACACTGCGACCTACATGGAGACTGGCACCGACCCGCCGGAAGACCCCTTCTCCACGCCGATCCCACAAAATGCACAGCGAAGTCGAGGAACTCCGCTGAAGTTGGCGGGCGATCGCAAGGAACAAGCCGAGCGCGAAAAATTTCGCCTCGAGCAGGTGACAGCGCAAGAGCTGTCACGCTACCACCAACTCCGAATCAGGTCGCGCCTGAACCCTACCGTTCAGGGGCGTGTCTTGAACTTCGACGATGAAAATGACCCGGCTCGCGTGGCCGAGCGTGCAATCTGCGAGAACGCGCTGCCAGGAGGAAGCTCGACCCCACCAGGCGGCGGTACACCCCACCGCAACGCGTGCCCCCATGGACCAGCCAAGGATCATGGTCTCCTCACGAGACCGAGACACGAACGACCTCCCGCTGTTCTCCACCCCAATGGACGTCATTGCAGGCCGAGAAGCAGTCGACAACATCCAAGTCACCGGGGAAGGCGCCCTGCAGATCCAGTACGCCAAGGCTCTGCTTGCCAAAGCAGTCGAGCAACAAAACGCGGGCATCGACTCACAGGGTCGGATGTACTCGCGTTCATCAGGCAGAAGGGCAGCCTCGAGCGGCCGCCCAATGGCGGCGATTACCCTCAACTGCCCGCCACCCGAGCCCTTGCAGCTCCAACACCAACCCGCGAATGCGGCACTCTCCACCAACGACCCACGGCCAGCGAACAACTTCGTCGCCGCCAACGGACAGCCCGTCAACGCACGCACCCACATCATCAACAACCAGAGCTGGCGCGCACGCCAGCCTGAAGACTTGAGGCATACCCTCACCAACCGCCGTGATGGCGAACCAAGGGGATCGCTGAGCCGAGTCGGACCCCAGTGCTTCGGACCGATGATCCGAGGCGAAAGATACCCAGCAAACTTCAAAGCATCGAAGGATATCGAGAAGTATGACCCCTCGTACGATCCGTCCGTGTGGCTGGACACTTACCTCATGGCGATGGGGATCGCCTGCCACACTGATCTACTCGCCTCCCGCTACCTTCCCCTAATGATGGAGGGAGCATGTAGGCAGTGGATTAACACCCTATCTGCGGATAGCATCGACTCCTGGGAGGAAATGCGCGACGCCTTTGTCAGGCACTTTGAGGGTTCATACACCTGCACCACCACCATCGAGGACACAGGCGATCGTCCGGGGACCCAGATCGACCATGATTGGGTCCAATGGTGGCAAGCGTAGGCTGTGGCGGAATCCACCCGGACACCACGATCCACTGCTTCAAGACCTCCTGCCGCTATGAACTCCTGGTTGCCAAGCTCAAGCGAGTGTACAGAACACTCGACAACATACCATACCTCCTAGAGATCGCAAAGAGGTACGCGGAGGAGGATCCAAATCAAGAAACCGACGACGAGTCGGGAGGAAATCGCCGCACGAGCGGCCACGACAATGGGAGGCGGCCCGAACTACGCTACATCAACACTCACCTCACCGGCAAACGTCGCGGTGGGGCGAAGTCGACTTTCGCTAACGCTGGAATCTGGCGCCCGTAAAACCAAACTTCCGCCGCGACGGAGGCCAGCGCCGCGACGGTGGCAACTACAAGGCCAAGCCAAGGTTTGATCCGGCGGACCTCCTCAATGAACCCTGTGTGTTTCATAGCAGGGAAGGAAAGCCCACCACGCACGTTACCATCGACTGCCACTCTCTCAAGGAGATCGAGAAGGCACGACGCGCGCGGGAAGACCCTGACAACAACCCGCCAAATGGCGGAAAGTTCGGCAGTGTCCGGCTCGCTCTACACCTTCACAGGCTTCAACACCAAGCGTGAGAAGAAGGTCATCGCCCGCGCCGTTGCCGTCAACGCGGTGTCACAGATAGACATCCCCCAGTTCCTCAACTGGTCCGAGCAACCAATCACCTGGAGCCGCGAGGACCACTCGCCACAGATCGAATATACGGGCCGAGTCGCCCTAGTGGTCAAGCCCAAGGTGGGAGATTACTGGCTCCCCAAAGCGGCTGATGGGCGGCTCCATCATCAACATCTGCCAGACGTTCGCAACTGCGGCTACCACAGTCGATGATCGAGACGACCTACACCACCTTCCACAGCATCGTCCCCGGTTGGAAGGCGTACCCGATCGGCAAGGTGACGCTTCCAGTCACCTTCGGCACACCACCAAACTTCCGCACCGAGCGGATCGTCTTCAAGCTGGTTCTGTTCAACAACCCCTACCACTGCGTCCTGGGGCGCCAGGCGTTCGCCAAATTCATGGTAGCTCGCCACTACGCGTACAACGTGATGAAGCTACCTGGGCCATGCGGCATCATCACTGTCCATGGCGACCCCGACATGGCCGCAGAATGCGAGGCCAAAGGAGCCGAACTCGCTGACGCCGTCATCGCAGCGGAGGCCAACCACGCAGAGGAGCTCGCCAAGTACGCGAGCAGGGTCAACAACGACGATCCCACCATACTCAAGAAGCCCAATTCGTAGGGTGGCAACTCCACCGCCTTCGAGGCAACGAGACACACCCGCACCGTTGAGTTGGTCCCAGGCGACTCCAGCCATACGGTGACGATCGGGACGGGCATGTGACGAGGTTTGATCTCATCAATGCCCATTGTTATGGACTTGGGTTTTGGAGAATATGGGGATGCTGGAGATCGCGGAACGGTTAGCAAACAAGCAACACGGGGACACGAGGTTTACCCAGGTTCAGGCCCCCGGAGGGAAAATCCTACTCCTGCTTGTCTGCTCTTGATTACGGTGGAACCGAAGGTTACAAGGGTGCGCAGATTCGATCTGGCATGGAGGTGTGTATGCGAAAGTATGGGAGAGAGATCTAGGTCGTGCCCTCGTAGCCTTTATATAGACTCAGGCAGGTCCGGGGCATAGACCTAGTCGGTTACAAGTTCTAGGGTTTTACCCCTTTGAATTTCCTATCTACTCTAGTCTTGTTCTCCAAGGATCCGAAGGCGTCACGGGCCTTGGCCACCCGAAAATCTTCATGGGCCGGCGTACTTCTGCCGTGGGCCTTCCTTGGGCTGGACCAGGTATGCTAAGACCACGTACCCATAGGGTATAACCATGTCAGTAGCCCCCGAGTGATCAGTCGAATCGCAGATTCAGCTGAGGACTCTTCCATCCTTCGGGTGCAACTATGTATTAATAGTATGTGTGTAGGGATTGTTGATGCGTGTGCCTGACTCACCCAACGGATCGGGGTGAGCTAACTGTCTTAGGACGAAACAACACGATCTTCTTCAGGTTCGAGTCCCTCAACTCGGACCTGGAACATATGCTGGCGTAATTCGACTCAGGCCACGAAGGACTTACAGGAGTGGAATTCCAGTGATTTTAATTGGTGTACCCAACGCGTCCGTCAGGATTTTTTATCGCGCCTGCTGGCATGGGTTTATACTAGCAGAGTGCAGACGTGTGCGTTGCCAGGCCATCAGATGTTATCTGTAGGTCTTATCTTTGCATCGCAGACGCAGCATCCGAACATTGTCACCGCGGAGGTGTTTCGGGTGGCCAAAGAGAATCATTGCTCACTTAGCGTTTATATTGGGGCAAAGTTGCCGACAAAGTTTTACCCTTAGGGGGGCCGAACCTGGGTAAACCCTTGTGTCTCCGCCCTCATCTCGCACCGCAGATGGCTGGCCGCCCTTCCCCATGTTCTACTACTCGCTGCCGATCGCAGCGTCTGCCGTGGTCATTCCCACGACAACCTGAAATTTTTCCTTCATACGAAACTTCATACAATCTTCATTAGCAACATTAGCTTATTCAAAAGATATTAGACCACTGGAAAAGCTTTGGAACAGCAAGGATTTTCACTAAAAACACAAGATACTGTAGTAACTCCTTCAAAAAGCTCAATTTACCTGAAGAGAACTCAAATAGGAATCAATAAGAAGCAAATGCAAATAATGGCGTAAATCACAAAATGCAAAGATGTAGAAACCGTTTTTGAACATCTTACATTGCTCAAATCAAAAGTGTTGAACTAACTAAAGTTAGCTAACATACTGGGGGATTTACTCGTAAATTTTAGCTCAATCCGAGTTACAGAGCCTCCTCACGATTTTTTTGGTGGAGGACAGAAATCTGTTTTGGGACAGCAACTCCCCAAATCTTACTTCCCTCTCATTAGAGGTCATTATTGGCACAAAAAAGCAAACAAAAAGGATAAGTAGAGGTCATTACAGAAGTAATAACTTCCAAGACTCAAGGAAACTCTTGGGTTATCTCTCAACAAGTACTTTTATTTAACGCCTTTAAGTTAGGCATGATAGCTTGAGAAGATGCTCACATAAGAATTATGAATTGAAGTCAAAGAGAGCATCAAGAAGCAAATTCAAAACACATTTAAGTCTAACCCACTTCCTATGCATAGGAATATTGTGTTGGAGATATGCCTAAGAGGCAATAATAAAGTGGTTATTATCATATCTTCATACTTATGATAAATGTTTACATACCATGCTATAATTGTATTAATCGGAAACATTAATACTTGTGTGATTTGTAAACATAAAAGAGTCCCTAGTAAAGCCTCTTGTTAAACTAGCTTGTTGGTTAATATATGATCATGGGTTCCTGATCATGAACATAGAGATGTTATTAACAATAGGGTCATATCATTAGGAGAATGATGTGATGGACATACTCCTATAGTTAAGCGTAGCATAAAGATCAAGTAATTTAATATAGTTCATTTGCTATAAGCTTTCCGATACATAGTAACCTAATTTCTTCGACCATGAGATCATTCTTATCACCATCACCAGAAGGATGCTTTGATGACATCAAACACCACACCGTAACTGGATGGCTATAAAGGTGGCATTGAGTGTTCAGAAAGTATGGGTTGAGACACATGGATCAAGAGTGGGATTTGTCCATCCATATGACGGATAGATATACTCTGGGCCCTCTCGGTGGAATGTCATCCAATTAGCTTGCAAGCATGTGACTGGCTCACAAGGGATCACATACACGGAGCGAGAAAAGAGTACTTATCGAATGAGGTTGAACTAGGTATGCGGAGATACCGATCAAAACCTCGGATAAGTAAACTATCATGAGACAAAGGGAAATTGGTATCGTATGTAAGTGGTTCATTCGATCGCAAAGTAATCGTAGAAATATGTGGGAGCCATATGAATTTCCAGATTCCTCTATTGGTTATTGATCGGAGAAGTGTCTCGATCATGTCCGCATAATTCACGAACCGTAGGGAGACACACTTAAGGATTCAATGTTGTTGAGTAGTTATGGAATGATGAGTAAGAGACTGAATGTTGTTCGGAGTCTCGGATGGGATCCAGGATATTACGAGGAGATCCGGAATGGTCCGGAGAATAAGATTCATATAAGGAAAGTCATGTTTCAGAGTTGGGGAATGATTCCGGTGTTTTCATCGGGAATGTTCTAGAAGGGTCCAGAAGGTCCGGCACTCCGGAGGGGAAGGGTACATGAATGTGTCATGACAATGTGGAATGGTTGCATCATGTACTAGGTCACTTGGCTGGGCAAAATAAAGGGAGAAATCAAATCCTAGTTTGAAAGTCAAACGCCAATTTGAAAAAGTCAAACGACAAGTTTACTTGGTGGAGGGAGAGTAGGAAACCTACTTGGGGAGGAAGTCTCCTCCCTCCACCCCCCGGCCAAGGAGGAGGAGTTGGAGGAGGACTCCCTCCCACCTATAAAAGGAGGGGCAGGGCTGCCCCTCTCCTACACACCTGAAAACCCTAGCCTCCAAGTCGCCGGCCACCTCCAAGCCGCCGCCACCTAGGGCCTCCTCTAACTCGGCGAGTTAGGGTTTCCCCAAACCCTAGCCATGGCCAAGCCTCCCTTGGTGCCCTCTAAACCCTAGATCACCAAGGCCTCTCTCGCCTCCACCATACCTCGCTCAGCTCCGAAAGCCTTTGAGATCTCCTCTACTTCGTACCCAGGTCGTCTGAATCGCGAGAGAGTGCTACAACCTCCATTTTCTTGGAACAAGGAGAGGAAGGTCTTCATCGATGTCGAATGTGTGACCGACATGAGCGCCGAATGGAATACGCCGGAAGGATCGTCTACACGATCTTGAGATCGGCAAGAGTACGACTACATCACCCACGAGAATCCGCTCTCGTTAACCGCTTTGGAATCTTCAAGGGCGAGTTCCTCTATTGACTCGTTGCTACAATCTAGTAGATAGATCTTGACTTGTTTGTTTGCATGCGGTAGAATTTTTTTGTTTTCCATGCTACGAACCCCTACATATTGTACACAAATAAATTCACAAAGAAAAAAGTGACAAGCATAGGAAGATAAGACAATGGTAACTTCAAAACTTTTAGCACATAGAGAGGTGTTTCAATACCATCAAAACTTCTACAACCATACTTTACTATCTCATAATAATTTTCAGTAGCATCATGAATAAACTCAACAATATAGCTATCACATAAAGCATGCTTTTCATGATCTTCCAACACAAAATTTCTATTAAGCTCAAAAATAGTGGGATTAAAACCTTCACAGGTTTTACCCAAAGTAGATATTTCAAAAGGATCCACAGGAAAATAACATTCATCCTCCCATGGTAAGCATGAGGGAAAATCAAATAATGTAAGGGATAAAGAGTTACTCTCATTAGAAGGTAGGCATGGGTAGATCCATTCTTTCTCCTTTTGTTCATCACTCTCCTCCTCTTTTTCATCTAATGAGCTTCTAGTTTCAACAATTTCTTCTTCCATAGGCTCCTGCAAGGCATTAGTCTCTTCCAGTTGTGGAAAGCACCTATTAAAATATTCAAGAATATAGCCATTTGCTTCATTGTAATTGTCAAAGCAAAATTTAAGTATCTCATAAACCTCACATTCATAAGGTGCATCATCAGTATTTTCAAGCAAACTAGCAAGTTCAAATACACCCTTGAAAGCAATAAATTCTTCAATTTGTTCCACATCATAAAAGTCATAATTTCCTTTAACATAAGAGGATATGGTAACATTATCATTATACTCACATTGAAAGGGTAGGTGTTTATACCTCCTGTAGCAACAAGATTTATCAAAGTAATAAGTAACATTATAAGTAGAGCACAAGTCTCTAGCAATAGTATTCAACTTATCAATTTGTTCCCATAAGTGTTTCCCTTTTTGTGAGAAACGGTGTTCCTTATAATAATACTTTTGTTCTTCCGTGAACCCACCTTGCCAATAAGAACTAGTTTTCATAGAAACCATCCATTGATAGAAAGCATGACCAAGAAAGGCAATAACAGACCACCAACTAGAGTAGGAACTAATTTTTTTGTGTTTTTTGAAAAGAGGCAAACAAAGCCAAACAAAAGAAACAAAGCAAACTAAAATCAAAGTAAAGATAAAGGAAGTGAAGGACTCCCCTAGTGAAGACGTCCTTGGCCTCCCCGGCAACGGCGCTAGAAAACTTAGCACGGGAGGAAGAAGTTTGATGTCCCTTTATTCCCCGGCAACGGTGCCAGAAAACTTGTTGATGACTCCAAAGAACTTGACGTGGAGCACTTCGTTGGAAACCCCAAGAGCAAGGTGTGATGAGCACAACAGCAAGTCTTCCCTTAGTAGAGACCGAGGTTATCGAACCAGAAGGAGGAAGGAAACGTCACACAGGTGTTGCAAGCAACGCGGAGATCTGCACAACACAAACTCAAGACTTTGCCCTAACGAACAGTGAGGTTGTCAAGCTCACCGGTTTGCTGTAACAAAGGATTAAACTATGGTGTGGAAGGTAATGGTTTGCAGCAAGTAAACAAATAACAGTGGAAGATGTATCAATGGTAAATATTGGACCGGGGTCCATAGTTCACTAGAGGTGCTCTCCTTAGATAAACAACATGGCATGAAGGGTAAACAAATTACAACAGGGCAATTGACAGGAACTGAGCAAGGCATAACAATGCAATTACTAGTAAGAAAGATCCTATGAGGTTGATTGGGCAATACAAAAACATACATAGACCGTCATCCAACTGCATCTATGACTAGAAGTCCAAATTCAGGTTATCATCAACCCCTCCGATTATAAGTTGCAAGCAATGACAACCATGCTTTAAGCAATGTGTGTAAGGTAAACAGTCCACATGTTCCATGAACAAGAGACCGTTGTTTTCTCCCTAGTAGCAACAACACATCTACAACCGAAGATATTATTGTCACTTCCCTTGGAAACTAGAGGCATGAACCCACTATCGAGCATAAATACCCCCTCTTGGAGTCACTAGCAACTACTTGGCCAAGATAACCACTAGCAACGGAGATCATGTAAGATCAGAAAAAACACAGACATGATAGAATCATAAAGATAAAACCATTAATCAAACCAACATAATAATCTCAATATCCATCAGATCCCCGCAAACACAACATGCATGATTACAAATAGATTAGATCTTGATCATGAACGGAGCTCACAAGATCTATACATGAAAGAACAAAGGAGGAGATACAACCATCTAGCTACTACATGGACCCATAGTACAAGGTGGAACTACTCACGAATCATACCGGAGAGAAGGCCTCCAGGATGATCTCCCCTCTGACAGGGTGCTAGGAAGAACTTCAGACCCCCCGATCTGGGGACGATGGTGGTGGAGGCTACATACGGTTTCGTGGAGATTTGATCGGGTACTCAGGGTTTCTGCATCGGGGGCTTCTTATAGGCGAAGGGGCGAGACCGGGAGGCGGCCAGGGCCACCAAACCCTAGCCAGGCACGGGCCCACCTGCCCCCGCGCCTGGGGTGGGTCTGGTCCCCCTGGCCGGCCCCTCCGGCTCTCCTCTGGAATTCTTGTTCCCCACGGAAAGGTATCGACTTTGCGTTTGTCCCGTCCAATTCCGAGAATATTTCTTTACTAACTTTTCTGAAACCAAAAACAACAGAAAACAGGCATCTGGCACTGTTGCAACTTGTTAATAGGTTAGTACCAGAAAACATGTAAAAAGCACCTCAAAGTGTAGACAAGCAAAGCAAAGTAGATACTAAACAAGCATGGAACATAAAAAATTATAGATACGTTTCCAACATATCACATAACAGGCATCTGGGATTAAAAATCCGGGTGTTGACAAGTTGGTATCAGAGCCATCCTGACCATAGGAGACCCTAGTTTAGAATGGACGTTTGAATCAAAAACTTAGTTTCAAAACAAAATAAGTGAGTATTTTCGAAAACTTATTCTCATTCTTACCATTTGGATTCTTTCATGAAAATTCATGTTCCTCTAAAATTCTTGCAAACTTACATAAAATTTGACACACTTGTTAACTCTACTAACTTACTCATCCTACATTCTTATAGATGGACGTGAAGTATAGCATGTTCTATCAGTTGGGAAATGGAGGAGATCTCATCTTTGATCATGACTTGGACCAGCTTTCGGAACTTCTAGAGCGCCTGCACCCCGAGTTCTTTAGAGCGCAGCTCAACGATCAGGAAGGAGGGGAATTGCAATGGCTGATTGTTGCAAGTCTCCGAGGAAAGATTGAAGCCCCCACCTCAAAGGGAATCCAGTTCACCTTAAGAGAGAACAACTGGCTAGTTTGACTTGCTAGGGCCATGCAAGAAGCGCTTTCCCGTCTGTGTGGGCAAAGCATCAATCAGATCAAAGGCACCCACTTTGAGTTATATCCATGGCGTGATGTTATGGGACAACCATTGGAGGTGCCACGTCACCCATATCTGAAGCATCAAGTGGACCATCTCAGCTTCATGATGTATGACCGGCAGAAGGAGTTGGACAATGCCCGTTCCTACGCCAACCACAATTATGCCCTCGCTGTCAAGAAGGATCAGACCCTTGCCATGCTGGTGAAGGATCACAAGTCTCATCGCCTTTAGCTTGACAAGAGGAAGCGCATCATTGCCCGTCTTCACCACAGGATCACAGAATTGGAGGAGACCATCCATGAGCGGGATATGCAGCTTGAGGAGAGGGAGAACGTAAGGGAGGATATCCGTAGAGATCCCTACTCGTACCTTAGCAATGATGATGACTTTCTGGAGGATCAAGCCATGGACTTCTTCACCGATGAGGATGACTCCGCCTTCATTGATGATGATGATGATGAGGATGATGAAGATACCGATTCTAAGGAGTAGTAGCACTTGAGCACTAGCACTAGTAAGTTGTATCCAATCCCACTGTATCGTAGTTTCACAGAATGGTTCCTAAAACCATATGTTTTCCTTGTCGTGTTGTGTGTTTGTATTGTGTTCTATGAATGAATGAAAAGCAGGTTGCTAGAAAAATCTGAGTCAAACTTCAAAAACTTTTCAAAAACAAAACCCCTGAACCTTAGAAATTTCCCTCTTGTCTCATGATCTACCTCAATATTCAGATGCCTCGCGGAGGAAGCAGTTCATCCCTGGACCTAATGTTGCAAATCTTGCAAATGTTGGTTTTTGCTCACGAAGCTAAAAGAGCCGAACGTTAAGCCAACTTAGCCACCCTTCAACACATAGCTCAGATGGCCAACAACAACCAAGGCCATGGAAACCAGGACAACCATGGATCCAAGCTCAAGAACTTTCAGAACACCAATCCACTCATCTTTACTAAGTCTGAAGAGCCCCTAGATGCAGATGATTGGCTGTAAACCATGGAGAACAACTTAGAAGTTGCAGGAGTGGAAGCCAACGAGAAGGTACTATTTTCCACCCACTATCTTGTCGGAGATGCAAGAGCTTGGTGGAATAGCATTCGCGCCATGAATGGAGGATAGATGATGACTTGGGATGAATTCAAACTCAAGTTCAGCAGAACCCATGTGCCACCGAGTTTGATCAAAGGATGAGAGATGAATTCAGGGAACTGAAGAGAGGGAGGATGACACTAGTTGAGTACCGTGAATTTTTTTTGTCATTAGCTAGGTATGCACCGGATGAGATTGACACTGAAGCCAATAAGAAGGAGAGATTCTTGAATGGTCTGCATGATGAGATGCAGACGGTATTGGTCAACATCCCATTTGCGGACATTGAAGCCTTAGTGGATTCTGCCATTCAGATGGAAGGAAAGATCAATCAAGCCAATGAGAACCGCAAGCGTAGAATGATGCATCAACCAGGAACCCACCATACCCCAAAGTATCGCCCAAACCCGTCTCAAGGATTTTCCCCTAGAAACAATAGACACCCGATGAACCGCCCAACCTATCCCAATCGTGGAGGAGGAAACCCAAGGCCCGGAGGAAACCACAACAAACTGTAGGGGTTCGTAGCATGGAAAACAAAAAACTTCTACCGCATGCACACAAACAAGCCAAGATCTATCTACTACATTGTAGCAACGAGTCGATTAGAATACTCACCCTCGAAGATTACAAAGCAGTTAACGAGAGTAGATTCTCGTGGGTGATGTAGTCGTACACTTGTCGATCTCAAGATCGTGTAGATGATCCTTCCGGCGCTGCGTTCCGACAGCGCTTCCGCATTCGGTCACACGTTTGGTACTTGATGAAGACCTTCATCTCCCTTGTTCCAGCAGGCAGCGGAGGTTGTAGTTCTCCCCTCGCGTTTTCGGCAGCATGACGGCGTGGCGTCGGAAGTATAGGGAAGATCCTGCAGGGCTTCGCCTAAGCCGAAGTAGGTTATGGTGGATCTAGGGTTTCCGGCGATCTAGGGTTTAGAAGGCCAGAGAGGAGGATGCATGGCCAGCGGCAGCTAGGGCGGTGGCGGCGGTGAGCGGCGGCAGAGGTGGCGCTGTGTGTGGGGGGAAGGGGGCGGCGTCGGCGACGCGGCTAGGTGGGAGGGCCTGGTTGTGTGGTCTTTGGGGCACCCCCTCCCCTCTATTTATGAGAGTGAGGGAAGCTTGGGATATGGGGGTTTGAATCCTTTCCCAACTCCCTCTCCTAGTTGGCTTGTGGTGGAGGGAAAGAAGGATTCTTTCCTTCCACCACTAGGATACATTGTCCCAGTTTGACTTTTCAAACTTGCCTTTTGACTTTCAATTTGGAGCTTGATTTCTTTCTTGCTAATGCCCAACCAAGTGACCTAGGACATGATTCAATCATTCCACTTATCCATGACACATTCCTTTATCCTTCCCCTTCCGGTCCGGTGAACCTTCTAGACCCTTCTAGAACCTCTCCGATGAAAACATCGGAATCATTCCCGAACTCCGGAATTCGACTTCCCTTATATGAATCTTATTCTCCGGACCATTCTAGATCTCCTCGTGATATCCCGGATCCCATCCGAGACTCCGAACAACATTCGGTCTCCCTACTTACATTCCATATCTACTAAACAACATCGAATCCTTAAGTGTGTCTCCCTATGGTTCGTGAATTATGCGGACATGACCGAGACACTTCTCCGATCAATAACCAATAGAGGAATCTGGAAATTCATATGGCTCCCACATAATTCTACGATTACTTTGTGATCAAATGAACCACTTACATACGATACCAATTTCCCTTTTTCTCGCGATAGTTTACTTATCCGAGGTTTGATCGTCGGTATCTCTGCATACCTAGTTCAACCTCGTTACTGATAAGTACTCTTTTCTCGTTCCTGTGATATGTGATCCCTTGTGAGCCAGTCACATGCTTGCAAGCTAATTGGATGACATTCCACCGAGAGGGCCTAGAGTATATCTATCCGTCATATGGATGGACAAATCGCACTCTTGATCCATGTGCCTCAACACATACTTTCCGAACACTCAATGCCACATTTATAGACACCCAGTCACGGTGTGGTGTTTGATGTCATCAAAGCATCCTTCTGGTGATGGTGATTAGCATGATCTCATGGTCGAAGGAATTAGGTTACTATGTATCAGCAAGCTTATAGCAAACAAACTATTGAATTGACTTGATCTTTATGCTACGCTTATCTATAGGAGTATGTCCATCACATCATTCTCCTAATGATATGATCTTGTTGTTAACAACATCTCAATGTTCATGATCGGGAAACCACGATCATCTATCAACCAACAAGCTAGTATTATAAAGAGGCTTTAACCAGGGACTCTAATTTAGTTTACAAATCACACAAGTATTAATGTTTTCGATTAATACTATTATAGCATGAATGTAAACATTTATCATAAATACAAAGATATAATAATAACCACTTTTATTATTGCCTCTAGGGCATATCTCCAACAGTCTCCTACTTGCACTAGAGTCAGCTAATATATATTACATGGTAATATACCGAACACCCATGGCGGTTTGGTGCTGGTCATGTTTTTCCCTCGAGAGAGGTTTAGTCAACAGGTCCGCCACATTCAGATATGTCTGTACTTTGCAATTCTTTATGTCACCATCTTGGACATGCTCTCGAATAGCATGAAAATGCTGCTTGATATGCTTCAGCTTCTTGTGTGACCTTGGTTCTTGCGCATTGGCTTTGGCGCCCATGTTATCACAGTAGATAGACATTGGGTCCAGCACAATTGGAACCACACCAATCTCCATGAAGCCTCCGAAGCAGTTATGTATTCCAATTCAGTTGAAGATCTCGCCATAATGCTTTTCTTTGCACTCCTCCAGCTAACTGCTGCACCATTCAAAGTAAATACGTATCCAAATTGAGATTTAGAATCATCCGGATCGGTGTTCCAACTAGCATCGGTGTAACCATTAACAACGAGCTATTCATAACCTCCATAAGAAAGAACCATATCCTTATTTTCCTCAAGTACTTAAGGATGTTTTTGACCGCTGTCCAATGATCCACTCCTGGATCACTTTGATATCTGCTAGTCAAACTAACAACATATGCAATGTCGGGTACGGTACATAGCATGGCATACATGATAGATCCTATGGCTGATGCATAGGGAGTCTTACTCATACTTTCTATATCTTCTGACGTAGCAGGACTTTGAGTTTTACTCAAGGTCGTATTGGGCAACATTGGCAAGAACCCTTTCTTGCTATCTTCCATTCCAAACCTCTTTAGAACTTTGTCCAAATATGTACTCTGTGACAATGATATTAGGCGTCTCGATCTATCTCTATAAATATTTATGCCTAATATGTAAGCTGCTTCGCCAAGATCTTTCATTGAAAAACTATTATTCAAATATTCCTTGACACTATTAAGAAGGTCTACATCATTCCCAATCAACAATATGTCATCCACAATAGTACTAGGAATGCTATAGAGCTCCCGCTCACTTTCTTGTAAATACAAGCTTCTCCATAAGTTTGTATAAATCCAAAACTTTTGATTACCTTATCAAAACGTTGATTCCAACTTCGGGATGCTTGCTTCAATCCATAAATGGACTATTGAAGTTTGCATACCTTGTTAGCATCTTTAGGATCGATAAAACCTTTGGGTTGTACCATATACAACACTTCATCAATGTCTCCATTGAGGAATGCCGTTTTGTCATCCATCTGCCATATGTCATAATCATAATATGCAGCGACTGCTAATAAAATCCTTGAAGGGTTTCGCAGCATAGTAAATCAAAATTTTCTACGGAAGCGAACAGAGGGAAAGCCAAGATCTAATCTAGGAGATGCAAACAACGAGAGAGATTGGATTGGATCTTCATACCCTTGAAGATTCAAGACAGTGAACGTTAAATTAACGTGGGTGATGTAGTCGTACTCGCTTCTCCTCCTCGCGATCCGATCCGATCTAGCACCACAAGTGGCGGTGCCTCCGTGAGATGCACACGTGCAGCACCTCGACGTCTCCTCCTTCCTCGGACCAGCAAGTATGGTGGAGAGATGGATTGGATCTACAGCACGACGGCGTGGTGTATATGGTGGAGAATTTCTGCAGGCTTCGCCTACAAACGATGGGAGGGAGAGAGGAAGGCAAGGGGCTACTAGGGCTTGGAGGGAGATGTGTGTTGGGGGGAGGGGCGCACCAGCCCTCTATATATAGAGGGGGTGGCGGCGGCCAGCCCTAGCCCCTCCTCCAAGCCTATCTCTAGTTTAAACGATTTAAACTCTCCCTTATCTAGAAATTCTATCCCTAGATTTAAACGAGTTAAATCTATCTAGAATCGGCTGGGCCCTATGGGGCCTTGTGCCCTGGCCCAATGCGCCAGGACACTCCCTCATAGGCCCATGCCCCTCCCGAAGGTGGGACCACGTTGGCCCCCTTCCGGAAGGTTCTAGAAGCTTCGACAATACCGATTAACCGGAACAATTCGAACTCCAAAACTGCCTTGCCTTATATGAATCTTATTCTCCGGACCATTCTAACCTCTCGTGATATCCGGATCCCATCCGAGACTCAACAAAAATTCATAAACCAAGTATCCAATCTATCCTAGCCGAGACACGTTAAGTGTGTGACCCTGAGTTCGAGAATATGCGAACATGATCTTCTATCAATAATCAACAGCGTCCAGGGCACCCATATTGACTCCCACACATTCATCGATGATCATATCGGATGAACCACGATGCCAGGATTCAATCAATCCCATATATATATTCCCTTCGTCTCGCGATATTTTACTTTCCCGAGATTCGATCGTCGGTATTGTCATACCTAGTTCAATCTCGTTCACAGAAATACTTTACTCGTTCCGTAATCCGATATCACTTTGTGATTAACTCCTTAACCACATGCTTGCAAGCGGTGTTGATATCGATTACGAGGGCCCAAGTATATCTCTCCGACTTGGGAGGGACAAATTCCATCTCGATACATACAACCCAATGAGATACTTTCCGATCACCGAGAGACACCTTTATGATCGCCTCTCATAGGATGACGCTTGATGACCTCAAAGCTTTCTTCCGATACCGGGAGTTGCATTATCTCATGGTCTAAGGAATACAATATTTGACATGAGAAAAGCTTCGCAAAGACGAACACGATAACACGATCTAATTGCTTCGCTTAGTTTGGGTCTGTCCACCATATCATTCTCCCAATGATATGATCTCATTATAAATTGACAACTCATGTCTATGGTTAGGAAACCTTAACCATCATTGATCAATGAGCTAGTCCAAAGAGGCGTACTATGGACACGGTTGTTCACAAACCACACAAGTATTAAAGTTTCCGCAATACAATTCTAGCATGGAATATAAACTTTATCATGAACAAGAATTATAATAATAACATCTTTATTATTGCCTCTAGGGCATAATTCCAACAGTCCCACTTGCACTAGAGTCAATAATCTAGTTTACATTTGGCAACAATCTCACACCCATGGCAATTGAGGTGCTGATCATGTTTTACACGTGGAAGAGGTTTAGTCAATGGATCTGCGACATTCAGATCTGTATGTACTTTGCTGATCTTCGATCTCCATCGCTATATAATCTCGAATTATATGAAACTTGCGGTTGATATGCTTGGTCTTTGGATGATATCTTGGTTCCTTAGCGAGTGCTATGGCGCCAGTGTTGTCACACAATATCTCCAGTGGGTCCAATGCACTTGGAACCACGCCAAGCTTCATGATGAAGTTTCGATCCAAACTCCTTCACTTGGCGCTTCAGCAGCCATGTATTCCGCTTCTCATCAGATCCCGCGATCACGCTTTGCTTGCCTTCTCTAGCTCACAGCTCCTCCATTCAAAATATACACGTATCCTGTCTGAGATTTAGAATCATCCTTGTCTGTTTAAACTAGCATCGACGTAACCTTTACGACGAGTGTTCATCACCCCATAGACTAAGAACATTTCTTTAGTCCTATTTAGGTACCTTAGGATGTTCTTCACGGCTGTCGATGTTCCACTCGGATCACTTTGATATATGCTCATCAAACTAAGAGCATTGGACACATCCGTCTAGTACACAAGATGGCATACATGATGGAACCTATGGCCGAGCATAAGGCACTTTGCTCATAGCTTCCCTATCATTTCATCAGAGTGGACAGAGCCTTGCTCAATATCTTACACGACAACATAGGCACCGAACCTTTCAATGCCTTATCCATTACAACCTTTTCGAACTTTGTCTAGGTATGTACTCCGCTTAAAGCTATCAGCGTCTTTGTCTATCTCTATAGATTTTGATGCCCAATATATAAGCAGCTTCACCTAGGTCTTTCATTGAAAAACACTTGTTCAAATAACTCTTCACATCGTTAAGCATGTTGATGTCATTTCTAATAATCAATATGTCATCCACATATAGTACCAAAAACGTCACCGAGCTCCCACTCACTTTCTTGTAGATGCAAGCTTCAGAGCAATTTGGAACAAATCCAAAGCTCTTGATCACTTGATCAAAACGAAGGTTCCAACTCCGAGACGCTTGCTTCATCCATAAATGGAACGCTGAAGTTTGCATACTTTATCGACATCCTTAGGATCGACAAAACCTTCGGTTGCATCATATACAACTCTTCATCAATGTTGCCATTGAGGAGCAGATCTTGACATCCATACGCCATATTTCATAATCATGAAACGCAACAATTGCTAATAAAATCCGAATGGACTTAAACATCGCTACGGAGAGAAAGTCTCATCGTAGTCAACACCTTGAACTTGTCGAAAACCTTTCGCAACAAGCCGTGCTTTATAAACGGTAACATTACCATCCGTCCGTTTTCTTCTTGAAGATCCATTTGCACTCAACGGCCTTTCGTCGCTAGGAGGGTCCACCAAAGTCCATACTTGGTTTTCGCTCATGGATCCCAATTCGGTTCATGGCTTCTAGCCATTTCTCGAGACCGGGCTCATCATCGCTTCCTCATAGTTCGTGGGTTCATGTCTTCTACTAACAAGGCGGTCAAGACAGGTTGCCGTACCACTCGGAGGGGCACGCGACCTTGTCGACTCGCGACATTCGATAGCACATCGTCCAAGCTTCATGATCCTTGTCATTAGCTTCCTCTATTGTTGGTGCGGTAACCTTTGGAACAATTTCAGGTCTGCACTACTCTCCAATTCAAGAGAAGGTTCAATAACCTCGTCTAGCTCTACTTTCCTCCCACTCACTTCTTTCGAGAGAAACTCCTTCTCAAGAAAGGAACCGTTCTTCTTGACAAACACTTTGCCTTCGGTTACGTGATAGAAGGTATACCCAATAGTTTCCTTAGGGTATCCTATGAAGGCGCATTTCTCCGCTTTGGTTCGAGCTTGTCGGCATCAACTTCTTGGCGTAAGCCGCATCCCCAAACTTTAAGAAACGACAACTTAGGTTTAGCACCAAACCACGGTTCATACGGTGTCGTCTCAGCGGATTTAGATGGAGCCCTATTTAAAGTGAATGCAGCGTTTCTAATGCATAACCCCAAAATGATAACGGCAAATCAGTAAGAGACATCATCGATCGGACCATATCTAATAGAGTTCGATTCGCGTTCGAGACACACCATTGCTTGTGGTGTTCCGGTGGCATGAGTTGTGAAACGATTCCACTTGCTTTGAGATGCGTGAGAAAATCATAACTCAAATATTCGCCACGATCGGATCGTAGAAACTTAATCTTTCATTACGATGGTTCTCCACTTCATTCTGAAATTCTTTGAACTTTTCAAGCGTTTCAGATTTATGTTTCATTAAATAGATATACCCATATCTACTTAAGTCATCGGTAAAGTGAGAAAATAGCGATATCCACCGCGTCGAAACACTCATCGGTCCGCATACATCGGTATGTATGATTTCCAACAAGTCCATTGCTCGCTCCATCATCTAGGAGAAGCAGGGTTTTGATCATCTTGCCCATGAGGCATGGTTCGCATGTGTCAAATGATTCAAAATCAAGAGACTCCAAAAGTCCATCGAATGGAGTTTCTTCATGCGCTTTACACCAATATGACCTAGGCAGCGATTGCCACAAATAAGTAGTATTATCACTATCTACTTTGCATCTCTTAGCCTCAATGTTATGGATGTGTGTTTCATCCCTTTCGAGATTTAGAAGAAATAAACCATTCATAAGAGGTGCATGACCATAAAAGATGTTACTCATATAAATAGAACAACCATTATTCTCCGATTTAAATGAATAACCGTCTTGCAATAAACACGATCCGAAATAATGTTCATGCTCAACGCAGCACATAATAACATTTATTAAGGTTTAAAACTAATCCCGAAGGTAAAACTAAGGAGAGCGTGCGGCCATCACATCAACTCTTGATCCGTTGCCAACGCATCGTCACCTCATCCCTCGCAGTCACCGTCTATTCCGTAGCTCCTGTTTGAGTTACAAATATTAGCAAGCAACCGGTATCAAATACCCGCACTACAACGAGGCTAGTAAGGAAAACATCAATAACATGTATATCAAATATACCTTTGATGGTGCCAGCCTTCTTGTCCGCTAAGTACTTGGACGATTCGCTTCCGAGGACCCTTGTCCTTGCAATAGAAGCACTTCCGGCTTGGGACCAGATTTGAGCTTCTTCTCAGCGGGGGCATTAACGCTTGCCGCCCTTCTTGAAGGGCTTCTTTGCACCTTACCTTTCTTAAAGGAGGGCTTGTTGACCATCAACACATGATTATCCTTCTTGATGTCCACCTCCGCAGCCTTCAGCTGCGAAGAGCTCGGTGATCGTGTCGATGGAACCAATCTGATTATGCGTCACTACAAAACTTTTGTAGATGGGAGGGAGTGATTGCAGACACCTGTCAATATTGAGCTCCTCACGAATCTTGCGATCCGATTGCTCAAGGCGTTGAGTGTAGCCCGACATCTTAATGGCGTGCTCACTAACAGAACTCCCTTCCTCCATCTTGCAGTTAAAGAACTTCTCAGAGATCTCATATCTCTCAGAACGGGCCTGAGTCTGAAACATGGTTTTCAGCTCTTCAAGAATCTCAAAGGGCCCGGGATAGTTTTCAAAACGATTTTGAAGTTCCGGTTCCATAGCAAACAACATGGTGCTCTTAATCACACCATAATCATCTTTGCGCGACTGATAGACAGCTTTCTCATCACGGCCAGCTTGCAGCAGGGGTTACCTAACGCTTTCTCAAGGACATAGTCCTTTTGTCCGCCAGACAGAATGATTCTTAGATTGCGGAACCAATTGGTGAAGTTAGACCCATTGTTTCTAAGCTTTTCTTTCTCAGCAAAAATGTTGAAGTTGAAGTTGGACTTGGCCATGTGATCTCTGATTTGCAAGTAAAACTTAGACTATGTTCATGATAAATAGTTCAACTTAATCAAATTACTAGATGAACTCCCACTAAATTCAACATCCCTCAAGTTGTTTAGTGAACACGATCCAAATTCACCACACCTAATCCGATCTTCACGAGAAGAGATGTGGTTTCAATGGTGGACAACGAAGTGTCGATCATATCATTCATATGACTCATGCTTAACCTTTCGGTTCATGTGTTCCGAGGCCATGTCTGTACATGCTAGGCTCGTCAAGCTAGACCCAAGTATTTCCGCGTGTAAAACTGGCTTGCACCCGTTGTATGTGGCGTAGAGTCTATAGCACCCGATCATCACGTGATGCTTGGACACGGCGAACTTTCGAGCAGTGCATACTTGGGGAGAACACAGTTTTATCTTGATCTTTAAGTGAGGAATCATCTTATAATGCTACCGTCATGATCTAAGCATGATAAGATACATAAAAGGATAAACATCACATGCATATAACTTTATGTGACATGGTATAGCCAATCTTGAAGCAATGATCTCCATCTTGTGCGTTCGGCATGATCTCCATCACTCCACCATGATTGCCTCCACCACGAATAGCAACTACAACTATTGCTAACTACTTAGCGATAAAGTAAAAGCTATTACATGGCGTATAAAGTTGACTCGCAGGTCATACACAATTATAAAGACAACCATCCGCTCCCGGTTGTGTACTCATCGACATGCAAGTCGTGAAACATTACAAAACATGATCATCGCATACATTATACACATCACATCTTGGGCCATACCATATCACGAAAACACTCCTGCAAAAACAAGTTAGACGCCTCTACTTTGTTGTTGCATGTTTTACGTGGCTTATGGGAGTAGATGCTAAGAACGATTCTTACCTACGGAAAGCCACAGCGGTGATATTATGGTTGCCAAACTCCGGTGTTAATCCCATGACAACTGTAGTGAGAGAAAGCGGCATCCACCACCATGTGTGGTACAAGCCACACGTCAAGTGCGGAGCCGGTCTCATGACGGCGTCACGTAAGGTTGGCTGGACCGCTTCAATCTCACTATCGCGTCATAAGAAGAACACAAACAAGAGGCTTGCAGCAGAAACATCAACGCCGCAACAACCATGTTGCGTTCTACTCGTGAATCACATCTACGCATAGATCTAGCTCGATACCATCAAGGGTTTCGCAGCATAGTAAATCAAAATTTTCTCTGAGCCGCGAAGGGAAAGCCAAGATCTAATCTAGGAGATGCAAACAACGAGAGATTGGATTGGATCTTCATACCCTTGAAGATTCGCTGCAGTGAACGTTAAATGAGCGTGGGTGATGTAGTCGTACTCGCTTCTCCTCCTCGCGATCCAATCCGATCTAGCACCACAAGTGGCGGTGCCTCCGTGAGATGCACACGTGCAGAACCTCGACGTCTCCTCCTTCCTCGGACCAGCAAGTATGGTGGAGAGATGGATTGGATCTACAACACGACGGCGTGGTGTATATGGTGGAGAATTTCTGCAGCAGGGCTTCGCCTACAAACAGTCGGGAGGGAGAGAGGAAGGCAGCAGGGCTACTAGGGCTTGGAGGGAGATGTGTGTAGGGGGGAGGGGGCACACCAGCCCCTCCTCCAAGCCTATCTCTAGTTTAAACAATTTAAACTCTCCCTTATCTAGAAATTCTATCCCTAGATTTAAACGAGTTAAATCTATCTAGAATCGGCTGGGCCCTATGGGGCCGTGTGCCCCTAATGCGCCAGGACACTCCCTCATAGGCCCATGCCCCTCCCGGAAGGTGGGACCACGTTGGCCCCCTTCCGGAAGGTTCTAGAAGCTTCCGGTACAATACCGATTAACCCGGAACAATTCCGAACTCCAAAAACTGCACTGCCTTATATGAATCTTATTCTCCGGACCATTCCGGAACCTCTCGTAATATCCCGGATCCCATCCAAGACTCCGAACAAAAAATTCATAAACCAAGTATCCAATCTATCCTAGCGTCGAGACACGTTAAGTGTGTGACCCTGCGGGTTCGAGAATATGCAGACATGATCTTCTATCAATAATCAACAGCGGGGTCTGGGCACCCATATTGACTCCCACACATTCATCGATGATCATATCGGATGAACCACGATGCCAGGATTCAATCAATCCCATATATATATTCCCTTCGTCTCGTGATATTTTACTTGCCCGAGATTCGATCGTCGGTATCGTCATACCTAGTTCAATCTCGTTCACAGCAAGTACTTCACTCGTTCCGTAATCCGATATCACTTTGTGATTAACTCCTTAACCACATGCTTGCAAGCAGTGTTGATATCGACACGAGTGGGCCCGAAGTATATCTCTCCGACTTGGGAGGGACAAATTCCATCTCGATACATACAACCCAACAGATACTTTCCGATCACCTGAGAGACACCTTTATGATCACCCTCTCATAGGATGACGTTTGATGACCTCAAAGCTTTCTTCCGATACCAGGGAGTTGCATTATCTCATGGTCTAAGGAATACAATATTTGACATGAGAAAAGCTTCGCAAAGACGAACACGATAACACGATCTAATTGCTTCGCTTAGTTTGGGTCTGTCCACCATATCATTCTCCCAATGATATGATCTCATTATCAATTGACAACTCATGTCTATGGTTAGGAAACCTTAACCATCATTGATCAATGAGCTAGTCCATAGAGGCGTACTAGGGACACGGTGTTGTTCACAAACCACACAAGTATTAATGTTTCCGCTTAATACAATTCTAGCATGGAATATAAACTTTATCATGAACAAGAATTATAATAATAACATCTTTATTATTGCCTCTAGGGCATAATTCCAACAATCCTCACACACTTTAGCTTCGCTACCGGTGAGAAAGTCTCATCGTAGTCAACTCCTTGAATTTATCGAAACCCTTTTGTGACAAGTCGAGCTATATAGACAGTAACATTACCATCAACATCTGTTTTCTTCTTGAAAATCCCTTTGTTCTCGATAGCCTTCCGGCCATCCGGTAATTCCACCAAAGTACATACTTGGTTTTCGTACATGGATCCAATCTCGGATTTCATGGCTTCTTGCCATTTATTGGAATCTAGGCTCATCATCGCTTCCTCATATGTCACAGGGTCGTCGGTGTTGTCCACCAACATGACACTCATAACGCGATCATACCAATCAGGAGTGGTACGAGTTCTCGTTGACCTGCGAGGTTCCGTAGTAACTTCAATCAAAGTTTCATGATCAACATCATTTGCTTCCTCTCTTATTGGTGTAGGCGCCACAAGAACCACTTACGGTGCTCCGCTACTCTCTAGTCCGAGAGAAGGTTCGACAACCTCGTCAAGTTCTACTTTCCTTCCAGTCACTTCTTTTGAGAGAAACTCCTTCTCTAGAAAGGATCCATTCTTGGCAACAAAGATTTTGCCCTCGGATCTATGATAGAAGGTATACCCAATAGTTTCCTTCGGGTATCCTATGAAGACGCATTTTTCCACTTTGGGTTCAAGCTTGTCGGGCTGTAACTTCTTTACATAAGCTTCACAACCCCAAATTATAAGGAACGACAATTTAGGTTTCTTCCCAAACCATAATTCATACGGTGTCATTTCGACGGATTTAGATGGTGCCCTATTTAAAGTGAATGCGATTGTTTCTAATACATAACCCCAAAACGATAGCGGTAAATCTGTAAGTGACATCATAGAACGAACCATATCTAAGAGAGTTCGATTACGATGTTCGGACACACCATTATGTTGTGGTGTTCCCGACGGTGTCAATTGTGAAAGTATTATGCATTTCTTCAAATGCTCGCCAAACTCGTAACTTAGATATTCACCTCCACGATCAGATCTTAGAAACTTAATCTTCTTGTTACGTTGATTCTCTACTTCACTTTGAAATTCCTTGAACTTCTCGAAAGTTTCAGACTTATGTTTCATGAAATAGATATACCCATATCTACTCAAGTCATCCGTGAAAGTAAGAACATAACGATAACCACCGCGCGATGCTACACTCATTGGGCCAAACACATCGGTATGTATGATTTCCAATAAGTCCGTAGCTCGCTCCATCATACCAGAAAATGGAGTCTTAGTCATTTTACCCATCAGACATGCTTCGCATCTTTCAAGTGATTCAAAATCATGTGATTCAAGAAGTCCATCGGAATGGAGTTTCTTCATACGCTTCACTCCAATGTGACCAAGACGATAGTGCCACATATAGGTCGAGTTATCGCTCAATTTCAAACATTTAGCTTCAATGTTATTAATATGTGTATTACTACAATCGAGATTCAACAAGAATAGACCATCTATTAAATGTGCATGTGCATAAAACATATTACTCATATAAATCGAACAACCATTATTCTAGGACTTAAACAAGTAACCGTCTCACAATAAACATGATCCGGATATAATGTTCATGCTCAACGCAGGCACCAAATAACAATTATTTAAGTATAAAACTAATCCCGATGGTAGATGAAGAGGTAGCGTGCCGACCGCGATCACATCAACCTTTGATCCATTTCCAACGCGCATCGTCACCTCGTTCTTCGCAAGTTTCCGTCTATTCTGCAACACCTGTTTCGAGTTACAAATATGAGCAACTGAACCAGTATCAAATACTCAGGCACTACTACGACCACTAGTGAGATACACATCAATAACGTGTATATCGGATATACCTTTCTTCTTGATGTTGTCGTTCTTCAAATCCGCCAAGTACTTAGGGCAATTCCACTTCTAGTGACCTTCTCCCTTGTAGTAAAAGCACTCAGTATTAGGCTTCGGCCCAGCCTTGGTCTTCTTTGCTGACGCGGTAACTTTCTTATCGCCCTTCTTAAAGTTTCCCTTTTTCTTAGACTTTCCTTGCTTCTTGAATTTGGTGGCCTTATTGACCATCAACACTTGGTGCTCTTTCTTGATCTCCACTTCCGCAGACTTTAACATGGAGAAGAGTTTGGGCAACGACTTGTCCATGTTTTACATATTGCAGTTCATCACAAAGTTCTTGTAACTTGGTGATCGTGATTGGAGGACACGGTGAATCCCCAAAGCGTTAGGAATCACTATACCCAAGCTTTGAAGCTTGATTGTGTGCCCAGACATCTTAAGCACGTGCTCACTGACGGAGCTGCCCTCTTCCATCTTGCAGTTAAAGAACTTTTCAGAAGCCTCATAACTCTCAACTACCGCGTGAGCCTCAAATATCATTTTGAGTTCACGGACAATATCATGTGGGTCATGGTTCTCAAACCTTTTTTGAAGCTCCGATTCCAAACCATACAAGATAGAACACTAAACTGTGGAGTACTGATTCTTCCGAGTGAGGAAAACATTCTTCACCTCATCGTAGCATCAGCTGTAGGTGGGTCACCCAGCGGTGCATCCAGCACATAGGTCAAATTACCAACATTGAGGACAATCCTCAAGTTGCGGAGCCAATCCACGAAGTTTCTTCCATTGTTTTTCAACTTTTCTGTCTCTAGGAACACACTAAAATTGATGGTAGGGGCCGCCATTGATCTACAACATATTTGCAATAGTTTAGGCTAAGTTTATGACAAATTGAGTTCTAATTAATAGTTAAATTAATCTAGGTGAACTCCCACTCAAAACAATATCTCTCACATTGTTTTAGTAATCACACGAACCAAATCCACCACATCAAAACCGATCATCACAAGAGTAGATGTAGCTTCAATGGCGAACAATCAACATGTTCATCATATCTGCTATATGACTCATGCTTTACCTTTCGGCGATCCGTGTTCCGAGACCATGTCTGTACATGCTAGGCTCGTCAAGATAAAACCTTAGCTTCCGCATGAGCAAATCTGGCTTGCTCACGTTGTATACACTCGCAGAATCTAACACACCCGATCATCACGTGGTGCTTCGAAACAACGAGCTTTAGCAACGGTGCTTACTAAGGATGAACACTTTAAAACTTGAAATTGTGTGCTTGAGGGATCATCTTATACTGCTACCGTCATGAACTAAGCAATACAAGATGCATAAAAGGATTAACATCACATGCAATTCATAATATGTGATATGATATGGCCTTTCTTCTTGTGCTTCCGATCTCCATATTTAAGCACGAACATGATCTCCATCATCACCGGTGTGGCGTCAAGGTCAACGGCGCCGCTTCATGGTTGTCGTCCACTAGCATCAACTATTACAACTTCCTTGAATAAACATGTAGGTCTTAACGGAATTTAAAAGACAACCATATGGCTCCTGCCGGTTGCCAACTTACAATAAGGGACATTGCATACATCATATATAATCACAATCATGGCCATATCACATCAAAGCACACCCCTGCAAAACAAAGTTAGACGCCTCTAATTTTCTTTGCATGTTTTACGTGGTTTGGGGATTTCAATAAGTGTCGTTCTAACTTACGAACAAGAACCACAACATTGATACTAGTATTGTCAATCACCCGTTGTAAATTGAATCTTAACTATGTTGGGAGAAACAGGCACCCGGAAAGCCACTTATGCAATACAAGTTGCATGTCAAGCATGGAGCAAGTCTCATGAACGATGTCATGTAAGGTTAGCCCGGGCCGCTTCATCCCGCCATCCCGCAAGATGCAAAGTACACAAGAAGCAATCGACAACAAAAGCATCAACGCCCACAATGACCATTGTGTTCTACTCGTGCAATAGATCTACATATAGACACGGGTCTGATACCACTGTAGGGTTTCGTAGAATGGAAAACAAAAAATTTCTACCGCATGCACACAAACAAGCCAAGTTCTATCTACTAGATTGTAGCAACGAGTCGATTATAATACTCACCCTCGAAGATTCCAAAGCGGTTAACGAGAGCAGATTCTCGTGGGTGATGTAGTCGTACACTTGCCAATCTCAAGATCGCGTAGATGATCCTGCTGGCGCTGTGTTCTGGTAGCACTTCCGCAGTCGGTCACATGTTCGGTACTCGATGAAGACCTTCGTCTCCCTTGTTCCAGCAGGCAGCAGAGGTTGTAGTTCTCCCCTCACATTTTCGGCAGCACGACAGCGTGGTGTTGAAAGTAGAGGGGAAATCCTGCAGGGCTTCACCTAAGATGGAGCAGGTTTAGAAGGCCGGAGAGGAGGAGGCATGGACGGCGGCTAGGCGGCGGCAATGGGGTCGGCCTTGACTAGGTGGGGAGGGGGTGGTTGTTTGGCCTTTGGGGCACCCCCTCCCCTCTATTTATGAGAGGGAGGGCAGCTTGGGAGAGGGGAGTTTGAATCCTTCCCCAAACCCCTCTCCTAGTTGGCTTGTGGTGGAGGGAAAGAAGGATTCTTTCCTTCCTCCACTAGGATACATTGTCCTAGTTTGACTTTTCAAACTTGCCTTTTGACTTCCAATTTGGAGCTTGATTTCTTTCTTGCTAATGCCCAACGAAGTGACCTAGGACATGATTCAATCATTCCACTTATCCATGACACATTCATGTACCCTTCCCCTTCCAGTCCGGTGAACCTTCTAGACCCTTCTAGAACCTCTCCTATGTAAACATCAGAATTATTCCCGAACTCCGGAATTGGACTTTCCTTATATGAATCTTATTCTCCAGACCATTCCGGATCTCCTCGTGATATCCCGAATCCCATCCGAGACTCTGAACAACATTCGGTCTCCCTACTTACATTCCATATCTACTAAACAACATCAAATCCTTAAGTGTGTCTCCCTACAGTTCGTGAATTATGCGGACATGACCGAGACACTTCTCCGATCAATAACCAATAGAGGAATCTAGAAATTCATATGGCTCCCACATATTTCTATGATTACTTTGCGATCGAATGAACCACTTACATACGATACCAATTTCCCTTTGTCTCGCGATAGTTTCCTTATCCGAGGTTTGATCGTTGTTATCTCTGCATACCTAGTTCAACCTCGTTACTGATAAGTACTCTTTTCTCGTTCCTGTGATATGTGATCCCTTGTGAGACAGTCACATGCTTGCAAGCTAATTGGATGACATTCCACCTAGAGGGCCCAGAGTATATCTATCCGTCATATGGATGGACAAATCCCACTCTTGATCCATGTGCCTCAACACATACTTTCCGAACACTCAATGCCACCTTTATAGCCACCCAGTCACGGTGTGGTGTTTAATGTCATCAAAGCATACTTCCGGTGATGGTGATTAGCATGATCTCATGGTCGAAGGAATTAGGTTACTATGTATCAGAAAGCTTATAGCAAACGAACTATTGAAACGACTTGATCTTTATGCTATGCTTATCTATAGGAGTATGCCCATCACATCATTCTCCTAATGATATGATCTTGTTATTAACAACATCTCAATGTTCATGATCGGGAAACCACGATCATCTATCAACCAACAAGCTAGTATTATAAAGAGGCTTTAACCAGGGACTCTAATTTAGTTTACAAATCACACAAGTATTAATGTTTCCGATTAATACTATTATAGCATGAATGTAAAAATTTATCATAAACACAAAGATATAATAATAACCACTTTTATTATTTCCTCTAGGGCATATCTCCAACAACAACAACCCCGGCAACTCCAAACATTTCAACCGTGCATCGCCCAAGTTCAACAACAACAATGCCGCCACCAACACCTATATTGCCCCGAGGAATGGAAGCAATGTAGTGCCGGTTGCAGTAAAGGACAAGTCTTAGGTGACTTGTTATGAATGTGGAACCAAGGGTCACTATTCCAATGAGTGCCCCAAGAATATTGCAGCAGCTCCCAATGCGAGTGCCCCAGCTCAGCAGCAGCGTCATGTTCAGCCTAGAAGGAGATTTGCCCCAGGGAATTCACTCAACTGCAACGGCCATCTGTTTTCATGAATGCTGAAGAAGCCCAAGAAGCGCCAGATGTCGTGCTGGGTATGTTTTAAGTTAACTCAGTACTTGCAAGAGTGTTGTTTGATTCTGGAGCATCGCAGTTGTTTGTTACCGAAGAATTTGCATGCACTAGTAAGATTCAACCAACAAAATTGAAGCATGTTATGATAGTTCAAATACCTGGTTCAACCACCAAAGCTAGACAAATTTGCAAGGCCGTACCTATCTGAATCCATGGCATAGATTTTTATGCTAATCTAATAATACTCGGAACTAAAGGTTTGGAAGTAGTACTAGGAATGGATTGGATGTCAAAACATAAGGGATTAATCGACTGTGCCAAGAAAGACATAACCATGACCAGTACAACCAGAATATTAGTAGAGCATATATGTGAAACCTTGCCCCATCAATTCAAGTGCAACAAGAGTCTAGCCCAGCCAACCATTGACCAAGTCAGAGTAGTCTATGAAAAACACGATGTATTTCCAGATGTTTTGCCTGGTATGCCCCCAGATCGGGATATCGAGTTTATCATTGAACTAATCCCTGGAATCGGACCCATAGCCCAGAGACCGTATAGTATGAACCCTCTGAATCAGTGGAACTGAAGAAGCAACTGGATGTTATGTTGGAGATAGGATTGATTCAACCAAGTGCATCGCCATGGAGATCACCTGTCTTGTTCGTGGACAAGAAAGATGGAGGTAACCGTTTGTGTACGAATTATAGGAAGTTGAATGATGTCACCATCAAGAACAAGTACCCACTGCCAAAGATAGGAGACCTGTTTGACCAGTTGACCGGTGCCAAAGTGTTTTCTAAGATTGATCTTAGAACTGGTTATCACCAACTCAAGATTCGTGGAGAGGATATTCCAAAGACTACCTTTACCACCAGATATGGATTGTATGAGTACATTGTCATGTCTTTTGGATTAACCAATGCCCTCGCTTATTTCATGAACCTCATAAATAATATTTTTATGGACTTCCTGGATAAGTTTGTCGTTGTTTTCATCGATGACATTCTGATCTATTCCAAATCAGAAGAAGAACATGAGCTACACTTGAGGACCATCCTTGGAACCCTTAGGGAGCATTAGTTGTATGCCAATTTTAGCAAATGTGAATTCTGGTTACAGGAGGTAGGATTCCTCTAACATATTGTGTCAGCCGGAGTAATTGCCGTTGACCCTGCAAAGGTGAAGGATGTTGAAGAATGGCAAGCCCCAACCACTCAAACCCAAGTTCGTGCATTTATAAGATTAGCGGGATATTACCGCAAGTTTGTAGAAGGATTCTCAAGCATCGCAAGACCCATGACCCAATTGTTGAAGAAAGATAAGAAGTTCGAATGGACGGACAAATGTGAAGCGAGTTTTCAAGAACTCAAGAAGAGATTGATTTCAGCCCCAATCTTGATCATGCCAGATATCACGAAGCTCTTTGATGTGTATTGTGACGCATCCAAGATCGGTCTCAGATGTGTGATTATGCAAGGAGGCAAAGTTATATCTTATCTATCCCGACAACTGAAGCAACATGAGTAGAATTATCCTACCCATGACCTTGAACTAGCAGCCGTAGTTCTAGCCCTGAAGACATGGAGGCATTACCTTATGGGAAACCGTTGTGAGATTTATTCGGATCACAAGAACCTGAAATATATTTTTACTCGGAAGGAGCTGAATATAAGTCAAAGGAGGTGGATCGAGCTAATCAAGGACTATGATCTGGACATTCACTATCACCCCGGTAATGCCAATGTGGTAGCATATGCCCTTAGCAGATTGCTGTGTCGCTTGAACTCCATGATTCTGAAGGATCAACCAAGTTTACACAAGGAGTTGGAAGATTTCATAATGGATCTAGTAAGTGAAGGATTTTTGGCTAGCATAGACTTCAACCCACTTTGATCAGTCAGATTAAGGAGGCGCAAAAAGGAAATGCTAGTATCGACAGAATCAAACGTCGCATCGGTACAGGCAAAGTACCCGGATTCACTGAAGACGAAGAAGGAGTTTTGTGGTACAAGGGACATATCTGTGTGCCAGCAGATTCAGAGTTGAAGCAAGCTATCTTGAAAGAAGCCCATGATACTCTTTATTCTATCCACCCCGGAGGAACGAAGATGTATCAGGATTTGAAGGAGCAATTTTGGTGGCATAAGATGAAGAGAGAAATTGGAAGCTACATAGCCAAGTGTGATATTTTTTAGAGAGTCAAGGCGGGACATCAGAGACCCGCAGGACTGTTGCAACCATTGCAGATTCTGGAATGGAAATGGGATTCATCCGGAATGGATTTTATCACCGGTTTGCCTACATCTAGTAGGGGAAATGACTCTATCTGGGTCATAGTAGATAGACTGTCCAAAGTCGCCCATTTCTTACCAGTCAAGACCACCTACCAGAGTTCGAAGCTAGCGGAGTTTTACATCGCTAGAATCGTCAGTTTGCATGGAGTCCCCTAGAACATAGTGTCGGATCGAGGAACTCAGTTTACCTCGAGGTTTTGGAAAAAAGTCCAAGAAGGATTGGGAACAAGATTAGATTTGAGCACAGCTTATCACCCTCAAACAGATGGACAAACAGAGCGAGTAAATCAAATACTCGAAGATATGCTGAGAGCCAGTGTGCTAGAGTATGGATCTAAATGCGAAGACTGTCTGCCTTTCCCAGCATTTTCGTACAACAACAGTTATCAAGCCAGTTTGCAAATGGCCCCATTTGAATTCATGTATGGAAGGAAGTGTCGTACCCCTTTGAATTGATCGGAAGTAGGAGAGAGTCAGATTTTTGGACCCAACATCCTACGGGAAGCAGAAGATAAAGTTCACAAGATCCGTGAGCACCTCAAGACCGCCCAATCCAGACAGAAGAGTTATGCTGACAAGAAACGTCGAGACCTCGCTTTCAATATCGGAGATTTTGTGTATCTCAAAGTGTCCCATTTGAAAGGAATGCAACATTTTTAGCTCAAAGGGAAGTTAGCCCCCAGATATATTGGACCCTTCAAGATTCTTAATCGTCAAGGAGAAGTATCATATCAACTGTAACTTCCAGAGGAGATGTCAGCAGTGCATAATGTGTTCCATATATCATTACTTCGCAAATGCCTAGAAGTCCCAAAGAAGACTAAAGTTTTCAAGAACATTGATCACCAAACCATAGAGATCAACGACAAACTGACGTATCCCGAAGTATCAGCAAACCATAGGGAAAACCTCCCAATCACCATTCAAGAATGGAATAAGTCAAAGAAACTAGGTGAAGAATCCAAAAGTTATGTCACGATGATGCCAAATATGACCTTTGGTAGAAGCTCATAACGCATTTCATACTACCTCCAGAGCATGAAGAATTTGAGGCAGATGGCCTTACCCCAAGGCCGGGTGTGTTGGGGATATGCTAAATGGGTATCACCATTGCATGTATCTAATCCGGATAACCCGGGTGGCCCACCATTGGTAGCAAGACCTCTATCCTGCTGGGCGGCCCAGTTAGATGGATCCAGAAGGGAGGCCCATGCCGGATGAAGGAAGGCTACGGTGGAGTCATCGGTGTACCCAGAGCCTTGGAGTGCAAGACACGTTAGACTAGTTGTATACCGTGTAGGACTCTGTAACCTATCTGGCTAGGACTTTCCCTGTAACTCTAGGATCTGGCGACTATATAAGCTGGACCTAGAGGAGCCTTTAGGGCATAACCCAACTCATATCACACACAGCGAACCAATCCCTGTAACCCAACGTATTGTCGTTATAGTGATTTATAGCAGGAGTAGGATTTCGCTACCATCATGGGATCTGAACCTGGGTAAGATGTGTCACCTCGTACCCGCCAACCTTCCACCTTACCCCATGTCTCTAAACACGCTCTGTGAGGACCCCTCCATGATGTAATTGTCAGCAATACCACGATAGTTGGCGCCCACCGTGGGGCAAGATGCGCTTTAGGCTCTACAACGGGCGAGGTCAAAGCTCTTCGCGGAAATTGGCAAAACCGTAGCCTCCAATCAACATCCTTGCTGCCTCAGTATCATCCTCCGTCATCGAGGAAGCCTCCGCACCCTCCAACTCCATTCTGGACGTGCTCTACGCCAACATCAGCATGGACTCGGAGGAGATGGACATCAAACCGGAGGAGCTCGACTCAGCCATGCAGGAGATGGAGGAAGATATCAAGCGTGAGGAGCAGGCCGACAAGGCCGTCACATCCCGAGAGGTGCTCGTTTCCATTGGGAACGTGATGGAAGAAGATTAACTCGGGCAAGCTCCGCCTAAGCCGCTGGACAAGGGGAAGGGACCAGCCGATGTTGCTGACAACAATCGCGCAAAGGCCATGCCCCCTCTACCTAACCCAATGCAACAGCCGCATGAACTCAATACCGGTTCGAGTAACACCAACACCGCAAATCCACCGCCACCAGCATCTACATCTGTGGCCGCCCAAGTCACCCCAGCTGATAGAGTGACGTACGACAATTTGACTGTGGCCCATATACGGAACATAGTCTAGCTTGATGAGAAGCGCCAGTAGCTACTGGAGGAAGCGCAGGCCATCACGGAGCAAGGAGCAAAACTATATCGATATCTGGCCAAGGCGCAGAAATCAATCGAGGCAGCTAGAGCCATGGAGGCCGAGTACAAGAATTTTATTAAGTAGCAAAAGGCTAGGAAATCTCTGGCTCACATTGTCAACGACCCTGGCGTATGGCGCAAGCTAGGATGGGCTCCCTTGAAGCCGCCACGGGCCAAGCCATACATTGACAGTGAGGGCAGGCAGGTCATGCCCACACCTATACTGAACTTGGTCGTTGCCAAGACCCTACTGTAGCAGGATAGATCACCCGCGGCTGTGGAATAGGTTTATGACCTTGTAGCCAAGGCTGCCAAACAGCAGGAAAAGGCCACCTCTCAGAGGCTCGAGTCTGACCCAACATATTGCCAGTCTAGCAATCCTAAGCCGCCAAGGGAGAGATCTCCTCACGAGGACGGGTCCCATACGGGTTCGTCAGAATGAAAACGAAGGGACGCATGCAACAGGAAGGACACTATCCCCATATCCTCCGACCACGGAGGCAAGGCTCATCCACGTCGCCCATCTCCACCGCCCCGTTCCCCCGACATCATGAAGAACCAAGAGCTCACCATCGTACGAGCATGCCTCCGCCAAGACGCCCTCAGGGCGGCATCGTCATTCGCGATAACACGGAGCAGCCTCGTCATGGCAGCGAGCGCAATGGAAATCAAGGACATAAGAGAAGGTCACATCATGACCCTCCGCATCCGACAAGCAACCGCGACAGATGCTAGGAGTCGCAGGAGGGTAATAGCAATAAGGCTAACCCACCACCACCTTCGCCTCCATCGCCACCTAGCATCCACCATGGAGGAGGAGGGCCGCGTCACTCACGCAGGCCCTCCCCTGATGGCAAGAAGAAAAAAAGCAAGACCGGAGCCATATGACGCACATTCACGCTTGGACAAGATTCAGGTGGCCCGGGAAGGACAGTACCTGGGACCACGTTGCTTTGTACCTATGATACAGACCGTAACTTACCCCATCGGATAGACAAGACGATCAAGCCCTATGACGGAACCGCTAAGCCAGCTACGTGGTTGCAGGATTATAGCAACACGGTGGAGATCACCGGGGAAAACCCCAATATTTCCGTCAAGTACGTCCCACTGATGTTGATGGGCACGACCCTCCATTGGATCAATGACTTGCCGGAGAAGTCCATATGCAATTGGTTGTACATGCAAGAAGCATTCACCAAGAACATTGAGGGTATGTACAAACATCCCTGCACGGTTGGCATCCTACAGCGGTGCGTGCAAGAGAAAGACGAGACATCTCGGGCCTACCTCTCCCGCTGGCTGGATGTGAAAAATTGCTGCACATGAGTGCACGATCAGACCACTATGGACACCTACATTGATGGTTTGGAAAAGGGTACGTTGCTCCGGCATAAGTAGAAGCGTCTGTAGGACAATCACATGCTAGATATCAATCAGATGATCTCATTAGATAGTGAGTTCGCGGCTGCTGATGATGATGCTCGTGGCTCTTTGCCGACAATTTCCATCCCAACCCAAGCTAAGAGGAATAATAGCACTAAGCGGAAGAGTCTGCTAGAAGAAAAACCAACCTCCGACATGGTCGCAATGACGTTTGCAGGTAGAGGTGATGGCGAACAACGCGGCCGAGGACGGGGGGATGGTCGTGGGCAGTAGCGCGGTAGTGAAACTACCCCGACAACGCCCCATGTTCCCCAAATGTACGAGGAATACTGTGATATTCCATGCCTTGTACACCTCGACACCAATGGCAAATCCACCCACACCAATCGCCATTTCAAGTTCGTCAATGATCTTAAAGGAGACCCAGAGTCCGGCTACAAACAAAGCCGGAAGAACCGACCATGAGGCAAGGGCAAAGGGAAGAAGAAGGAAGAGGAGTCCAAGGATTCAAGTGACATGGACGAGGACATTAACCCCAAGCACGTCGACAAGGGCGATGGCAAAGGCAAGAACCCCTTTGAGAAGAAGGCCCCGTCTACCACACTTTCCTTGGCACCCCAACTATCCGGGCACAGAAAACCTCACTGAGGATACTGATGGCCACCCTACCCCCAGTTCCCCAATACCTACGCTGGTCGGAAGTTTCAATCACTTGTGATAGGAAAGATCACCCAGACCTCGTTCCAACGGAGAACCAATATGCCATGGTCATCAACCCTTTGATTGACGACAATGAGTTCACCAAATGCATGGTGGACAGTGGAAGAAACATCAATATCTTGTACCTGGATACACTGCACAAGATGAACTTGACGGAGACCAACCTAAGGCGGACCAACACCATATTCCATGGCATAGTTCCTGGTCGGGAGGCTTGGTCCCTTGGGTGCATCATGCTTTTAGTCTCTTTTGGCGATGTTAACAATTACCGCCAAGAACGCATGACCTTTGAAGTGGTCCCCTTCAAGAGAGTGTACCACATCATATTCAGATGCGACATCTTCCACTCCTTCATGGCAAAGCCATGCTTCGTCTACAACAAGCTCAAGATACCCGGACCAAACGGTGTCATCACCGTATCCGGAAGCTTTTCAAAGGCAAGGGACTGCAAGATTGGAGAAGCAGCCTTTGCAGAAGCTGTCCTCTACAACGAAGAATTCAAGGAGATCCACAGCAAGGTCGATGCCTCGGAGATGCCGGCATCGAAGAAGCAGATTTCTGACTCTGATCCCGCCTTCAAGGCCGCCATCGAAACCAAGTCGGTGGAATTTGTGGTAGGCGATGCCTCCAAGGTCACCGCCATTGGGACGAACCTGGACCCTAAATAGGAAAGCATGCTCATCGAGTTCCTCCGTGAGAATAGGGACATTTTTTCCTGGCAACCTGCTGACATGAAAGGTGGACCTAGGGAACTTGCCGAGCACAACTGGAATATTGATCCAAAATGCAAACCGGTGAAACAACCTCTATGACGCTTTGGAGACGAGAAGAGACGCACCATAGGCAAAGAGATAGCTAGGTTACTTAAGGATAGTTTTATCCGAGAAGTCCTTCACACCCGATGGTTGGCCAATCCTGTACTTTTCCCCAAAAAAGGAACCAAAGAATTAAAAATGTGTGTTGATTACACCGGCTTGAACAAAGCATGTCCGAAGGATCCGTTTGCTTTATCTCGCATTAACCAAGTCATTGACTCGATAGCTAGCTCGAAACTCAGTGTTTTCTAGATGCATAATCGGGATAACACCAGATAAAAATGAGGAAGTCGGACCAATTGGCCATTTTGTTCACCACACCTTACGGCATGTTTTTCTATGTCACAATGCCCTTTGTGCTAAAAAACGCAGGTGCTACGTACCAGCGGACTATGCAGCATTGCCTACACGACCAAATTGGTCGGAACGTGCAGCCTATGTGGACGATATCACGGTGATGTCTAAGAAATCAAATAAATTAATCTCCGACTTAAAGGAAACCTTCGATAACCTCCGGAAATACAACATGATGCTTAACCCAAAGAAGTGCGTCTTCGGGGTTCCAGCCATCAAATTGTTGGGCTTCATCGTTTCCCAGCGTGGAATCATGGTCAACCCAGAGAAGATCAAGGCCATCCTAAACATTAACCGTCCGACATGCCTGAAGGACATCCAACGGCTCACAGGCTGCATTGCAGCAGTAAGCCGGTTTGTCAGCCGACTTGGAGAGAAGGCTCTGCCGCTATACAAGTTGCTGAAGAAGGCGGACAAATTTGTATGGACGGACGAAGCATATGTTGCGCTTAAGGAACTAAAAGGGATACTTCCTTCGGCTCCTATACTCGCAACACCCGATCCAATGGAGCCTATGTTGATTTACACAGCGGCCACCAACCAGGTTATCAGCATCGTCATTGTAGTAGAGCACAAATAACTAACGCATGAGTACGGAGTACAACGACCAGTTTACTATGTAAGCGAGGTCTTGACGGAGTCCAAGCAGCGTTACCCGCACTACCAAAAGCTAGATTATGGCGTGTTCCTTGCTTCTCGGAAGCTAAGGAACTACTTCCAGGAGCACCATATCACAGTAGTGAGAAAGGCTCCACTGTCCGACATCATCAACAATAGCGACGCTATGGGACAGGTCGCAAAGTGGGGCATTGAGCTTGCCGCCTTCGAGATCACCTACAAGAGACGCGACGCTATCAAATCACAAGTCTTGGCGGATTTTATTGCAGATTGGACGGATATGCCAGATGCTACCCCTATATCAGAGCCAGAATATTGGGTGATGCACTTTGACGAATCAAAGATACTCAATGGCTCGGGGTCTAGTGTAATACTATATGTTGGAGATATGCCCTAGAGGCAATAATAAATGTAGTTATTATTATATATCTTTGTGTTTATGATAAATGTTTACATTCATGCTATAATAGTATTAACAAGGAAACCATTAATACTTGTGTGATTTGTAAACTTAATTTGAAGTCCCTAGTATAGCCTCTATACTTCACTAGCTTGTTGGTTGATTGATGATTGTGGTTTCCCTATCATGAACATTGAGATGTTATTAACAACAAGATCATATCATTAGGAGAATGATATGGTGGACATACTCCTATAGACAAGCGTAGCATAAAGATCAAGTCATTTCAATAGTTCAATTGCTATATGCTTTCTGATACATAGTAACCTAATTCCTTCGACCATGAGGTCATGCATATCACCTTTACTGGATGGATGCTTTGATGTCATCAAACACCACACCGTAACAGGGTGTTTATAAAGGTGGCATTGAGTGTTCGGAAAGTATTGGTTGAAACACATGGATCAAGAGTGGGATTTGTCCATCCATATGACGGATAGATATTCTCTGGGCCCTCTCGGTGAAATGTCATCCAATTAGCTTGCAAGCATGTGACTGGGTCACAAGGGATCACATATCACGGGAACGAGAAAAGAGTACTTATCGATGTGAGGATGAACTAGGTATGCAGAGATACCGACGATCATAACCTCGGATAAGTAACATATCGTGAGACAAAGGGAAATTGGTATCGTATGTAAGTGGTTCATTCGATCGCAAAGTAATCGTAGAAATATGTGGGAGCCATATGAATTTCCAGATTCCTCTATTGGTTATTGTTCGGAGAAGTGTCTCGATCATGTCCGCATAATTCACGAACCGTAGGGAGACACACTTAAGGATTCGACGTTGTTTGAGTAGTTATGGTATTATGAGAAAGAGACCGAATGTTGTTGAGTCTCGGATGGGATCCGGATATCACGAGGTGATCCGAATGGTCCGGAGAATAAGATTCATATAAGGAAAGTCCCGTTTGAGTAGGAATGATTCCGTGTTTTCATCGGAATGTTCTAGAAGGTCCCGAATGTCCGAGACTCGGAGGGAAGGTACATGAATGTGTCATTACATATTGGAATGATTGCATCATGTACTAGGTGTTCTTGCTGTCCAAAATAAAGGGTTTATTTAAATCCTAAATTGAAAAGTCAAACGGCTAGTTTGAAAGTCAAACGCAAGTTTTGGAAAGTGGAAAGAGGAGAAGTGGAAACCGAGTTGGGAGGATTCCTCCTCCCAAGCCAGCGCCCACCTCAAGGCCGAGTTGGGAGGGACTCCACTCCTCCCTTGGCCATGCCCTCCCACCTATAAAGGGAGGGCAGGGCCTCCTCCTACACACAAGTTCCTATCCTCTAAACTAAACCTAGACCTAAACCCGGTTTAGAGCTATTTCAGTTTAGAGCCTTCTAATTGGTTTAGAGCCTTCTAATTGGTGTGTCTAATTACTAGACCACTAATAGCCTCTCTCATAAGCTCCACCATACTACCGGCTTAAGGCGAAGCCTCAGATTTCCCTCTACTTCCTGGTACCACAGTTGTCTTAGGAATCGCGAGGAGAGTGCTACAACCTCCGCTTCTTTGGAACAAGGAGAGGAAGGTCTTCGTCAGTCAAACGTGACTGATCAAGGGAGCGCTGCTGGAACGTGGCGTTGGAAGGATCGTCTCACGCGATCTTGAGATCGGAAAGAATGCGACTACATCACCCACGAATCTGCTCGTTAAACACTTTGGAATCTTCGAGGGTGAGTTATTCCATCGACTCGTTGCTGCAATCTAGTAGATAGATCTTGGCTTGTTTGTTTGTATGCGATAGAAAATTTTTGTTTTCCATGCTACGAACCCCTACAAAGGGTATCGAGCCGTGTCTATATGTAGATCTGTTGACGAGTAGAACACAATGGTCATTGTGGGCGTTGATGCTTTTATTGTAGATTGCTTTTTGTGTACTTTGCATCTTGCGGTATGTTGGGATGAAGCGCCGGCTAACCTTACATGACATCGTTCATGAGACTTGCTCCACGCTTGACATGCAACTCGTATTGCATAAGTGGCTTTATGGTGCTGTTTCTCCTAGCATAGTAAAGATCCAATTTACAACGGGTGATCAACAATGCTAGTATCAATGTTGTGGTTCTTGTTCGTAAGTTAGAACGACACTTATTGAAAGCCCCAAACCACGTAAAATATGCAAAGAAAGTAGAGGCGTCTAACTTTGTTTTGCAGGTGTGCGATGATGTGATATGGCCATGATTGTGATTATATTTGATGTATGCAATGTTCCTTATTGTAAGTTGGCAACCGCGGGAGCCATATGGTTGTCTTTAATTTACATTAAGACCTGCGTGTCTATTCAAAATAGTTGTAATAGTTGAAGCTGGTGGGCGACAACCATGAAGAAGCATCATTGACCTTGATGCTATGCCGGTGATGATGGAGATCATGTTCGTGCTTGAAGATGGAGATCGGAAGCACAAAGAAGAAAGGCCATATCATATCACATATTATGAATTGCATGTGATGTTAATCCTTTATGCATCTTGTATTGCTTAGTAGGCAGCGGTAGCATTATAAGATGATCCTCATGCACATAAATTTCAAGTTCTAAAGTGTTCACCCTTAGTATGCACTGCTGCAAAGCTTGCTGCTTCAAGCACCACGTGATGATCGGGTGTCTTTGATTCCGCTGGTGAATACAACGTAAGCAAGCCAGATTTGCTTATGCGGTAGCTAAGGTTTGATCTTGACGAGCCTAGCATGTACGACATGGCCTCGGGAACACGGATGGCCGAAAGGTAAAGCATGAATCATATAGTAGATATGATGAACATGATGATTGTTAGCCATTAAAACTATATCAACTCGTGATGATCGGTGTTGATGTAGTGGATTTGGTTCGTGTGATCACTAAAACAATGCGAGGGATGTTGTTTTGAGTGGAGTTCACCTAGCTTAATTTCATTAATTAATTTGAACTCAATTTATCATAAACTTAGTCTAAACTATTGCAAATATGTTGTAGATCAATGGCGGCCCCTACCATCAATTTTAATGCGTTCATAGAGAAAGAAAAGTTGAAAAACAATGGAAGCAACTTCGCGGATTGGTTCCGCAATTTGAGGATTGTCCTCACATGGTAATTTGACCTATGTGCTGGATGAACCGCTGGGTGACCCACCTGCAGCTGATGCTACCGATGAGGTAAAGAATGTTTTCCTCGCTCGGAAGAATCGGTACTCCATAGTTCAGTGTGCTATCTTGTATGGTTTGGAATCGAGCTTGTAAAAGGTTTGAAGAGTCGATCCATATGATATTGTCGAGGATCTCAAATTAATCTTTGAGACTCATGCGCAATTGAAAGTTATGAAGCTTACGAAAAGTTCTTTAAGCGCAAGATGGAAGAGGGTAGCTCCGTCGGTGAGCATGTGCTTAAGATGTCCAGGCACGCAAATAAACTTCAAAGTTTGGGTATAGTGATTCCTAATACTTTGGGGTTTACCGCATCCTCCAATCACTACCACCAAGTTACAAGAACTTTGTGATGAACTACAACATGCGAACATGAACAAAGAGTTGCGAGAACTATTTGCTATGTTAAAATCTGTAAGTGGAGATCAAGAAAGAGCACCAAGTGTTGATGGTCAATAAGACCACCAAATTCAAGAAAGGCAAGTCTAAGCGGAAGGGACACTTCAAGAAGGGTGGTAAGAAAGTTACCACGCGACGAAGAAGACCAAGGCTGGACCTAAGCCTGAACCGAGTGCTTTTACTGCAAGGGAGAAGGTCATTGAAGCGGAATTGCCCAAAGTACTTGGCGGATTTGAAGAACGGCAACATCAAGAAGAAAGGTATATCGATATACATGTTATTGATGTGTATCTCACTAGTATTCGTAGTAGTGCCAGGTATTTGATACTGGTTCGGTTGCTCATATTTGTAACTCAAACAGGAGCTGCGAATAAACGGAAGCTAGTGAAGAACGAGGTGACGATCGGCGTAGAAGCGGATCAAAGGTTGATGTGATCGCAATCGGCACGCTACCTCTTCATCTACCATCGGGATTAGTTTTATACTTAAATAATTGTTATTTGGTGCCTGCGTTAAGCATGAACATTATATCGTGATCTTGTTTATTGCGAGGCGGTTACTTGTTTAAATCCGAGAATAATGGTTGTTCGATTTATCTGAGTCATATGTTTTATGCACCTGCACCTTTGATAGATGGTCTATTCATATTGAATCTCGATAGTGGAAATACACATATCAACAACATTGAGGCTCTACGTTTGAAATCAGCGATAATTAGACCTATATGTGGTAATCGCTGTCCTTGGTCACATTGGAGTGAAGCGTATGAAGAAACTCCATTCCGATGGACTTCTTGAATCACTTGATTTTGAATCACTTGAAAGATGCGAGGCATGTCTGATGGGTAAAATGACTAAGACTCCATTTTCTGGTATAATGGAGCGAAGCTACGACTTATTGGAAATCATACATACCGATGTGTGTGGTCCAATGAGTGTAGCATCGCCTTGGGTTATCGTTATGTTCTTACCTTCACGGATGATTTGAGTAGATATGGGTATATCTATTTCATGAAACATAAGTCCAAACTTTCGAGAAGTTTAAGGAGTTTCAAAGTGAGGTAGAGAATCAACGTAACAAGAAGATTAAATTTCTACGTTCGATCGTGGAGGTGAATATCTAAATTACGAGTTTGGCGAGCATTTGAAGAAATGTGGAATACTTTCGCTGATTGACACCGCCGGAACACCACAGCGTAATGGTGTGTCCGAGCGTCGTGTCGAACTCTCTTAGATATGGTTCGTTCTATGATGTCACTTACAGATTTACCGCTATCATTTTGGGGTTATGCATTAGAAACAGCCGCATTCACTTTAAATAGGGCACCGTCTAAATCCGTTGAAACGACACCATATGAATTATGGTTTGGGAAGAAACCTAAATTGTCGTTCCTTAAAGTTTGGGGATGCGAAGCCTATGTAAAGAAGTTACAGCCGGACAAGCTTGAACCCAAAGCGGAAAAATGCGTCTTCATAGGATACCCGAAGGAAACTATTGGGTATACCTTCTATCATAGATCCGAAGGCAAAATCTTCGTTGCTAAGAATGGATCCTTTCTAGAGAAGGAATTTCTCTCGAAAGAGGTGACTGAAGGAAAGTAGAACTCGGCGAGGTTGTCGAACCTTCTCTCGAATTGCGAGTAGCGCAGACCGGAAGAAGTTCCGTGGTGTCGCACCAATAAGAGAGGAAGCTAATGATAGTGATCATGAAACTTCGGTTGAAGTTGCTACAGAGCCTCGGAGGTCAACGAGAACTCGTACCACTCCAGATTGGTATGATTCCGTTATGAATGTCATGGTGGTGGACAACACCAATGACCCCGAGACATATGAGGAAGCGATAATGAGCCCAGATTCCAATAAATGGCAAGAAGCCATGAAATCCGAGATTGGATCCATGTACGAAAACCAAGTATGGACTTTGGTGGACTTACCGGATGGCCGGAAGGCTGTCGAGAACAAATGGATTTTCAAGAAGAAATCAGATGCTGATGGTAATGTTATCATCTATAAAGCTCGACTTGTCGCAAAAGGGTTTCGACAAATTCAAGGAGTTGACTACGATGAGACTTTCTCACGATGGCGAAGCTAAAATCTGTGAGGATTATGTTAGCAATCGCTGCATATTATGATTATGAGATATGGCAGATGGATGTCAAAACAGCATTCCTCAATGGAGACATTGATGAAGAGTTGTATATGATGCAACCCAAAGGTTTTGTCGATCCTAAAGATGCTAACAAGGTATGCAAGCTTCAACGGTCCATCTATGGATTGAAGCAAGCATCCCGGTTGGAATCAACGTTTGATAAGGTAATCAAAAGTTTTGGTTTTATACAAACTTATGGAGAAGCTTGTATTTACAAGAAAGTGAGTGGGAGCTCATGGCATTCTTAATACGTATGTGGATGACATATTGTTGATTGGGAATGATGTAGACCTTCTTAATAATGTCAAGGAATATTTGAATAATAGTTTTTCAATGAAGGATCTTGGCGAGCTTACATATTAGCATAAAGATTTATAGAGATAGATCGAAGCCAAATATCATTGTCACAAAGTACATATTTGGACAAAGTTCTAAAGAGGTTTGGAATGGAAGATAGCAAGAAAGGGTTCTTGCCCATGTTGCTAATACGACCTTGAGTAAAACTCAAAGTCCGACATCGGCAGAAGATAGAGAAAGGATGAGTAAGACTCCTATGCATCAGCCATAGGATCTCTAATGTATGCCATGCTATGTACTAGACCCGACATCGCATATCGTTAGTCTAACTAGCAGATATCAAAGTGATCGAGTGGATCATTGACAATGATCAAAAACATCCTTAAGTACTTGAGAAGAACTAAGGATATGGTTCTTTCTTATGGAGGTGATGAACAGCGTTGTTAATGGTTACACCGATGCTAGTTGGAACACCGATCCGGATGATTCTAAATCACAACTGGATACGTATTTATTTTGAATGGTGCAGCGAAGCTGGAGGAGTGCAAAGCAAAGCGTTGTGGCGAGATCTTCAACTGAATCGAATACATGGCTGCCGGAGGCTTCACAAGAAGCGATATGGATGAAAGAGTTCATTACGAGCTGGGTGTGGTTCCTAGTGCTGGACCCAATGTCTATCTCATTGTGATAACATGGGCGCCATAGCCAATGCGCAAGAACCAAGGTCACACAAGAAGTGAAGCATATCAAGCTGCGTTTCCACGCTATTCGAGAACATATCCAGGATGGGGATATAAAGATTTGCAAAGTACACACAGATCTGAATGTGGCGGATCCGTTGACTAAACCTCTCCCGAGGGCAAAACATGACCAACACCAAACTGCCATGGGTGTTCGATATATTACCATGTAATCTAGATTAGATGACTCTAGTGCAAGTGGGAGACTGTTGGAGATATGCCCTAGAGGCAATAATAAATGTAGTTATTATTATATATCTTTGTGTTTATGATAAATGTTTACATTCATGCTATAATAGTATTAACAAGGAAACCATTAATACTTGTGTGATTTGTAAACTTAATTTGAAGTCCCTAGTATAGCCTCTATACTTCACTAGCTTGTTGGTTGATTGATGATTGTGGTTTCCCTATCATGAACATTGAGATGTTATTAACAACAAGATCATATCATTAGGAGAATGATATGGTGGACATACTCCTATAGACAAGCGTAGCATAAAGATCAAGTCATTTCAATAGTTCAATTGCTATATGCTTTCTGATACATAGTAACCTAATTCCTTCGACCATGAGGTCATGCATATCACCTTTACTGGATGGATGCTTTGATGTCATCAAACACCACACCGTAACAGGGTGGCTATAAAGGTGGCATTGAGTGTTCGGAAAGTATTGGTTGAAACACATGGATCAAGAGTGGGATTTGTCCATCCATATGACGGATAGATATTCTTCTGGGCCCTCTCGGTGAAATGTCATCCAATTAGCTTGCAAGCATGTGACTGGGTCACAAGGGATCACATATCACGAGCGAGAAAAGAGTACTTATCAAGAACGAGGATGAACTAGGTATGCAAAGATCTGGACGATCATAACCTCGGATAAGTAACATATCGTGAGACAAAGGGAAATTGGTATCGTATGTAAGTGGTTCATTCGATCGAAGTAATCGAGAAATATGTGGGAGCCATATGAATTTCCAGATTCCTCTATTGGTTATTGTTCGGAGAAGTGTCTCGATCATGTCCGCATAATTCACGAACCGTAGGGAGACACACTTAAGGATTGACGTTGTTTGAGTAGTTATGGTATTATGAGAAAGAGACCGAATGTTGTTGAGTCTCGGATGGGATCCGGATATCACGAGGTGATCCGGAATGGTCCGGAGAATAATATTCATATAAGGAAAGTCCTGCTTTGAGTAGCGGAATGATTCCGGTGTTTTCATCGTGAATGTTCTAGAAGGTCCAGGAATGTCCGGCTATCCTGATGGGGAAGTGTACATGAATGTGTCATTTCATATTGGAATGATTGCATCATGTACTAGGTGTTCTTGCTGTCCAAAATAAAGGGTTTATTTAAATCCTAAATTGAAAAGTCAAACGGCTAGTTTGAAAGTCAAGCGGCAAGTTTTGGAAAGTGGAAAGAGGAGGAGAAGTGGAAACCGAGTTGGGGAGGATTCCTCCTCCCAAGCCGGCGCCCACCTCAAGGCCGAGTTGGGGAGGGACTCCACTCCCTCCCTTGGCCGGCCCTCCCACCTATAAAGGAGGGCAGGGCCTCCTCCTACACACACAAGTTCCTATCCTCTAAACTAAACCCTAGACCTAAACCCGGTTTAGAGCTATTTCGGTTTAGAGCCTTCTAATTGGTTTAGAGCCTTCTAATTGGTGTGTCTAATTACTAGACCACTAATAGCCTCTCATAAGCTCCACCATACTCGCACCGCTTAAGGCGAAGCCTCAAGGATTTCCCTCTACTTCCTGTACCACGCCGTTGTCTTGCCCGAATCGCGAGGAGAGTGCTACAACCTCCATTTCTTTGGAACAAGGAGAGGAAGGTCTTCATCGAGTACCGAACGCGGTGACCGATCATGGAGCGCTGCTGGAACGTGGCGCTGGAAGGATCGTCTACGCGATCTTGAGATCGGAAAGAGTACGACTACATCACCCACGAGAATCTGCTCTCGTTAAACACTTTGGAATCTTCGAGGGTGAGTTATTCCATCGACTCGTTGCTGCAATCTAGTAGATAGATCTTGGCTTGTTTGTTTGTATGCGATAGAAAATTTTTGTTTTCCATGCTACGAACCCCTACACTATAGTCACCAACAGGGAAAAAGCCGCACTATGTTTTGCAGATCCACTTTGAGGCTACAAATAACATGGCGGAATATGAAGCACTCATTCACGGACTTTGCATAGCCAAGGATATTGGCATCAAGCGCATAGTTTGTTGTGGAGATTCCGACTTGGTTGCCCAGCAGGTGGCTGACACCTGTAACGCGCGAAACCCTATGATGGCGGCATAGCGAGACGAAGTGGACGAGATAGCCAAGTGCTTCGAAGGCTATGAAGTCAAGTATGTCAAAAGGGAGGAAAATGAGGCGATTGATCAGGGTGCAAACCAATTCCACCTGGCGTATTTCTGGAGCATCTACGGACCCCATCCGTGAAGGGAGCGGACCCCAAGAACCCGGATAGAGTAGATGGATTTGTTCATACAATAACAAAAGTCCCTCTGGCTTGGACAAAATCGTTCATGGAATATCTCGTACACGGAACTTTGCCCATCGACGAGGTTGAAAGTCGACAAATAGTACGTCGAGCAAAGGGCTATACCATAATCAATGGGAAGCTCTACAAAAGAAGTACCACCTGTGTATACCTCAAGTGTGTCTCCTAGCAAGAAGGTATTTAAATCCTTCATGAGATCCATCTTGGAGATTGCGGGCATCACACCGCTCCTCGAACGTTGGTCTCCAAAGCCTTCCGTCAAGGATTATACTGGCTGACCACGAAGGCGGACGCCGACAAGCTGGTTGAGACATGCATGGATGCCAGTATTATGCCCGACAACCACATGTACCAGCTCAAGAATTGTGAACCATACCAATAACTTGGCCGTTTGCAGTCTGGGGGCTTGACATGGTTGGTCCATTACAGACGACACCTTGTGGGTTCACGCATCTGCTAATAGCAGTTGATAAATTCACAAATGGATAGAAGCTAAACCCATTAGAAAGCTTCATGGGGCAACTTCCCTTAGGTTTGTCCAGGATATAGTGGAAGCTTATTGTTGGTAGAAGGGCATCTGACTTGATTTGGCATTTGTGGCACATCCACAGTCCAATGGACAAGTTGAGCGAGCCAATGGATTAATTCTACAAGGAATAAAGCCACGTCTAGAAGCATCGCTACATAGAGCAGCTAGAGCCTAGGCGAAGGAATTGCCATCTATTTTGTGGAGTTTACGAACTACCCCAACAGATCCACCGGCTACACCCCTTAATTCATGGTATATGGAGAAGAAGCACTTCTACCCTACGACATCCTTCACGATTCACCAAGAGTTGCCGCATACGACGAGGATGATGCTGAAGAATATAGACGCCTAGATGTAGACCTTCTCGAGGAAGAGCGCATATTGTCATGACAAAGATCCACCATCTACCAGCAGAAGCTACACAGCTACCATAGTCGCAACGTTTGGCATCGCTCGTTTAAAGAAGGGGACCTGGTGCTCCGACTTAAGCAAAAGTAGTCACACAAACTATCCCCGTCATGGGAAGGACCGTTCATCATAAGCAAGGCGCTACTCAATGGTTCCTATTACCTCGTTGACAATCTTGAACTAGAGGATAGGCCAAACTAGGATCATAAGCGTAAGTGACATGACCCGGATGATGACTACCCGGAGCTTGATTGGCCATGGAACATAGCACAACTACGTCCTTTCTACACTTAGAATATTTTACTATCTACTGTGTATCTCTTATATGATCAATTAAATAAAGATCTTTGGTTCACTCATATGCTTGAGACTTTTACCTCCTTTTGTGTTCATTTTTGGATCATATATAACCTTTATGCGCAAGTTTTGCATTGGCACTTGTGAAAATTCTGCCTACGGGCGTTAGCTTAAGTTTTCTGGTACACACGTTCTTTGTTGTTTTTATGTGGATTCTGGAGTACTGACTTACGACACTCGAAGTCGATGATTTTGTGCTTAGGTTTTTGACGGTGCCATTGGGTATCATCACATGATCGCATAGTTTTGGCTAAGGGTCTTTTGACTCACGAAAAGTCAAGCATAAAAACCAGAGTAATGGATAAGCCAGCACTTGCTTAAAAAAATATAAATGTTGGAATTAGTTCTTAAGTAGCAGGAAGCTTATAGCCATAGTTTTCTGCCTTAAGATAAAACCATTGTTTTCCGCATGCATACAACATCCAGAGGTGGCAAATATTACATAGTGTTTTTTCACTTCTCTGGCGCAGGAGGCTTCGAGGTAGCATTGTCGGCCGCAGGAGAGCCATTTTTCCCATCAACAAAGTCGGCAGTTTTGAGGGACTCGGAGGAGCTAGTTGGTCGGCATCGATTACCTCAAGAGTCACAAAGGTGTTCGCATCAACTAATTGGGTGACCTGGTGTCGTAGATGGCAAGCGAAGACCAGATAGCACCGTGATCGATCTTCTGTACATCTTTGTATATGTCCGACAAGCTAGAGGTCACCATGTTGATGTCATCTTCGTCATAATGAGCCTTGACCATGGCTAGAGCATCCTCGCGCCAGCTCATGTACATGAATCCTTCCATCTTACGATACACACGGGGGATCGACGCAGGATCTCCGAGTACTTCATGAAAGAGTCCACTGCCTTAATATTGATGTCTAAGGGCTTGGCGATCTCTTTTGCTTAGGTGATGGCGGTGCTAATGAAGTTGCCAGCAAGAACCATGCATTCCTTTGGCGGAGGAGGATTATTGGTCAAACCAATAGGAGATGCATTTCCGACCAAAATGTTTGAGTACATAAGTTCAACACAATAAGTTCAGAGTACCTGGTTTACAGAATTACAAGACGGAGAATGCTTACCAAAGATGCTATCCTCATCTTGCTGGAGAATCTCCGCCATGGAGTCCTGTTCCTTCCGGAGGGTCTTGTAAGCCTCAAGGTTGCGAGTGTTTTGCTCGTTGGCAGCTTTGTTCTGCTCCTTGAGGATTGCAATTTCATCCTTAAGGCAGTTTATTTATGTGTTTACGGATTCTTGCACGGTAGCCATTGCATCTTCACGCATCTTTAGCGAGTCAGCCCTCTCTTGTTTCCGGATCTTGTTTTTGCTATCTAGCTCTTATATGTTCTTGGATTGATCAACAATGTCCTTAGCCTTGGCGATAGCTTCTGCAAGTCAGAGAAATGACATAGCACAATGAGTAGTCCGAAATTGATGACACAAGGCCAAGTTAAGCGTGGAACTGAAAAGAAAATAGGCTCTTGCCCTTGGTGATCTGTTCCTTCAAGAAGGCGGTTTTACCTTTTTCATCTTTGAGTCCGCACGCATCTTGTGAAACTTGTCATTAGCGGCAGTCCTCCGAGTATTCTCATTCTGCAAAAATAGCAAAGTTACTTAGTCTACTTAGAGCATCTAGCCGGATAATTATCCGCCTAGAGGCTTGGGGGCTACAATACGAGTTTTAAACTCAACGCTATGCTTAGTCTTTCTGTAAGCATCTAGTCAGAACTATTTCTGTTTCAACTAGAGGCTTGGGGGCTATAGTATTGAAATTTACAAACACTACGTATTCTACTCTAAAAGTATCTAGTCGAAATAATTCATTCAAACTAAATACTTGGGGGCTACAGTGCAAAGTTTATAGCTTAGGCACTCTTAGAGCATTCAGACCGAAAGACCTATGGTTTTTCGTATAAATCCTCCATGGCTACAGTGGGATACTACATATGAAATGCAAAAGGCATGTAAAACTTACAAGTGCGATGATCTTGAGGTTGCTGGCACTCTCAGAAAATATCTTGCTAAAGGCAAGTGTGTTTACACGGACAATCTCCGCCTATTTGAGCAGCTCCTCAAGGCCGCACGTAGGAGAAGTCGGCGCTGCACTAGGAGCTAGATTTGAGCTACCCGGTGTGAGCATCGGGTAGACAATCTTGGGAAGCTCAGTTGATGTCTTGGGTGCATCGGCTCCGCCTTCTGCAGAAGTTTTGCCTTCCACCACCGCCTTACCGCTACCAGTGGCATCCTTAGCCGGAGCTTCAGCCACTTTGGAAGACGTGCTCTCCTGCGTCGCATGTTCGTCAGCAACGTGGGCTCCACGGTAGCGTCTAGGACCTCTTGAGAAGGAGTTGGGTCCACTTCCATGGCGGAAGGTTCAGATTCTACCTTTGCCGGAGAACCAGCAGGTGCGGCAGAAGGTTGGACGCTCAGAGTAAGAGGGGCGATGGCGGGAGACGCTTGGACAAACATTTCTTTGATGTTTTAAGAAGCCCCCGATGTTTTGTAGGTCTTGTTCAAACTCACACTAGCCTTCTTCCTGAAACTTGCAAAAGTATAAGTACAGGAATAAGATAAGCAAAAGACGATGTCAGATGATAAGAAGCTTACGCAACAGTTGGTGCCTTTGTCAACGGGATACCAGTCATTCTTCTTTTCTCCGTCTCTAGGGAGGCGGTGGATATCTTGGAGGCTCCACCCTCCTTCTTCTTTTTCTTGCCTCCGTAGGCAGTGTCAGAGGTGGATCTCTTCCGCTTTCACGCCAACAGGACCTCGTCATCGGACACGACAGTGACGTCCTTTATTTTAGGGTCATAGACTTGGGGAGCCATGCTACCTTCATACAGATTCCTAGCTGTTAAGTGAATCCTAAGTGTTAGATACAAAGGTATGTGCAAGACAGAAGAACTAGAGTATATGTCATACACGGAAAATAAACGAGTACCTCTGGGCACTTGCTTCCCTCGAACATGTCATAGGTGATGGTGAATCCACGCTTCCGATCCTTCACCTTGACTATGTCCTTGAGGCGAAGCTTGACGGAGTCACTGGAGAAGTTGTCCTCGGAGATCCGGAGGCTATCTTTCCTATCCCTGGTGTACTGGTGCATAAGTTTCGCGCGGTGCTGTAGAGGCTGGATCCGCCTGATGAACCAGCACATGGCTAGGTCCAAGCCAGTCAGACCCGTCTCTACGAACCAGTCAATCCGCCTTATGGAGCGAGAGGCTTCGTCGTTAGAGGGAAGGAGGGCTTGGTATCTCTATGTCGGGGCTTCAATGATGACCCCGTCGACAAAGTTCGGGTACGTTGTTTCTCGACGAGCCAGAGGGATATCTAGGCCATAGAAATACGTCCTCTGCCAGTTTTTGCAGGACTCGTGTCCTACAATGTTAGGGAACCGCCGTCCTGCCAAATCTTGAAACTAATTGTACCACAGTTACCGAGATCCACTTTGCTCACTCCGGCTTCCCTCTTCATGGTGAAGAAGTAAATGAACAGATCTAACCTAGGCCTAATTCCTAGGTAACCCTCGCACAGCACCGTGAAGTTGCTAAGCACGAGGATGTTGTTTGGGGAAAGGCTCTTGGGGTTGAACCCGAAAGTGGCTAAGTACTTCTATGAAGAAGTCGGAGATTGGGAGGAAGAGGCCGCGCACGAACTGAGCCTTGAGGTATACCTTTTGTCCGACTAGGGGAGAAGGGATGACCTCGCCGGCTAGCGCCTCTCACCAGACCAGGCCCTCTGTCGCGGGGAGGTAACCTTTGGTGAGCATCTCTTTGATATCACTCTCGGAGATGTCTGAGCCATGCCACTCCCCTTTGTGGGAGTCATCTTCCTCCTCTAGTGTCTCTAGCCCTGCTATAATTTGGTCTCCGCCGGTGGATTCAACCACCGCAGAACGCGGCACCAACATGCCCTCCGGCGGGCCGTGAACAGAGTCAGATGGCTTGGCCATGGCCTCGCCCGACACCGCCATCGATGGGGCACTGCTTCTGCTGGCCATTGGGGTGGATGGAAGGTGACTAAAGATTGGAAAGAGGCTAGGGTTTTATCTATGCACGCGAGGAGCTCGAGGACAAGTTTGGCTAGAGGAAGAAGATGACATGAGGAAGAATGAGGTGAAAAGATAAATGTCACTGCAGTTATAATATATAGTACTCGGTGTCAAGATTTGTGCAAGTCGATCCAATGGTTGATGCGTGGATAGCGCGTGTGCGAGCGTGTGCGGAAATTTCGCCATGTTCCCACAGCCGCTGCTAATGTTTCGTATCCTTCATGCGGGAAAATGGCTATGATTACGTTCTCTGCATGTGTGAGTTACGAGGCATCATTGACCTATGGTATACGACATTTTACTGACATAGGCAGGTGATCAATCCCATCTGAAGATTCCGGCATAGACGGATCCCGTCCGGCTACGAGAAGAGTATGATGGAAAGCTTAGTGATTCTCCGACTTACATATCAAAGAAGGAGAACATCGCGAGGTTCTTGGGAGGACTACAAGATATTGCTGGACGGTTTGCCGACATTCATCCAGACGAAGCATTCAACTTGAAGAGGCAAGACAGTGCAAGATCACAGATTTCTCCGGGGGCTATTGCTGGGGATTTGCTAAATGGGTATCACCATTGCATGTCTCTAATTCGGATAACCCGGGTGGCCCACCGTTGGTAGCAAGGCCTATGGCCTGCTGGGCGGCCCAGTTAGATGGATCCAGAAGGGATGCCCATGCCGGATTAAGGAAGGCTACGATGGAGTCATCGGTGTACCCCGTAGCCTTGGATTGCAAGACACGTTACGCTAGTTGTATACCATGTAGGACTCTGTAACCTGTTCGGCTAGGACTTTCGCTGTAACCCTAGGATCTAGCGTCTATATAAGTCGGGCCTAGATGAGCCTTTAGGGCATAACTCAACTCGTTTCGCGCTTAGTGAACCGATCCCTGTAACTCGGCGTATTGCTGTTATAGTGATTTATAGCAGGAGTAGGATTCCGCCACCATCGTGGGATCTGAACCTGGGTAAGCTATGTCACCTCGTACCCACTAACCTTCCGCCTTACCCCACATCTCTAAACATGCTCTGTGCGGACCCCTCCAATGTGTACTCATAGGCAATACCACGACAGGGTGGGCTTGAAAGAAGAACGAAAGTCAAGGAGTGGGCTCTAATGAAGATGGCCGAAATATACCGGAACCACAAGAAAAGTTTATACACGAAGTATGTCGCGAAAAATAAAACTCCAAACTTGAAAGGTGCAAACGAGAAGTTGAGAGAAAAGTGGCCCGATTTTGTATCATACAAGCAGTCTTCTATAGCCCACGCAAAGTCGGAAAAGAATGTGTTAAATGCTACAAAAAAGAAATACCATCATAAAATGGGGATTGATGACCCACAAGTATAGGGGGTGTATCATAGTACTTATAAATAGGAGTGTCGATCCCAACGAGGAGCGGAAGGTGTTGACTAGTGTATGGAGCAGGAAATCTCTTAAATACTTAGAAAACAGATTTTTAGGGGTTTTTGATAAAGCAAGGAAATAAAGTGCAAGTAAATAGAGACAACAAATAATTGCAACAAGTGGCACAATCCTTTCTTAGCAAAGTACAAACCAGTAGGAATACTTATGAGGACCAAACGTTCTCGAGGACACATGAGAATACTGTCAAGTGCTTTCGTTTCATATAGCTGATTAATCTTCTTTGGTTTTATAAGTGTTGTGTGGGTGAACCTGTGCTAATGTACCGACCTTACTTGGACTAATACATACTTGTGATTAAACCCCTTGCAAGCATACACAACTACAAGAAAGCAATTAAGATAAAAACCTAACCATATCCTTAAAATCTGAGATCCTACACTCCCTTGTGCGAAGGTTTCCTAATAGGGGTTCAGGTTTCTGTCACTCCGACAACCCCACAATTAGTAGCCAAATACACAATGAATTCCCCTAGGCCCATAAATGGTGAAGTATCATGTAGTCGACGTTTACATGACACCACTAGAAGAATAGCACCACAACTTAAATATTAACCCATTGAATAATACCTCAACACAATTCCACTACTAACAACATGACTTCTCCCATGTCCTCAAGAACTAAACGAACTACTCACGAGACATCATATGGATCAAGATCAGAGATGATATAATGATGGATAAAAATCTGAACATAAACAATAATTCAATGGTTCCACTCACAAGCATCAACTACAACAGTAATCAACACCAGGAAAGTTTCCCCTAAGAACTATGCAAGATTCAAAACAATTGTTACAGCGGGATGGAGTGGTGACGATGGTGCTGGTGGAGATGATGGTGTGGACGATGATGATCCCGATGAAGTCTAGCTTAATGATGGTGTTGATGGCGACAATCTGCCCTCTCCAGGAAGGAATTTCCCGGGCAGAAATGTGTCTGCCGGAGATCTCTTTCTCTCTCGGTGTTTTCCACCCTACAGAGGTGGTGGAATCTTTCTGTGGTTGCTCCCCGTGTATTAGGGTTTCGAGGAGAAGATATAGGCAAGAGGGTGGAGCCAGAGGTGGGCCAGGGTGTCCACACCCCCTGTAGGCACGACCCAGGGTGGCCCTCGCCTAGGGGGTGTGGGCCTCCTGTGGCCCAACTCCGCCTCCCCTTCTGGCTTCCTTCGTCTTCTAGGAAAATATAATTTTCTGTAGTTTTTCTGGTATTTTTCTGATCTTCGCGAAATTGCATCAAAACACCGCTTTTTCCATCAAAATCCTGACTCCGGTAATTCATCCTCCAAGAATTATCCAACATGCAAAAACAGATGAAAAGACATAAGTATCACCTCTTAATGTGAAATATATCAATGAATAGAGGCAAATTATGATATAGAATGGTGATGCAAATTGGACGTATCAACTCCCCCCAAGCTTATACCTCGCTTGTCCCCAAGCGAAAACTGAGCTCAGTAAACATGTCCACGGGTTTATGGAGTGAAGTGTCGATAAAAATAATACGGACAAGAAGCATCACACTTACCAATACACAACTGATAGTAGAAAGCAACTAACCATTATATAACTTAGCTTGCAACAAGTAAGGGAGTCACAATAAAGATGCATAAAGATAAATCATAATTGGGATTGGCAAACTTTGTTCTTGGTCAGAGAACAGTTGGCAAACAGTTTTCAAGCAAAGATTTTCTAAAGAAGTTTATAGTAGGAGTACTCTTTGCTCAAACATAAAAGGCTTTTCACAAAGATGGCTTTCAAAGTAATACTAATTTAGATAAGAGTCTTGTGAAACAAGAAAGACAAAGAACATGATTGAATAAATCATCATATGAATGCTTGAAACACAACAACTCAAATGCTTGCTGGAGATAGAGAGGAATAGGTTTACTGACTCAACTTAGAAGTAGAAGAAATGCCCTTCACAGAGGGAAGCAGGGATTTCAAGTTCATAAAAACCTTTTAGAAGATTATGGTACTTACTAGCTTTGATCTCTCATTGCCCCTATTATAAGCATCTTAAGGTGATTAAGGTGAAAGTGAACAAAGATGGAGTATATGCTTGACAAAATATAAGTTGACAATCTCATGTCCCTTGAGTATGAGGGCTGCTCCTCATGCTACTCAACTTAAGTTACCGGTAAGTTCTTGTCATTGTAAGTACATGTGTATCATAGAGAACCTCCAATGGGGTACCCGTTGCACATGATACAAGATCTATCCCATATCAAAATGACAAGGCAAGCAGACAGTGAGCATCTCAGCGATCTTTTTATTTGATATTTGCATAGGTTTTTATCGAGGATGCTTCACAGATTGCTCACTATGGTTATGCTGCAAGTTTCCACCATGATTAGGCATGGCTTAGGCTAGCGGCCCAGGCGTTTCTCTGACACACATAAATAACTCCATGGACTTACAGGCTCCCCTTTTATTTCACACCGAAGACATCCGCAAACAAAAGAGCATGATATCAACAGTGTACAGTGTACAAGTGCAATGTTGAAAGCGTTCCCCGTGACATCACGGTTCGGCTAATTCCAACGTACAGGTGCAAGCATATACAACTTCGATGACACAATAGTTCAAGTGTTTTAGGGGCAATAAAATAAAGTGTGCCATCAAGTTCGTGAGAGCTTTACTAACTAGTTTTAACATAACACAATAATTTTTAATTTGAAAGATAGATGAAGCTTGAGAATTTACTTGGAGTGGCAATAATGCTAATAAGTAGATATTGTGGACACAAATGGCACAGATTTTGGTTTAAAGGATTGGATGCATGAGAAGTATTCCCTCTCATGTCACATCCCAAAATTTTCCAAATTTTGAAATGTGAAAAATAAATAAATAAAATAAACAATTGTTGAAATTTAGGGTGAAAAGAAACCTTTTGATTTCCAATTGGAAACATCAAAACCTATTTTGATCCAATAAAATCCTAAAGGGATTTAAAAGGATAAATAAATAATAAAGTTATAATAGTTGGAATCACCATTTTTGGATCTTTTAATAAAAAGATATGGTTTTCATAAACAAAGTAGAAATAATAAATAAGGACTATTTTAAAGAGCCAAATTAAATCTTGGCCAAGGAAATGAAATAAAATATTTCTATTTGATAAAAAGAGTAAAGGATTATTTAAATAAAATAATAAGGATTTATTAATATCCAATTTTATTTAAGTAAAGGCTTTTTCCATTTTAAATAAACACTAAAACTTGTTAAAGTATTTTAAATAAAAATTCCAAGTGTTTTATTTTTCAAATTAAACCTACTGAAAAGGTTTTGGTATTATTTAGATTTCAAATAGAGTTTTAAAATATATTAAAACCTATTTGAAATAAAGACTAATGTCTATTTATTTAATTATTAATAAGATCCTAAAAGAATAAAAGAATTATTTTATTTTGGACTTTGGAATATGTTGATAAACAGAATTAAACTATACCTAAAGTTTGGTGGTTGTTTGAATTCATTTGGAGTTTGAATTGTTTGAATGAAAAATCAAAACAGAAATTCAATACAGGAAAAGAAAAAGGTTTGTATAAAAAAAACAAAGCAGCCCACTACCAAGGCCCAGTCCAGCCCACTCACCGCCCATCTTTCCCTCCCCGCAGAGAAACGTTTGCCACTCAACCTCGCACCCGCCTAGTCGCTGATCAGTGGACCCCACTTTTCTTCTCTCTCTCTCTCTCGCAGACAGCACGGTCCCACATCGTCAGTCGTCGTCTCCACCGCGACCACGTCCCTCGTCGTCGTTTCTGCTGTTTAATCCTTGCGTTAATTCACGTTATTGTGGCCATCACTCGCCCTGCGACTACGCCATACTTAATCGCCCTTGTCCCCTCTACCTTTCCCCTCACTTGCCTCTCCCTCTCTGCCTCCAGGTTGCCGCAATCGCGTGCTTGAACCTCACTGCTCCGACAAGCTTCTCCAGCAAATTCCGGCGCCGTCCGACCACTCATCGCCTCCCACTGCATGCGAGCCTGCTCCCCATCTCCTAGCGCATCTCCCAGTGTCGCTCGTCAGCCCGTGCGAGCACCATAGCGTCGGCAACAAACTCACCAGTGCGCCACCGCCGTCTTCCATTTCTCCGGCGAGTTCCCCTGGTAAGCTCAGACCGCCCCGGTACTTCTCGATGATGCTCCCATGATCCCCAGTGCAGTACGCATCTAACCCCGTGTTCCGTTTGCCTTAGCGCGCCCTCAAACTCCGTTCCCGTCGACAAATAGAAGCATCTGGCGCCGCCACTGACTCCGGCGAGCAATCCACGCAGCTCCGGTGCGCCCCTCGACAAGCTGACCACACCTCGAGCTTCACCGCACCTCTGCGAGCACGGTGAGATACTCCTACCTCTCCCTCGCTTCCTGAATCATCGCCAACGCCACCGCCCGAGCGTGCGCCGCCGTCAGTCCTTGGTCAGATGCGCTGAGCCCGTTGGATCTTGATCTTGTGGCTGAGATTATATTTTAAGCGAAGGGGTACGCGTCCATCTGAGCCATGCGTTTTAAGTGAAATCCTACGGCCAATATTGCTTGATCCGTGTGAACCGGTACCGTCCAGTTAGATTAAGCCACGTGGCCAGACTGAGGATTTAAAATAGAAATTTGATCTATTAGATTTGCAAACTTGTAAAATTCATAACTTTAATTCTACACGTCCAAATTTTGCAAATTTTATATCAATGGAATCAGCAGAACAAGTAATTTGCAACCATGCACTTTTTTAATGTTTTTCTTCTGGAAAATTGGTTGAAATTGCAGAAACATGTGTAGGCATAATTTGAATATAAAAATTGTTCTAAATATATTTTTAAGGTGAAATCTTTGCTAAATGGATTGTTTTGAACCCACTGACCATAGGAACCAACTTGTGGAGTTAAAAATGTATTTTGTGAAGTTAAGGAATAAATATTTGAGATAGAGAATTTCTAGTCAAATAAAAATATTGTTTATGGTTTAGAAATGATTGTTGAGTAAAGCTTTTGGGGAAATGATGTGATTCAAAACTTCTGACCCTAAACACTAAGTTTTGAGGTTTAAAAACATATTTTATGAACCCTATAAAGTTATTGCCTTGCAAAAGACATTTCTAACAAACATAAAATATCACTTTGGTATAAAATTAGTTTATGGAGTGAAACCTCTTGCAAATGGTTTTACCACTTTTGTAAATGACCAATGCGAGCTTGAAAATGTTTAGAGCCTAGTAGAAACCACTTTTCCAAATAAAACTATCTTTTGCATGCTTGCATGCATGACCTTGTTTTTTATTTCATGTGTGATAAATTGTTTGAATGCTAGTTGAATATGTGTTTGCTTGATTGAATTGTAGTGAAGTTAGAAGAGTGTGATATTTGCAAGATCAAGAAGTGAACCAACATTCTCTACTAAAAAGGCAAGTGACACTATCATCCAAGTCCTATTATTTTCATTACACTTAGTGGATTTTTGTAACATGCATGATAGGTCTAGTATATTTATGCTATGCTAAATCCTATTAGGATATCATTATATCTTACTTAGTGAAAACAATGTAGTTGTAGTATGCTTAGCCCTGCTATATATTTGGGATGGGATACATGATATGATTATATGAAGTGTTGGAAAGTTATATGTTTTATATAATAAAACAAGTACTCAATGAACCACCTGGGTGGAAAAGGATACTCAAGATTGGACAAGGTGGCAACAAAAGGAACCATGTTTATATGGCTATCTTTTTGTGTGTGCACTAGAAGAAAACCACCCAGGGACTTAGAGATTGAACATGTTTCTCGTACAGTGGCTTCCGTGTACAGCCACATGCTAAATGGGCTCTGGCTTAGTCAACTACATAGTGGAAGACCCATCCATTGTCATCTTCAGGTTAACTAGAATTGTGTATGGGAAATATATCCCTACATTGGTGCCTGGTTGACAAGCTAGCATTGTGTATTGGGAGGACTCCTATGGAAAGACTTTGTCACATTCTCGATCTGCCAGTATTCCATTTTGGTGAGTACTTATCCAGCGGCCATTGGTGGCATCAAGACGAGATTGTGTCATGTGGGTAAAGTGTACACCTTCTGCAGAAGATCAAATTCTAAGTACTTAGTCGTGTCCCCGGTTATGGACAACTCTGAGCAACTAAGGCCTGAAGCTATGGAAGATCTCGACATTCCAATTTCTCAAAGTACAATTTGATGGTGACAACAAGGGATTAGAAGCACTTGGAGTTTTCCAAGGAGTTCAGAAAGATTTGACAAAAGAACAAAACTATTTTGAAAAGATAGGATAAAACTATATTGCTTTCTGCAAATGAGCCTAAACCCTACTTTGCCAAATATGCATGTATTGATAGGATCCACTTATTTCTACATAGTAGTGAAACTTGCCAATACAATTCAAATGTATTGACCCTTGTGGCTGCAACTTATTATGTTGCAGGTTTTTTTGATGTTAGTGAAGTGTGTTGAATAGGATTACAAGTCTACAACCAACATGATTGCCTGTGGCACTTTGAAGATGAAGGACCCCATGCTATAGTTATTTCTGATGCATTGTAATGAGATAGCCAAATGAGCTATGTAAGATGTAATGAATTATTTTATTCCTGATTATAAAGTTGTATTATGACCTTTGTTTCTTGATATTACATCTTAAATGTGGATGCTAGCTATTGATCCAGGGACTAGCATTGTAAACACAGGGATCTCTACCTTATTAAAGGTTGGGAACCTTACATCTCAGCACAAGTTTTTGGCTAGCAAGGCTAGGTAGCAAGCAAAAGAGTTGAAGGAAACAAGCAAACATACAAGTGATAAAGTCAAACATGCAATCCTCCTTGAAGACACAAAATATCTTAAATAAAGAATACTATGCTTATGAGCCAATAAAGAAAGAAAATAAATGGTACAAAATACTTGTAAGTGATTTTCTCTTTTCCTTTCAAACCCCAAAAAGTGTTCCTACTGACCAGATCTCGGTTTGCCAAAACCAATTTAGATTCACCTTATGCTCCCAAAGTGATACCAATACTAATAAAGAAGATCAATCATATAATAGAGATTGCAAACTAAAATAAGAAGTGCAAAACGTAAAAGATGAAACTTCTCATTAATATTCCATAAAGGCACTCACACCAAGGGATACATAGATAACCAACTAAAGGAGAGATACTTACACAATGCAAACCAAACTATATAATAACTTCTCTATCCAAGATACGAATCTACTAGAAAGGTGAAAAGATAAAAGATAATGATGTGATACCGCGACACTCCCCCAAGCTTGGAACAAGCCAATGGGATGCCAAAACCTGATGACGAATTACTCCTTCGGTGGTGGTGGTGTTCCCTTGATGAGCTTTTCAACTATATTCCTCAAGTCTTCTATCTCAAAGGTTAGATTACGAATCAACTCTGAATATGCTCAATGCAGTTCATGATCATGTCAGACCGAGAATCCCAGTCCTTATTATTGTTTCCCCACTCTTTCTCCTTAGAGTGTTCCTTTCATGCATGGTTAGAACGAGGCATATCCCAATTGGAGAGCAACTTCCCTTTGGACACCTTTTGGAATAGTTGCTCATGTATAAGAGTATGGAAGGAGTTCTTGGTGCGTGGAGGAAGTGACCGTGGAGAGAGGCAATGACGTGGAGATTTCCCTCCTGTAGACATCCGTGTTGTCCTCCTGATCTTGGTAGGGTTTGCCACCACTCCAATGCTTGCGACGGTAGCACGGGTGTCCGGATGCTCGTCCTCCTTCATGTCCTCTTCATCCCCAACCAAGATCTCCTCCTTCCTGGGGTGTTGAGGATCATCTTCCATAGGCTTCTTACCCTTGTCATTGGCGGAGACCATGGTGCCTCTAAACTTGAGAGTATTTCCTGACAAAAACAGATCGAAACGAAAACACGATGAGAACACGATGTATGAACCTCGGGGGATCCGGGGGGTATATATTATGAAGTTTTACGACATAAGGAATGTACTGTGCGAAAACGAGGCGGAGACGGACTCCAGGGGGCTCACCCCCTGGTGGTGCAGCCCGCTGGGGCCCGCGCCACTGGTGGGTGTGGCCCACCCGGGCTCCATTTCCTCCTCTGTTTCGTCTCATAACCTTCCATATGTAATAAAAACATAAAAATATAAAGATATAAGTTTTTCGCGAACCTTCTGTTTTCACCACTTTTACCTATTCAAAGATGGACTTTGCAGATTCCTTCTCTCCGACACTTGAAAGTTCCTTTCATAGAAAGCCTCACACAATCTTTATTAGCAACATTAGTAATGAAAAAATCATAAACCTTTGGGTTCAAACTTCAACTGAAATCCAACAAGACAAAAGCTATTGAAGCAACTCCTTTCAAAATCCCAAAAGAATCTGAAAGGAAATCGATTTAAGAGGTCAATGCAAATGATGGCAGAAATCTGTCAAAACAGACCAACAGGTAAAGATTGATTTTTTTGAAAATCTTCTGTTGCTCAAATCAAAAAGTGCAAAACTAACAAAAGTTGTATAACAACTTGGGGAACAAGCACAGAAAACTACAGCTCCATCCGATGTACTGAGCTCCTTCACAAAGTTTTACAATTCAGCACAAAAAATCTGTCCCAGGACAGCCACTTTTCACCACTCCTCTACTTCTCAAAAGAGGTTGATCTGGACTAAAAAACCAAAATAAAAAGGATAAGGAGAGGTTATTACAAGTAATAACTTCCAAGACTCAATAAAACTATTGGGTTATCTCCCAAGAAGTACTTTTCTTTAATGCCTTTAAGTTAGGCTTAACAATTTCAATGATGCTCACATAGGAAATATAGATTTGAATTGAAAGAGAGCATCAAGAAGCAAATATCCAACACATCTGAGTCTAACCCACTTCCTATGCAAGGGAGTCTCATGTGAAAACAAACTGTTGAAACAAAAGGCTACTAGCATAGGAAGGAAGACAAAACAAGTGCAACTTCAAAGCTTTCAACATAAAGCAGGGAAACTTAATATTATTGAGATGCATAAAACCATGTTTCCTTCTCTCATAATAACTCTCAGAAGCACTTTTAATAAATTTGACAATATAATTGTCACAAGAAACAACTTTAACATCAGAATGAACATACTTAGAATCATCAAAAAGAGGTCTAAGGTCATAAACTGGATCAATAGAAACAAGTTGTTCCATCCTGAAATGTTGATTATGAATGCTTCTTTTATGGGAACTGATGACAAATTAAGAAAGTCAGGTATAAAATATGATTATGAATGCTTCTTTTATGGGAACTGATGACTTTCACCAAGGCTACTACATGTTCAATGTTTATTTGCTCACCAGGTTCCACAGTTTTCTTTGTACTTTTGCTAACCACATTAGCTATGATAGAATGTTCCTTTACCTTAGCAGGAAAAGGGATTTTCTTAATATAAGGTTCAGGCAAAATAGGATCAATAGTACAAACTTCAGGGCTTCTAACAGGAACATGATTAACAACATCTTTATAAGGTGCATGGTACTTGTCCCACTCCTTTTTGGGAATTTCTATATAAGAGACAAAAGCCTTAAAACAATTGGCAATACTTTGAGAATCAAGAACATACTTAGTAGTAATATCACGAAAATCATTAGTTCCCATAAAATATTTAATGAATTCATAATCATAATTTATACCTGACTTTCTTCCTTTGTCATTCTCCCATGCTTCAGTGTTCTCTTGAATATGGTCTAGGAGATCCCATTTAGCTTCTTCCTTCATACGTGTGAATGATCCAGCACAAGAAGCATCTAATAAATCTTTATCATGAAGGGAAAGCCTTGCATAAAAGTTATTGATAATAATATTATTAGGAAGTTCATGAATAGGACATTTAAGCATTAGTAACTTCAATCTCCCCCAAGCTTGGGTTGTACTCTCTCCATCACGAGGCCAAAAGTTATATATTAGATTCCTATCCTTATGAATCTCACTAGGAGGATATAATTTAGAGTAAAAGAGAGGTACTATTTCCTTCCATTCCATAGATTGTCCATTCTTCAACAACTTTTCCTTTCAATGATATAGAGAGTAACTTCTTCTTCACCTGTTCAGTTGTGATACCTGCACATTTAAACAACCTGCATAATTCATGAATAAAAAGCAAGTGGTCACCAGGATGGACAGTTCCATCCCCAAAATAATAATTATCCATAACACGATCAACCACTGTTCAAAAAATAGGCCGAATCAGCGATTAATAGGCCGATTAATCGCTACTAGGGACCTGACCGTGTCGATTACCACTAATCGTTTGTATTAATCGTTTAGCCCGATTAATAGGTCTGACAATCCGATTACTAGGTATGTTCCCTATTAACCACTACACTTGGTCAAAAAAGTTGCAAAATTATCAACAAATATCGCCCATCCATCCGCTAGCCCGCCCAAATGAAGTGTGTTTTGCGAAGCTCCTACTTGATCCCTGACTCCAGGAGCTTGATTTCTGTCATCACCAACCAGTTCCTTGTCGTTGTTGACCAGTTCCTCGTAGTTGCCGACTAGACCTCAGATACAAGAGCTCGAGCGCCTTGAGGATCTCATCTGGGAGCTTAATACTTCCTTTAATAGGTGCACGAGGATTCATATGTATTTTAGGTGCTAATTTTTGTAGTATGCACCGATTAATAGCCGACCGATTAAATCAGTTAATCGTCTGAATTCCTATTATTCACCACACCCAAGCCAACTGAGCAGTCAACGATTACCGATTTCCTTACCATTGCGATCAACAATACTTGTAGGTATCTTAAAAGGATCTATCTCAACAGGTGGTGATTCATCTACTACCCTAACAGTGGTAGTAGTTTTCCCAAACATGAAACCAAGTGGGTTATCCATATTTGAAACAAAGTAACAAACAGAAATAAAAACAATACTCATAGTAGAAGTTTCCTTTACCAGTTCCACTCTTCAATAGCGCTTCACTCCCCGACAATGGCACCAAAAAATATTCTTGATGACCCACAAGTATAGGGAGGGTATCTTAGTACTTTTGATAAATAGGATTGTCGATCCCAACGAGGAGCGGAAGGTGTTGACTAGTGGTATGGAGCAGGATCTTTGTAAATACTTAGCAAACGGATTTTTAGGGTTTTTGATAAATCAAGGAAATAAAGTGCAAGTAAATACAGATTGATGTGGATGCCCTGGCGGAATAGAGGCAAATTACGATATAGAATGGTGATGCAAATTGGACGTACCAGGGACAGGTGGCTACAAGAGTTTCGTGCCTAAGTGGGAAACTATGGAGCGGAACATGAGGGCTAGAGGCATCACTCCCGGTACAGATGGATGGCCCGAGAGGTCATAGCACTGGTGGTACGGGCACGGGGGATCGTTGGACCCGGAAACATGGAAGACATTATTTCATGAAAAAATTCTAAAACCCTCCAAAGAACTTGTTAAAGCAATGAACGAAGCTCAATTGGGATTGTTCCGGCCCGAGAGAGAGAACAACGAGCTGACACACCCCCTCGGGAATCCTTAAAAACCTAGACGAACACGAGGCAAATGTGCCGGTGTTACGTGGAAGAAATGGTTTCCCTAGTATGATGATAGTTACAGAAGTCGTTAGAGAAAGAAGGACCGGGAGGTAGACCAGATTAGGAAGATAGAAGAGGACCTAGCTGAGATGAAGAAGATCATGGAGGAAATTAGCCAAAGGTCGTGTCAACTCATCCGCAGGCTGATGATCCTGCATTGGATCTTAGCCAGCGGAGAAGCAGGGTGGCTTCCACGGAGGTCCGGGCTGATGATCAAGAACGGCTGGATAATGCACCGGATCCTCGCTACCTCGTGGATGATGTCAGAGAGATGACACAATGTGAGCTACATCAGCCAATGAACAACATATCCTTCAAGGTGGCGATCGACACTGCTTTACCTTGTCTACCTGGAGCACTCTGCCATTCACTTCCTATTCCACCTGGCTATGCTCGTGTCACGGTGGATGACATAGTGGAGGATTTTGCGGACCTATAGATTGACATCGCTACGCCCGAAGGCCTTAGGAAACTACGAGATGTCAAGCAGAACATCATTCTATGGAAGAAGAAGTACATCGATTTTCCAGGCTCAGCGCCAAGGCCACCGACTCCGAGGACTCCAAGTCCACCCCGTCCCGATAATCGTCAACCTCCAAGTCCACCCCGCCCCGATTATCGTCAACCTACAAGTCCACCCCGCCCCGAGGATCTTCAACCTCAGAGTCCACCCCACCCTGATGTCGATCTCCGTAGCACGAGTACATCAACTCGATCTCCGCCTCCGCGCAATACTCGATCTCCGCCTCCAGCTCCGCCTCCTGTAATACTACCTTGTCGGAAAAATGGAAGGTCGCCGCTCCCCCACTCCCCACATCGAAGAAAGGTAAAACATCGAAGATAGTCGACATCCCACCGGCTCGTCCAAAGAGACCTTATGACAAGAACGATGAGGAAAATTCTGTGGATGTGGATGCCCAAGTTAAGGTGCATTTTGCACCCAAAAAGCCTGAGCCAGAGCCGGTATTTGCTGAAAAAACCAAAAAGTGGGCTAGGTCCTTTCTTGAGCAACCATCCCAAATATTGATGAATCTGGAATCTGACTATGACTGGGAAATTATTAAGCAAGCAAAGAACAAAAAATAACAAGTGCAAAAAGCGAGAAACAATTTGCCCAGCTCGGACAACAGAAGATTCAATCGGCCCCCCTGCTCAAAGTGATTTCAGATGCCAAGAAGGCCTTCAGAGCCGAAATGGCTAAGGACATGCAAATAATGGACCCTGGAGCCAGAACTGCTTCTGCACTAATGGGCATCACTATAGCGGAGGTCAAACAACATGCTACCAATGCAGGTATATCTCTTGGTCAATTTTTAGACTATAAAGATACACAAATGGGTCAGATAGTACGAAAGTATGTTAAAGGGAAGCCTCTAGTCAGTCATGAGGAGATCACGCGTCTATCCACACATATACGAAATCTGCATGCAGGGTACATTGTGCAAACAGAAAAAAGCACAAGAAAGATTGGTTTTCGGTGGATGTTAGAAAGGAGCATCACTTCAAACCATACTCGATACAGGTTCAAATGATATAACTGTTTCAGTTATACAATCAACACGCCCTCAACAAATCTATCATTGGTTGCTACTGTCTGTAAGTGATTTATTTCTATAATTAAGTCTCTAGCTCAGCTCTTTCATTGCATGTAATATATTATCCTGACTATATATTCTTTTGTACGGTATTATATTCTGCATAATGAAGATGCTTGAATCCAAAAGAGCTAGAAGATATGACGTTGGTTTCATTGACCCATATATCATTAATGAATATACGTTAAAGAATCACGCCAAGGACGTGGAGGAAGACATGTGCATGTTTTTAACCAAGAATAATTTTGTTAAAGGAAAATACCATTTCCTTACAACTTTAAGTGAGTGTTTCTGTCTTGTACACACTCTTTTTTTGCTTACTCGATGTTAAATGTAATTGATGAGTTATGCATGTCTGCTTATGTAAACGTCCGCAGGTTCCACTGGATCCTGCTAAACATTCAAGTTGACTAGTCCCTAGTTGAAGCCCACCACTCATTAAGTTGGGACCAAAAGCAGTGGAGCGACATGAAAGCAATGCTCCATAAGTAGTTTCAATCATTATTGCATTATATCAGCCTCTTTCGTTCATTTCTTGATATCAAGTAACTAATAACTCCTTTGTTCATTTTCTTTGCCGAGCAGGTATTGGACACATTTCAGATAGAAAATACCAGATCCATTCAAATATGAGCTCGGTGAAAAGTTTACAGCAGCCACCGGGGGCTCATTTATGTGAATTCTACGTCTGCGAGTACATTCGCGAGTTAACAAGTGAACGAAAAGTTGATTCACATTATATTCACGGTTTGTGGGAGAATCTAGAGCTAGAACAACGCGTACGAGCAATTCAAGAGGAACTGACGGGATTTCTGATGAAGGAGGTCCTTAATGTACATGGAGAACATTATGTGGAGGACACGGGACTCGATATGCCTTAGTGATCTCCATGTAGTTGATATGATATATCATCAATAACCATGTAATTTCAAAACATTTTCTTCCTTTTGATATGGTCAAATATGTGTATGTTTGCAAAGGGTCAAATATTAATTATATATGCATCAACGTGAAATGTGTATGTAGTAGCGTAGAATAAGTGTACGACAACATGTTTAAAATTATAGTAAAACACAAACCGAAAAAGAAACGAAATGAAAAAAAACTTTATAGTACCGGGTGGTGTTACGACTGGGACTAGAGGGTTTCCAGCCCCCGCCGGCACACGAACTGCCACGTGGTTGTTGAAGTGTATAAGTGGATTGCACTAGCCGTTTTCATCAGTTCGGACTTTTGGTTGCGTTGGCTAGTGCATGAATCTTGACATGGTATCAGAGCCTAAGGTCTTAAGTTCGAGTCCTGGCGACCCCTCTGTGTCCACGTATAGGCCTCTTGAGTCATACGTGAGTTTCACGCGTTGTCGCTCTCTTCCGGTTACACGTGCTGACTTATCCCCGTCATACGTGAGAGGGGGTGTTGAAGTGTATAAATGAATTGCACTAGCTCTTTCCATCAGTTCAGACTTTTGGTTGCGTTGGCTAGTGCATGAAGCTTGACAGTGGTGACCTCTAGTCCCGGCCGTAGCGAACCGGGACTAGAGATTGGGGCCTATAGTCTTGATTTGATAGTTGTAGGTCTGAAACCGGAACTAGAACCCGTTATGGTCCGGGACTAGAAAGGCGGTTTCCACCTGTGTGTGTTTAACAAGAGTATATGATGGGAGACTGTTAGAAGAAGGCTGGAGCAAGTTTGATAGAGGGATTAATGTAGAAGCATGTGTAAAACTTTGGTCGTACTGGAACTTGTTTTTGTTTTACCGGTTCAGGTTGAGGTTTCTGAGGTCACGAGTAGTTTTATTTGGTTAATGCTGTTGGTTGGTGAACATATGTAAAACTTGTCAACTTCTTTTAGATATTGGGGCCGTACTCCTTTAGTAAAAAAAACTCACTATATCCACCACTCGTTGTTTCTACTGGAGTACGTGGACATACACGAACCGGTACAGAAGCATGAGATAGGCGATCTGTTGGCCATCGCCGGGGACATCATCCATCCCCACCACCTCTGTTGGCCTCGGGTCTTTGCATGCGTGGCGAATCTTGGCCCTCTCACTGGTGGAGGGTTCTTGTTTTTTTTTCATTTTTTCAGTGTCTTCTTTAGAATTGCGAGACATTGCTATATCTTGAAATTGAATAAGGTCCTCTCCATTCTAACCTTATCCCGATGGTGGGCAATGGACTCGTGTGACTAGCGGTTCTCTTGGGATCCGGTCAACTTTCATATTTGTTGGTGTGTTTGAGATTAGTCTCTTTCGATCTACGGATACCATCTTCAGCGATGCCGGTTGTTTTGGGGCACCGGTGCTTTGAGAGCTTAGCACGACGACTACTCATCTATCTACTAGATCAAGCTCTATTACGGCAAGTTGTGTCCGACTCAGATGATGGAGGACGCGGCAGCTCGTCTTCAGCTTGAGTTAGTGTATGTGGTAGTTGGTAGGTGGTCCGAAGGTTTATTTGTAGTTTTTATTATTTTTGGACTTGTATCGATCTGCAGTTGCAATTGGTATATTGGTGGAATTTCGAAAAATAAGAGTATGCAAAGATGAATACAATTGGTATATTGTAGTTTTTATTATTTTTGGACTTGTATCTGCATGAGCACTAGGAGATGTGGGACCCAACGGTAATTATTGCATGCATACAAGATCTGATAATCATGGGCTGGATCGCATACACACAAAATCTTCGGTGGATGGATGACGTAGTGGTGCCCATAGTGCGCTGGCATCTAGTGATTGGCTTTGGGCACTCCGGTAGAAATAAGTTTTGAAAAGAACGAAACTGATCGACCAGCATTCATTCAGTAAACTGAACAGCCCATCTCTATATAAAAAAAGTAGACTGGGAACAGCCAAGTACAAGTACAAGCACAAGCACAAGCACAAGCACAAGCAAGGAGGCTAGCGCTGCGCTGCTGCGAGCGATATGGGTGAAGCGATGCAGGTGCAGCATGGCCATGGCCTCCATCTCCATGAGCTGCTCTTGGCCTCCATCTCTGTGCTCATGGCGTCCGTCGTCCTCCTGTTGGTGCGCCGCCGCTTCGGGAGTGGGGCGGCCACGGCGAGGGCCAGAGAAGAGGCGCTGAGCAAGCTGCCCTCCCCCCGCGGCAGGCTCCCCGTCATCGGCCACCTGCACCTGGTGGGCTCCCTCCCGCACGTCTCCCTCCGCGACCTCGCCGCCCAGCACGGCCGCGACGGCCTCATGCTCCTCCGCCTCGGCGCCGTCCCCACGCTCGTCGTCTCCTCGCCGGCCGCCGCGCAGGCCCTCCTGCGCACGCACGACCACCTCTTCGCCTCCCGCGCCCACTCCCCCGTCACCGACATCCTCTTCTACGGCTCCACGGACGTCGCCTTCTGCCCCTACGGCGACCACTGGCGCCAGGTCAAGAAGATCGCCACCGCGCACCTCCTCACCGCCCGCAAGGTCCGCTCCTACCGCGACGCGCGCCTGCACGAGGTCAGGCTGGTCGTCGCCAAGGTCCGCGACGCGGTCGGCGGCGCTCTCGACCTGAGCGAGCTGCTCAATGCCTTCGCCAACGACATCGTCTGCCACGCCGTGTCCGGCAAGTCCTTCAGGAAGAAAGGCCACAACAAGCTCTTCCGGGAGCTCGTGGAGGCCAACTCCTCGCTCATCGGCGGCTTCAACCTCGAGGACTACTTCCCGGCGCTCGTGAAGCTGGACATCATCAAGAGGATGGTTTGCGCCAAGGCCCGGAGAGTGAGGAAGATGTGGGACGACTTGCTCGATGGCCTCATCGATGACCATGCCAGCAAGCCGGCGACTGAACACGGCGGCGACGACAGCGACTTCATCCACGTCTTGCTTTCCATTCAGCAAGAGTACAACCTGACGAGAGAACACATCAAGGCTCAATTGGCGGTACGTACTTAAACTTAAACGGCACACCTACATCTACACGTCACACACACCTACATCTACACGTCGCATACTAGCCAAGCTAGTCTGTCTTATATGCATGTTGATTTTTTTCCTTATACAATTATGTGTGCTGATGTAGTATATGTATGTATGCATGTATATAGATCATGTTTGAAGCTGGCACCGACACATCGTTTATTGTGATGGAATACGCCATGGTTCGGCTAATGCAAAACCCCAAAACCATGACCAAGCTACAAGCCGAGGTGAGGAGCACCATACCCAAGGGAAAAGACACGGTCACCGAAGACGATATCGACGGTTTGGCCTACCTAAAGGCAGTGATCAAGGAGACGCTCCGACTTCACATGGCCGCGCCGCTCCTCGTGCCCCACCTCTCCATGGCCGACTGCAACATAAACGGCTACATGATACCGTCAGGGACGCGTGCAATCGTCAACAGCTGGGCTCTAGCGAGGGACCCTAGTGGCTGGGAGAGCCCAGAGGAGTTCATGCCTGAAAGGTTCATGGAAGGAGGCAGCGCCGCGGCCATGGACTATAAGGGGAACAACTTCCTCTACCTTCCGTTTGGGACCGGACGAAGGATATGCCCTGGTATCAACTTCGCAATTGTGACCATTGAAATCATGCTAGCAAATCTCATGTACCACTTCGACTGGAAGCTGCCACCAGAATCGGTGGAAAGTGGCATCAGTATGACCGAATCATTTGGGGTCACTGTGCACCGCAAGGAGAAGCTCCTCCTTGTCCCTCTAGTGCCACAAGATTAACAAAAGGACGGTCCATATATAGTCTTGTGTGTTTTCTGCGCAGAAGATTGAGGACACTCAAGACTTTTTACTACCCATCGCAATAGTATCATGCATGTGGTCTTCGGACTTCTTATTAAGCACAAGTGTAGTATTGAATAAATAAAGCATTATCATCAAAATATCATTGTATCTGTGTCTACCAGTTATGAATGATGAGACCATAATATTGTAGGCCATTACAAGGAGGTTCTCCCATTCACATTCGCTATTTATATTGCAATCCTTCTCATGTACTTTATGGTTATAACTAGAGTGTTGGTTCGACCAAACCAAACAGCAAGTAGATATCAGTTCAGGTGCTCTCAAATTTTGGTTGGCTTATATATTTAGCTATCATCATGAGGCCTAGCATAGTGTTTGCTGTGAGAAAATTGAGTGGGTTAATTTGTTTCCAATCTTGGAGATTTTCGTTGGCTTGCTATTGCGATAAAGTTATGCACTATCAAAAAGAGTAATAAAGAGGCCATATGCATTGATCTCAATGCAGAGGCCCGGAGATACCCCTTTTCGAAAAAAAATGCACTCTAAAAAAGGGACCATTATACTGGGTATCTAAGGATTCTCAAAGGGTAACAAACTCGCTCGAAGGGGCTAGTTAACTTGAACCGGATTTGCGCCAAAGCCAGGAGAGTGAGGAAGATGTGGGACGACTTGCTCGACGGCCTCATCGACGACCACGCCAGCAAGCTGGCGGCAGAACACGGCGGTGACGACAGCGACTTCATCCACGTCTTGCTTTCTGTTCAGCAAGAGTACAACCTGACGAGAGAACACATCAAGGCTAAGTTGGCGGTACGTACTTAAACTTAAACGGCACACCTACATCTACACGTCACATACTAGCCAAGCTAGCTAGTCTGTCTTATATGCATGCTGTTGTTGTTTTTTCTTCCTTATACAAGTATGTGATGGCCCATGTATACATGTATGTATGCATGTACATTACATAGATCATGTTTGAAGCTGGCACCGACACATCGTTTATAGTGATGGAATACGCCATGGTTCGGCTAATGCAAAACCCCAAAATCATGACCAAGCTACAAGCCAAGGTGAGAAGCACCATACCCAAGGGGAAAGATACGGTCACCGAAGACGATGTCAACAGTTTGGCCTACCTAAAGGCAGTGATCAAGGAGACACTCCAGCTTCACATGCCCGCGCCGCTCCTTGTGCCCCACCTCTCCATGGCCGACTGCAACATAAACGGCTACGTGATACTGTCGGGGACGTGTGCAATCGTCGACAGCTGGGCTCTGGCGAGGGATCCCATCGACTGGTAGAGCCCGGAGGAGTTCATGCCTGAGAGGTTCATGGAAGGAGGCAGCGCCGCGGCCATGGACTATAAGGGGAATAACTTCCTCTACTTGCCGTTTGGGACCAGACGAAGGATATGCCCCGGTATCAACTTTGCAATTGTGACCATTGAAATCATGCTAGCAAATATCATGTACCACTTCGACTGGAAGCTGCCACCAGAATCGGTGGGAAGTGGCATCAGTATGACCGAATCATTTGGTGTCACTGTGCACCGCAAGGAGAAGCTCCTCCTTGTCCCTCTAGTGCCACATGATTAACAAAAGGACGGTCCATATATAGTCTTGTGTGTTTTCTACGCAGAAGATTGAGGACTCAAGACTTTTTACTACCCTTCGCAATAGTATCATGCATGTGGTCTTCGGACTTCTTATTAAGCACAAGTGTAGTATTGAATAAATAAAGCATCACCATCAAAATGTCATCGTATCTGTGTCTACCAGTTATGAATGATGAGACAACAATATTGCAGGCCATTACAAGGAGGTTCTCCCATTCTCTTTCGCTATTTATGTTGCAATCCTTCTCATGTACTTTATGATTATAATAACTAGAGTGTTGGTCCGTCCAAACCAAACAACAACTAGATATCAATTCAGGTGCTCTCAAATTTTGGTTGGCTTATATATTTAGCTATCATCATGAGGCCTAGCATAGTGTTTGCTGTGAGAAAATTGAGTGGGTTAATTTGTTTCCAATCTTGGATATTTTCGTTGGCTTGCTATTGCGATAAAGTTATGCACTATCAAAAGAGTAATAAAGAGGCCATATGCATTGATCTCAATGTAGAGGCCGGGATACCCCTTTTCAAAAAAATGGACTCTGAAAAAGGGACCATTATACTGGATATCTAAGGATACTCAAAGGGTATAACAAACTCGCTTGAAGGGGCTAGTTTACTTGAACCAGATTTCTGATGACGAAGGGGCTAGTTAACAACAATGTTGCCAGAGAAAGTTTTCAATTTTGTCGCACAAAAGAAGCCATTTTACATTTTCCTAGTGCCAAAAATAGGGCATTTTGGGAACCAACCACCAAAAGTTTCAAAACTATCATCCTATTTAACAAAAATACAAGAATTATCACATTCCATCGATAATGCCCCAACTGAGATATCTTAAACATTTCCGTCCACCCCTCGTGAAAAACTTAAATTTTTGCTGAACCGGCGGGAAGTGGATCATATTTGAACTACATGTACATCATTTAAAAATTATTTTTAGATTTACAATATTCTATTTGATCAAAGATCCTCCGCAAGTTTAGCAAGGCTCAACCTCCTCTTGCTAAGAATCTTCATGCCCGCCACAGACAATGGTTTCGCCGGCAAACGACCGTCGAAGCGCCCGAAAAATTGCAAGTGGCTATACCATATGTCGTGCTAGCCGTGGCTGTGAATTATGTGTATGAGACATGGCTATACATAGTATTAACATATGTGAATTATCACAAGAAAGGAAAGGAAGGAAAAAAAGAAAAATTGGAAAAATATTTGCCATGCCCCTCCTGAATACACACGGAAAAGTGGTACCTTTGCCATGCGTTTTGACACATGCACACGGCAAGGAAATAAAAAAATTGAAAACCATCATACGGGAATGTAATGGTGCGAAAAAACAAAACTTTGGGAAACTTGCACGCGGTGGGGAAATTGAAAAACAAAAAAAATACCATGCGTGGATGTATGACACACGGCAAAGCCTTACCGTCATGAGGGCACCATCAGCAGGAGTGTGCGTTGTCAGTTTACCGTGCACGGTGATTTGCCGTGTGCACTTTTTTTTTGGGGGGAGGGGGTTCAACCTTTATTAAATCATAACATCTTGCTTACAATCAGCACATTCAGGCTGTCTACTAAGAAGTCTGGACATAAACCAATCCACTCTTGCGTTACATTGTCGACATAAGCCAACTTTGCACACACATGAGCCACTTTGTTACCCTCTCGACCTAGGAAAACCAAAGAGAAAAACTGAAACTCTAAACTCAACGAATGTATTTCCTTGAGCAGAGGTGCCACCATCGTCCTCTCTCGATCTCGAGCTCCTCGGCATCGGACAAGCTCCTGACAATCTGTTTCAAACACCACTTCCTGATATCCTTGCGCTCGCGCGAACGAAGCTGCATCGCGAAAGGCCAACGTCTCTGCGATGAAGGGGTCCTGGACTCCAGTATACACCTTGGTCCATGCTCCTCAGAACCCTAGTGCATCCCGAGCGACACCCCCACTGCCTGCCCTACCGTGAGCTGTACTGATGGCCCCATCTGAGTTGATATTCACCATCGTACCCTCAGGTGGTCGCCATTGGCACCTCATCTTTGGTTTCTGAAATTGCACTGCCTGCTGCGGCATCATAATCTCCATCAGATCTTGTGCTATAGACTCTACACATTTAGCTGGATCATATGCATCAGAGCCACGTACCAACTTATTACGCGAGTCCCAAACGGCCGCCAATACTGAAATCATCTTTGCCTGTTCATTTGGCGAGAACCATATCTCACATAAGATGTCGCGTGCCCACGTCAATGGATGAATGCAGTGTAGTTGAAGGGAGAACACATCTTGTGCCGCAACCAAGAATTGGCGTGCATGAGCACACTCAAACAAAGCGTGCATCAGGGTCTCCGGAGTTGACTTGCAAATTCCGCAGGTGGCAATCTCTCTGACATGCCGCTGGGCGAGAATCGAGTAGTCAGGCATAATGCCTCGTATAACTCTCCACCAAAACGTGCGCACCCTCAGAACCACATTCAACTTCCATAACTTCCGCCAGACCACTATGTCGCCATCAGATGATGAAGCATCATCACTGATCGATGTCTTCGCCACTAGAGCGCGGTATGCGGAGTGAACCGAGTAAACTCCTGACTTCTCAAGGGCCCAGGCCATCCAATTCTCCCCATATGTACTTCTTAATGGGATTTTTCGAATAATCTCCACATCAATGGGAAAGAGGTTCGTCTCCAGAGCTTCCTCCTTACACGAGTGAGTGGTTGGATCTATCAACTCACTGACCAGCTCAGCAGTGCTATCTGTCTTCCTCCCAAGAGGTCTCATGTGTTATGCTCCTGGCATCCAATTGTCATTCCAGATCGACACCGAACTCCCAGAGCCAATCCTCTTAATTAGTCCTGTCTGCAGCACCTCCCTGCATGCAATGATCGAGCAGCACCTCCCTTCCTGCAATGATCGAGCGCCAAGTGCGAGAGGCCGTCCTCGGCACCGTTGCCATCATAAAATCCTTGTCATGGAAATACCTACTCCGCAAAACTTGGGCACACAAAGAATTTGGAAAATCCATTAGCCTCCACCCTTGTTTCCCTAATAAAGCAAGGTTAAAAAGGTGGAAGTCTCGAAAGCCCATTCCTCCTTTTCCCTTCGGTATGGACATCTTGTCCCACGAGAGCCAATGCATTGACTTCTTATCTAGATTGCCACTCCACCAAAACCTGGATGTTAAGGAAGAGAATTTCTGACATGTGCCTTTAGATAGTAGAAACACACTCATACAGTACGTCGGCTTGGCTTGTACTACAGATTTAATCCACACCTCCTTGCCTGGATAAGATAACATTCTAGCACAACCGCTCATACTGCTCCGCATACCTTCTGAAAAGAACTCAAACTCACCACTAGTGAGTCGCCCCACGGCTGTCGGAAGGCCTAGATATTTCTCACTAAAAGCTTCCAATGGGATAGCAAGAACATTCTTCACCACTGCACGTAGCTCCTCCCCTGTACAGGGGCTGAAGAAGACAGAACTCTTCTCCCGGTTGACCAACTGCCCTGAGGCTTCATTGTAAATGCGTAAAATTTTATTCAGACATGCAGCACCCTCAGTCGTTGCATTAATGAAGATGAGACTATCATCAACAAACAAAAGATGTGTTATCCAGGGAGCTCTATGGCAGACTCGAATACCTCTATCAACAGGCCCCCATTAAAAATAATTCAGCAAAACCGATAACCCTTCTGAACAAAGCAAGATGAGATATGGTGACATGGGATCTCCCTATCGAATACCTTTGGTGGGCGAGAACTGGGGGAGTAACTCGCCATTAACCTTTACAGAAAATCGAACTGACCTAACAAATCTCATAATCAGCTGTACCAGACGGGCAGGGAATCCAAGCTTCAGCAACATAGCCTCTAGAAAAGGCCACTCGACATGGTCGTACGCCTTCATCATGTCAAGCTTCACAGCACTTATACCTTTTTTTCCTTTTCTTTTGCTTTTCATGGTATGGACACACTCAAATATGACGAGACGCATTATCTGTGATTAATCTACCCGGAACAAATGCACTTTGCTCCTTACTGATCAATGCCTCAAGCCAAGGCCGCATCCTATTTGCAACTGCCTTCACACACAGCTTATAAACAACAGTGCAAAGTGAGATCGGCCTGTATTGTTTAATGGACTAAGGATGGCGAACCTTAGGTATCAACACTATAGTGGTATCATTCATCTCGGGCAGCCACTCCCCGCCATTCAAGACACCCAGCACTGCACATACCAAGTCTTCCCGGATGAGCTCCTAGTGCCTCTGAAAGAATCCCGCCGTGAAACCATCAACCCCAGGTGCCTTTGACGGGTGCATCTGGAACAGTGCGGTTTTAATCTCCTCCTCCGTGTAATCTTTATCCAGCAAAATCCTAGCCCCTGGTCCAATTTTTCCGGAACAAGTGCTAGTAGATCATCCATGACAGGATCTCCCTATGACGTATACAGGTTAGAATAAAAACCCTGTATCTCACCATGCACAGCTTCATCATCCTCACACAGACTACCATCGCTGTGCTCAAGCGTAGTAATCTTATTCAATCGCTTCCTTTGGGCAACTCGGGCATGAAAGAACCCAGTATTTCTGTCCCCGGCGCGCAGCCAGGTAACACGCGATCGCTGCTTGATCCAAACTTCTTCTTGGTACAAGACTTCCTTGATCCTCTCCACTAGGCGTTTCTCCTCTTGTGAGGGACCACTCCCCAGCGAGTTCCGCTGTAACCTCTCTAGGTTACTCCTGAGGTCTGCAAGCTTCTTCTTAAAATTACCAAAGGTATTCGAGCCCCACGCCTGCAGACCCTTTTGGATTTCTTGCAGAGTCCTTGCAAGGCCGCGCACTCCAGCACCTCCCCTATCAGCTCGCCATAGCTCAGACACCACCCGATCATAGTCCTCATGTGTTTGCCAGGCATTCTCATATTTGAAGCTCCGAGCTGGTCGGTTTGCCTTACGCTGACACAGCTCGGTTCGTAGCAAACAATGATCTGACTCAACCGTACTAATATGCCTCACTTTGATCACAGCAAAAGTTGTATCAAAGCCTGGTTGCCAAAGGCTCTATCCAGCTCCTGACTGCCTGTTGTCCAAAGTATACGGATTTGCCGTGTGCACTTTGGTGCCGTGTGGCATCCTTTGCTGTGCGTTTTGTTGTCTTTTTTCGTGTGTTTTGTTTTGCTGTGTGCATTATCGGCATTTTTTCGTAAGGTCAGTCTTTGCCATGCGGTTGGGGAAAGGTCGTATGAAAAAAATGTCTTTTGCCGTGCGCCTGCACACGGCAGACATACACACGGCAACGACTTGTTTTGCCGTAGTGTTCCAAGTAAAAAATAACCCCAGTTTTTTACTTGTTTTGCCGTAGTGTTCCAAGTAAAAAATAACCCCAGTTTTTTACTTGTTTTCCCGTAGTGTTCCAAGTAAAAAATAACCCCAATTTTATATCACGTAGATCCAACTGTGTACCCTTTTTACGGGGTTTTTCTGTGGGATCCAACTTTGAACTGATCGGCAAGCTAATTAATTAACAACCTTCAGCTCACATGAATCAACAATGTTCGAACTGACAAAAATGAATTTGAGTAACTAAAAAACATGAAGAAACAAAACATTTTTAGGCTGATCGATAGCTAGTGCCATGGCATATGAAATAGTGCTCCAGGTCTGCATATCATATAAAATAGTTAGAGAAAAACGCCAATTTGGTACATCAACTTGCCTAAAAGGAGAATATTGGTCACAAAGTTGCAAATACGAATTACGGGTCACGAAGTTGCAAACACGAATTACAGGTCACGAAGTTATCCCACGCAAGGGTTTTGGTCACTCTTTCACACCGGACGTTAGCTTGCTGACATACGGGCTGCTTTTTTACGATATAGCCCTTAAAAATTATGTTTCTTGTCTTCTTCTTATCCTTTAGTAAAATACATTCGCGTCTTTTTACGAATTAACTCTTGAAAATTATGTTTCTTGTATTTTTAAGGGCTAATTCGTATAAAAACAGCCCGTCGCACGTCAGCAAGCTAACGTCCACCATGACAGAGTGACCAAAACGCTCGTGTGGGCCAACTTCGTGACCGTAGTTCGTGTTTTGCAACTTCCTGACCAATGTTCTCATTTCGAGCAAATCCAAATTGGTGTTTTACTCAAATAGTTATTCTTCCGCGTGTACACCTCATCCAAGAATCCATAACTCCGTTCATTCTCTAGCTGTGACCATGGGATGTTGGTGCGCATTAGTTTATTAGTTGCCGAGTCATGGATGGGGTGAGCAGTTTATACCATACTAGATCACCTCGGCGCACCACCCAGTGGTTCTTGTATCGGTTTTTTTTTGTATAATGCTAATACGAAATAGCTGGAAATCGATAATATAATTATAAATTGCAGTTTTCTTTTACAAAATTAATGTAATATCCCCACCTTTCACACTGAAAATCGGCTTATAAACACTATTATGAGTACTTGTATGCTATGCGGATGCAAAGAAGATAGCTTATAATAATGATCATTTTGTTCTATATAAATCATATACACCTGCATACATAAGGTATACATACAATTTGCTTTGTAGACTTCAATCAGAACTAAATTAAACTTCCCATTGAGGTTGGGCTCTCCATGAGACACATCATATAGGACCTGATACATCATATACGAAGGAACTCAAGCTCTTGCTAAGTTTTCTTGTAAACTTCCCAGGGGACATTCATCAAAGTCTTCCTTCTTGAACCTTTTGTATGTTTTTAGCACGATTTCATGCATGAGGTTTCTTCGATTGCTACATAGTTCTCAACTAGTGAAATATATGGGTCAAAACTTTGTTATAGTGCTGGGACTAACAATGCTAAGGTTCCTGGTGAAAACAGTGTTTATGGTTGGTTCAGAAGATGCATGACATCCAATATTGTGTTGAGCATGCGCTGAATGATTTTTAGATGAGATCCATGGTTTACACATGAAAGAGAGGGAGGTAAATGTGAAATTTTCCAAGAGGGGGTGAGTATGTAGACATCAACATAGAACCAAAATAAACACACAGCCTATAGAAGGACATAGTGAATAATTTAGATTAGCATGACGGAGGAGAAAGATGAAGTAAATAACTATGTGATACACCAGGAAAGCACCTTCAGAGGAAACGAGAGCATTGTATTACTTTCCCTTCTTCCCAGGCATCGTCTTCTTGGATGGACGCCCGGCTCTAGAGGGTGGATTATACACATTGCCCGACATGTTCTATGAAAGTATAAAAAATACATCACTAAAGAATCAATAGAAACCCAAAGGGGACACAACTGATATAACTAAAAGACCGTAAAACAAATACGTTATGTTGATGATGGTTTAGCTGTGCAAGGTACGTACCTAATATCACATTTGCTTTCTTGCTAAGAAAGGCATCACAGGGGCAGACATATATGGAAGGGCAAACCTAATTTAGAAACAACATAGACACTAAGTGGGAAGGCGTGCTTCGCTGCGCTGCCTTTAGTGCGTTTTAGCACTCTATGATAAATTATGCTGATGGTTGTAACCTAAAATTCAATCACCAAGAATACATCATGCAACATTTACCTAGACCCTTTTTTAGACAAAATAGTAGCCGGGTGGTCTACTGCAAATCAAGAATAAAAAGCATATGTTTACCAAAAAGAAAGAAAATAGAGAGGCCATTTGCTTCTCCTTAAACAATACATACAACATTATTAGGTAGGATTTTTGTTAAGCATCTTGTAAGCACAAATAAAAAATGAATATGCATAAATAAAAATGAGATTTAATTTCTAGGGGTCCTCCACTTTTACCTCAACTTAGAGAAGGCACGAGTGTTCCTTTGAAAGAGAAGAAGCGCAACGGGGATGCGCAGGTCGGGTGGAGCTCCACCAGCCACTCCTCCAGGGGACAACACGATGTGTGGCCTCCTACTCTCTACTACATCAGCCACTGTCCCATGGCATCCTGCTCCTCCATGCCCCGCCTCCTCTTCTCACATGTCAACCACCCGCCCATGGCCGCTACTTTTGCTCGATCAGTGAGGCAGCTACTACTATGAGGACGACCTGCCGATGAGGGAGGCGTGGCGGAAGAGAAGGTGGCTAAGCCGACCGCGATAGAGAGAGAGAGCAGTAGAACGAGGGGGAAGGGGAGGGGGCATGAAGGGGAGGAGGCGGGGAGGGGCGAGTTAGACCTCGTGCATGAGAGGATTGGGACGCCGACGACGCGAGAGTTTGGAGGAGGAGGAAGAGGGGAAGACACGTGTATGGATTGGCGAATCGGAATATTTTTCAACCGTGTGGAGATTTGACCAATGGGTAACCGAACATATTTGCACCATATTTTCTATCTTTTATAGTCATTTATAGGTGGACCATATGAATAGTAGTTAAAAAACGAAACCGTGTAGGGCTTTGACCAAAGGGCAACCGAACATATTTGCACCGAATTTTCTACCCTTTATAGTCATTTACAGGTGGGCCATAATAGTAGTTAGAAAACAAAACTGTGTGGAGCTTTGACCAATGGACAACCGAACATATTTATACGAGATATTTTACCCTTTATAGTCATTTACAGGTGGACCACATAAATAGTAGTTAAAAAACGAAACCGTGTGAGGCTTTGATCAATGGGCAACCAAACATATTTGCACCAAATATTACCCTTTATAGGTGGGTCACATAAATAGTAGCAAGAAAACGAACGCTTAGTATCCGCTGGCTAGCATGATCTGACGGCCGAAAATGCTTAATTTTTGTGGTACGTTCTAGTACCCCCACCAATTAGATATTTTACCCTTTATAGTCATTTACAGGTGGGCCACATGAATAGTAGTTAAAAACCGAAACCCTGTGGAGCTTTGATCAATGGGTAATCAAACATATTTGCACCAGATATTTTACCCTTTATAGTCATTTATAGGTGGGCCATATAAATAGTAGTAAGAAAATGAACGCTCAGACGACCAAAAATGCTTGATTTTGTGGTACGATTGGAGTACCCCACCAATTATGATACAAGCCGAAAAACTGAATGTGAGATCAGAGGTGACCCGCTTATTCTCCTTTTCAGTCGCGAGGTCATACATGTAGGTGCCATCCGGTGATCCATCTTGCTGGCCTCTACCAAGGTAAAGTGGCCGTCAATGACACGCACCTGTCACCAAGGAAGAGGGCACTATTAGAATTATTATTAGAGTTATTGCAAATATCCTGCTTTCCATAATTATAACCGAATATGCTGAATATAAAGCATAGACGAATCCCTCCTTCATTAGCCTTTATTTCTCTCTATCCCTGTAATCACATTGTACTAAATATAGGCTATTGGCATGCTTATTAACACGTAGCCAATACTTAGAGAAAAGTATTGTTCCCATCTTTTGCTCAAAGTTCACCTTGAAGACCTCCATGCCACGGCCCAAGGTGATCGAGCCAACGAGAAGCATTGGGAGTCATGCTCTCTTCCTCGATGACAGGAGCGTCTCTATTGACGCTGGTAAGATCCCTTCCATTAATGATAATTACGTATTTTACCCAGGGCCGGCCCATACTTATACGAGGCCCAGGTGCAAAATGACAGCAAGGACCTTATTCACACACAAAACTATCAAAATAACATATTACTATCAAAACAATATATTCTGCTAAAAAACCTACATATTTCATCAATAAAGTAAAATTCAGTACATAACATAGATCCATGATCTTTTGACTCTCAAATGACAGCACACGCTAATCTTTTAACTCTAAAAATAACATTTTTTGAGATATAAAAATAATATTTTTCATCTCGATCAGGTGGACTAATCATGGAAGGAAGGAACCATAATGGTTCCACAAAAGATCGCTTTGCTAGGCTTGACAAGAGAGAACATCGTAGTTCGTCTACAAAAATTGATGATTGCGTGAAGCTTTTGTGTTGTGCATATATTGTTACTGCATTGACTTACATTTGTTTCGTGTCCTCATAATTTATAATCCACCTCATCCAGATCAAAGTGAGGAACTCATGGCAATCCTACTTCAGAGAGAACCAAGGGGCACAATAAAAATATTAGACAATCGCCTAGTGACCACGAACAGATGATAGAACCGTACACTAAGAATTTCTTTAGACCATTCCGCATGGGTAAGGGCGGGCATAATTACACAAATTTACCTCTGTCTATAATCTAGTCTTAAACAGCTATTTGATCAGCAAACAAAAAACCCCGCTGAAAATTGAAGGAGAGAAGTTTGAAATGATGGAGTTGTGCTTTTGGCATTCATTAATGGATGGCCTCAAATTTCGGGAGGACGAGTCAAGGAGATGAGCCATACTGAAGCGGTGAGACTCAAGAGATTAGAGAAGGGAGCGATGGTGGACACATGAACCATTGGTGTTTTTTTCTGAGCAATGGATTGATCAGCGTGGTGTACTCCCGTATGTGCTGATTTAGGTGGACTGCACATGGGCTTTTAACTTCTTTAATGACTAAAAATCAGAAACTTCAACTACTATTAGTACAACTGCTACCTAGGCCGGGGCCCCTGGCTCGCTGGGGCCCAGTGCAAGCGCACTGTTTGTCCGGCCTATGGGACGGCCCTGATTTTACCGTGGTAGAGACCAATATGATGGACGCCATGGCATCTACAAGTACGACCTCACCAGTCACAACTCAAAACGAGGAGTTCATCACCTCGGATGTTGTTGATATTTAGCTTTACTGGCAAACTTGTCACTCCCTCCATGTTAGGTATAATCACCAGTCCGATGCCGGCAAGGCATCATGGACATCATATACAATGGTATACGCGATTGGTTTCGAGTAGAGTAGGTAGTAGAGTCCATATTTTTTTTTTGAACGGGATAGAGTCCATAAGCTTAGGAGAAGTACGAGGACTCCTACTATTTATATGCCTTGTACTAGATTGTAGTCGTTGTAGTGAAGTAATAGAGAAATCAACAGGTGCGACCATTGAACAGCCATCTTAGAGGATGAAAGTTAACGATTTGTGTAATTTATACTCTCTCCAATCTATATTAATTGACTTGGATTTGTCAAATTTTGGATGAACCTATATACTAAATGGTGTCTAGATTCATTTAAATTTTGACAAATCCAAGTCAATTAATATAGATCGGAGGAAGTATTTAAGTTTTTAATCCCATGCATAATGACTAGCATACTGAACCGCAATTGAAGTGTGTACAATATTTAAAGTATCTCTATTGTAGGTAGTCTTCAGTCAATAGTTAAAGCTAGCTAGCTTGTGGAGGAGATCAAATGAAGTGCAGTTTCAAACATCCACGTGAAAATCAACTCAACAAATTTCATATCATGTAGAATACAATCTCGAAAAAATATCCGGTAGATCAAGCTTTCAACTCAATAAGCTGTTTAACAATTCTCAACTCACACGAATCATGGAGGAAGTGACCGGTTTGCCGGTAAAGCCAAATAATTCAAAGTTGATGAACTCCTCATTTTCATTGGTGAGGTCGTACTTGTAGATGCCATGGCGCCCCTCATGCTGGCCTCTATCACGGTAAAACACGCAGTTGCTATCAATGGAAGGGATCTTATCAGCGTCAACACACACCTGTCATGAGGAAGAGAGCACGGCTTCCAATGCCGCTCATTGCCTCGATCACCTTTTGCTGAAAATTCACGTTGAAGACCTCCATGTCACGGCCGGGGTGTTTGCGCCCTAGGGACAAGCAACATCTCCCCGGCAGATTGGAGGAAGTAATAGCAAGGATACTTTTCCCATGACCTGCCGACAATGATTCTGCTCATGAGATCATTAACCGTGCCATCGGTGTTGTCCCAGATGTTGTGTGCCTTGTCCAGCAGGCTGTACTTCCCCACGGCAAAGTGCTCGTCATCCGGCATGGCCGAGTATGCCGTATCACCTGATGGGTGCTCCAGAACTAGAGTCGGAGTACTACCAGCCAGCCGCAGATGAACAGTGTTGTGGAGAAGGAGATCTGACATGGGTGCCCTGAACTTGATGCAGGAAGGGAGTGAATGGGTTGACTACGCGCACCATGTGTGGAGGGCTCCTGGTCGCCAGGACGAGGAGGCCACCGGTGCTGACCATGAAGTAGTAGTCGGTGAAGCTGGGAAGATTTCAATTGAGGAACCTTCGAGTGTTGGTGTTGAGGAAGAGGCGGCCATCCCTAGGATGCTTCTCGTCCAGCATGACCCACTCCCGGAGGAGGAAGACGGGGTCGGTAGGCTGCTCCTCTGGGTCGGCCATGGCGGCTCGCCTAAGCCATACCTAATCATGGTGGAAACTTGCAGCATAATCATAGTGAGCAATCTGTGAAGCATCCTCAATAAAAACCTATGCAAATAGCAAATAAAAAGATCGTTGAGATGCTCATTGTATGTTGCCTTGTCATTTTGATATGAGATAGCTCCTGTGTCATGGGACAAGAGGTACCCCGTTGGCGGTTCTCTATGATACACATATACTTACAATGACAAGAACTTACCGGTGACTAAAGTTGAGTAGCATGAGGAACGACTCTCGTACTCAAGGGACATGAGATTGCCAACTTATGATATGTTAAGCATATACTCCATATTTGTTTCACTTTAACCTTAATCACTTCAAGATGCTTATGATAGGGGCAATGAGAACTAAAAGCTAACAAGTACCATAATTTTTGGAAGCTCTTTATGAAACTTGAAATCACTGCTTCCCTCTGTGAAGGGCCTTTCTTCCCACTTTTATATTGAGTCTCCATCTTCTATTTTTATGCACCAATTAAGAGAGCATAGTTGTCATTCTTAGTTTTATGTGCATTGTCCCAAAACTTATTGATTGATTCATAATGTTGATATTGCTTGTTGTTGAACTATTTGTATCTAGTCACTCTTATGAAATTTGAAGGTGTCATATGCATTTATGTTTTTCTACTCCATGACGGACAAGCTGAATACCACAATGCTACGTTTTCTATATATGAAACAAAAAAACTTCTTTCAATGCATTGTTATTCATGATCTTTGTTTTTATCTTTTCATGTTACAACATAGTTACTATGTATTATTGTTAGAACTTCATCTTTTATGCTCATGTTTAGAGTACTTTGATCCCAACTTTCAAAGCTTTGCAAATAGATTGATCAAGATTGTGATGGTGCATGTCACCTAAAAAATTATTCTTTTTATCACTTATCTACTTGAGGATGAGCAGGAGTTAGGCTTGGGGGATGCTTGATACGTTTAAACGTATCTATAATTCATGTTTAGTATCAACTTTGCTATGCTATGTCTACACTTTGAGGTATTTTTATACATTTTCTGGGACTAACCTATTAAAAAGATGCCGCATTGCCAGTTGCCTGTTTTCTGCTGTTTTTGATTTCAGAAAAGCTAGTAAGGAAATATTCTCGGAATTGGAGGGAAAAAAAAATCCAAAGTCAATATTTTATCGGAACAAACACAGAGACCGAAGGGCAACCGAAGGAGGGCCATGAGGCCGCCACACCCTAGGGTGGCGCCCCCTAGGGCACGCCGCCACCTGGTGTGGGTGCCTCGGGTGCCCCCCTGCCTCGCCTCTTCGCCTATAAAAGCCCCCCGATGTATAAACCCTAAGCACCCGATCAGATCTCCACGAAATAGTCTGTAGCCGCCGCCACCATCGTCCCTAGATCGGGGGGATTTGAAGATCTTCCCGGCACCCTGATACACCCAATTTGCATCACCATTCTATATCATAATTTACCTCTATTCATTGATATTTGTCTTATTATGAGGTATTTATGGCTTTTCATCTGTTTATGCATGTTGGATGATTCTTGGAGGATGGACTGCCGGAGTCTGGATTCTGATGGAAAAGAAGGCGTTTCGGTGCAATTTCGCAAAGATCATAAAAATACCAGAAAAATATGGAAACATATTATTTTACCAGAAGACGAAGGAAGCTAGGAGGGACAAAGAGGGGCCTCAGGGGGCCCATACCCCTAGGCGCGGTCCCACCTGACCCCGTGCCTAGGGCAGGTGTGGCCCACCCGCCCGCCCTCCGACTCCGCCCCTTCGCCTATATCTTCCCTTCAAAACCCTAAGGCTCGGGGAGCGACCACAGATAGATTTCCACCGCCTCTGGGGGGCGGAAAACACTGAGAGAGAAAGATCTCTCCGGCAGACAGATTTCTGCCGAGAGAATTCCTTCCCGAAGAGGGGAGACCGTCGCCATCAACACCATCATCAAGCTAGGCTTCATCGAGATCATCATCATCTCCACCAGAACCATCACCACCACTCCGTCCCGCTGTAACAATTGTGTTGGATATTGCTTTAGTTCTTAGGGGAAACTTTCCCGGTGTTGATTACTATTGTAGTTGATGCTTGTGAGTGGAACCATTGGATTATTGTTTATGTTCAGATTGTTATCCATTATCATATCATCTTTGATCTTGATCCATATGATGTCTTGTGAGTAGTTCGTTTAGTTCTTGAGGACATGGGAGAAGTCATGTTGTTAGTAGTGAATCTGTGATGAGTTATTTATTCAATGGTTTAGTATTTAAGTTGTGGTGCTATTCTTCTAGTGGTGTCATGTGAACGTCGACTACATGATACTTCACCATTTATGGGCCTAGGGGAATGCATTGTGTATTTGGCTACTAATTGTGGGGTTGCCGGAGTGACAGAAACGTGAATTCCCGTTAGGACACCTTTGCACAAGGGAGCGCAGGATCTCAGAGTTTAAGGCTGTGGTTAGATTTATATCTTAATTACTTTCCTGTAGTTACGAATGTTTGCTGGGAGTTTAATCACAAGTATGTATTATTCCTAGGAAGGGCGGTATGTTAGCACAGGTTCACCCACACAACACTTACAAACACCAGCGAAGAGTACTCAGCTATTTGAAGTGAAAGCACTTGAAAAAATTCCCATGTGTCCTCGAGAACGTTTGGTCCTTATAAGTATTTCCACCGGCTTATCCTTTGCTAAGAAAGGATTGGGCCACTTGCTCCGTTTGTTCGTTACTTCTGTTACTTGCTCTTTGTTTTGTTGCCTTGTCAGAAAACCACTTAAAATCTGTTTGCTAAGTGTAACATCCCAACATTATTGCTTAGAAATAAGATGAACACAGATGTGTGCATTGCATTCATGCATAGAAAATCTGAATAATTTTCGCGCTTTTGAACAAAACTTGTCAAAGTGATTGAAGCTTCTCTCAACTTGATGGAATTGAAGTAGATCATCAAGTTGACTGCGATAAGTTTCAATATGACCTTTGCTAAAACCTTATTTTGGGTAAGGGAGATTTGATCTAAGGATAGATCAAATGCAATAAAAGTTAAACCCTAATACATTATTTAATGATTATAATTTGATCCTTAAGTGGTCACATCCTAGTATTCATCACAACAACCCATGAATACCAAATTAAGAATATAACCCAAATAATAAGAGTACAATAACTAACCCTTGATCTATTTTATCCTTATTTATTTCTACCATGTGGATCATGGTAATACTCAACCCTAACTCTTTAGTTGTATTGAGTAGGAAGGAAAACAATTCAAGACCATTCACCACATATCCTTCTTTCCATATCAATCCTTATCATCTCTAATGAATCTTATCTTAATATCTGTTGTTCATCAATGTTGAGTAATCAACTATTGATAATTCTTAAACTATCAATTCTTGATCTATCAACTCTTGTCCTTATCATAGCATTCACTTAAAGTCCTTTTGAGAAAGGAGTAAGAAGAGGTAGATGGTAATGCTAGATTTAAATATCATCTACAGTATGGGAGAATTTGAAGAGGATCAAATCTATATGATAAATTGATGGAATTAATTCACTCCTAAATGATAGAAGAGTTATCTGGAATATATATTTGTATGGTAACAAAGAAGATTACAAGGATGATTATTAAAGATTGTTACCAGGAGTAATCCTATTGGATTAGGTAGGCATAGTCAATGAATAACATCTCTTAATCCAATAGATATAAACAGAAGATGATTATACTATAACTATATGGTTGTATTGATAAAGGCCTTGATTAGCCAACTGGAAACCTAAACCATAAAGGATCAAAGGATTATAATGATCATGCCCTATTCACCAAGATTGAATACTTATATCATGTATAAGTGACATTGGTGGATCAAAACATGATTGAAACCTAATATGGATAAGTTATCCTAGAGTAGTCATTGCAAGTCACATTAATATAATGTGAGGTTGGAGTAAGAGTTACTAGACTTAAGTAATATAAGATAGTATGAATAAGCTAAGGCTAGTGTATCATGGAGTTATTGAAGTAGTATTATTCCTTTTAAAGGATAGTAACCTTTTGAGAAGAAGAGAATTTGATATATACATTTACTGGAGTAATGTTGCTAATGGATGATAAAAGAAGAGTATGAATGGAGGTAACTGTAATCATCTGTTGGATTGGAGATTATTAGTAGTAGAATAATTTGATAACCAAGTATGGATATAAGAAGACTATGAAAGCTTTAGTGTCAAGCTTATTGGATTTATAAATCAATTTAGAAGAAGAATAGATGGATAAGAATATTCTTGTGAAGTAAAGCTCATCATGTTAACACATGATGGTGGATAGGAAGAGGTAGAATATCTAGGAAATGAATTCTTTAAGTAGAAGTCCAGGATGGTGAATTAAGGAAGATAGAAATTATGGGTAAACACTAAACCCTAAATCTATAATCAAGCTTAACATCCATCTCATCTGTTGGATAAATTATCTTATTTTCAAAATGGCTTGTGGGAATACTTCTCTATAGCAAATCACTCAAGCATATCTTTGACACTTTCAAATCTCTAAATCATGTGTACCACATAATTGGAAATTACTATAAAACCCTTATGCCCAATATTATATCCATATATTAATCACACTTAAGCAAGCAATGAATAGCTAGTTCCAGAAAACAACTATGCATACTTTAAATAAGAAGGGTGGTTAGGATTCACCTATTAGTAAATTATGAGTAAAAGAATTTACCATTTTAAGAACCTTAATTATTAAACCATCTTATATAATGATTGCTATATAGTAATAAATATGGTTATACCCTATGCATATCCTTAGCTATATTAAACCATTATCATTACATTCACTAGAAGGAAATAAAAATCATTTTATAAGGGTATAATATAATTAACCAATACCTAAAACCCTAACTCCTATATTGGGTATAATAAATATATACCTTGAAATTTTCTAGATTTAAGGGAATAATAGTAGCCATATTAATTCCTTAGAATATCATGCATCAAGAAATGATATAGGATTATTATATTAAATTTTCTCCCAACTATAAGTTAATTAAAACCAAATTCTATAAACAAATAAGGAAATATCATATAATAAAGCCATAGTTTATTATGGAAAGAAAATTAATAACAAAGTCTCTTACCAAATATTAGAATGATCTATATAAAGAAAATGAGAAATATAACATTATTTGATAAAAGCTCACAAAATGCTATTAAACACATTCTATTATTGCTACAAATATCCAGCAAATAAATTCTATAAAGAAAATCCAAATCAATTGAGCAAATTCAAATATGAAAACAAAACAGAAATGAATAAATAAAAAGAAAGGGTTCAGTCCATAAACTGGCCCGAAGCCCATTTCCCTCTCTACCTATCGACCACCCAGCAGCAACACCTTTCCTTCTCCACTCAATTCACCATGGCCCAACAGAAGCCGACCCAGATATCATTTTGTCCCTCCTATCCGTCGTCTTCTACCTTGAGCAAGCAGCTCGATGGCAGCTTCACCGCCGCTCGCCGGCGCTGCGATACGCGCCGCGCGCCAAGATGAGCGCCACCGCTCTACACCGTCTAATTAATCCCAACACCGCCGTCGAAGAACCCTAATCCTCTTCCTCCTCTCAAATTCCCCTTCTGCCGAAACCCTAACCCGCCATGGCTCGAGCTAGAGCTTGCTTCCGGCCGTCCCGAGCCACGCCGTGACGCTTGGAAGACTCGCCATGTTCGACTCCGTCGATTGCCCTAGTCAGCACAAACCGGTGAAGTCCTAGACGCTCGGATTGAGACCCCGTTTCCAACTCCGGCTGCCGTCCTTCCTATTGATTCCGGCTACCCCGAGCCTTCCCGATCTCACCAACGGCATCCTGGTGAGCCACTGGTTCTTCTAGTACCTCGTGTACTCTGTATTTCGCCTTAATTTGCTCCCACCACAAGCACCCGAAATCGCCGCCGTTGGCCACCGTCGTACACCTTGCTCCGGCGACCTAAATCGAGCGGCGCCGCCACTATTAGACTCCCCACATCTTCCTCTTTCCAATAAGCCCAGGTACAACTCCGCGCGTGCACTCAATCGCGGGCTTGATCATCAACCAGAGAGTATCAGACGCAGGTGACATCAGCGTGACATCACGCTGATGTCATATTCATGTTTTTATTATTTTAGAATTTGTAATAATGTTTCTGTAATAAATAAAAACATAAAAATGACATGGCATAGGTCCCACCAGTCAGTGTATAGGGTAGGTTCAGTATTGGTATGAAAAGGAATTCTCTGTTTAGCAAATTGATAACCCAATATTAATTAAAATCCAAATATTCCAGAAATTAAATAAAATCATTATATCTTGTTTAATTAATAACTTTTGTTTTGTAATTCAGAAAAATGTGTATAATATATGAAAATTTGTAGAAAAATAAAATCTCTACCTTACAACTATTATAAAACATTATTATGTTAACAATTTAAATAATAATTATTTTATAAATATTTTATATGTAATAAAACTTTGATAATCCATATTTCAATAATGGTAAATATTAAAAATATAAATAAAATACAAAAAATCTTAGAAAAATAAGAAATATAATTTAAAACTACAATCATGCATTATTATTTCACTTAATTAAATATTTATTATTTATTAAGTATTTATAAGGTAATAGATCTTATAAAAATCATATCTTATTATTTATTAATCACAAAAATAAATGTAATATACCAAAATGATCACTAAAATAATAACTACATGTTAAAAATATAATGTTCCACTTTTGAGGTAAATAAAAATTTAGTAACTTTAATAACTTGAATTTAAACCTATTTCCTTAATTAATAATTCATATAAAGGTAAATAAAATTTGCTAATATTCCTAAAATTAGCCAATTGAGTCTAATAACTAGTATTAGTCTTAAATGTTAATAATATGAAGTCTAAAGGGTTTAATACAATTTTATTGAAGTGTCATTCAACCATAAGTGTAGATTATTTTATAAAAGGATCATTATCCAATATAAAATCTCCAAGAATCATTTGTAGTGAAATAAAACCTATTTCTTTACTTTAACCACAAGTTTATCAACATACCAAAACACTATAGTGAATTCATAAGTAGTTAAATAATATTATTACTTTGATTACAAACCATAACCACTCTTTTATAAAAACATAAATGATTCTATTCCACTATAATGTTGAGAAACCACTATACCAAATAAAAGTAATACCATTCCTAGTTAACTTTAAAGGAACCTTATAAAGTGAACAAAGTACAATTTTCATAAGCAATATACCTTAGGTCCATCTATGTCTTTAAAGTTAACTGTAGTCTACAATACTTCAAATACTATGCTAAAGACTTTGCTATGTATTTTATAGTTAAATTTGGTCTCTTATAATTAAGTTAAAGCATCTCAAGTCCAAATTATTCAAGCAAGCATAAAAAAAACCGATCACATTCTATTAATCCTATTCTAAAAACTATTAGGATTGTTTAAACCTTAATAAAGAAATCTTTTCTTCAAAAGTTATTCGTTTTGCCACTTAAGTCAACAAAGGACAATTAATCGTAATCACATTACTTTATACTTTACTTGTATATTTAGGATTGATAACACTTAAGTTCTTTATAAGTAACATTACTTGTAGAGTAAATATTAAAGATAAACAATTATAGTGTAAACAATCTTGAGTAGCATTCCATATATGTGTATCTTATTGTTGTATAGATATGTGCTGTTCACACACACTCACAATCCTTAATAAGAAGCACAAATATGAAACTTAATCTAAAAGAGCAACACATTCCAAGGAAACCATTTCCAGTATTTAAACCCTAGAACAACATTATCCCCAGGATTCGAGTTTATGAAATTGCATTACATTACTTATGCATAATAGCATCTTTCTTCTTTAAACATTAGTCCTTACCGGACCAATGATGCTGATTTCAGATATTGGATCTTATGTTGTCTTGAAGACCGTGAGTGCATAATCTTGCAATCACAAAAGGCAATTTCACACTTGCTCATGTCCTATGATTATTTTCTGTAAAGTATTTTGTAAATCAAGTGTTGTCATCGCCTGTATTCCAAAAAGGTCAGAGAACACTATTTTTGATAATAATGTGAACTATTGGTTACTGATCCAGGGTGATCAGTTAATCTATTAAATCTGGCAGTTAGAATACCACTGCTCGGGAATATATCATCTAGGACTTAACAACCAATGCCATAAGTGATTCTTGCGCCGTATATTACGCGTTGACCATGAGATTTGGAATGGGACGGAGAAGTCAGCTGTATCCTTTTCCTGTCGTATGGAGGCAAGACGACCTTAACGTGACGTTGTGATTCCTTATGCGGATCCAACATATGGGTGGGCACCCTTACGCCCCACACTTTTGGTGTCTAGATTATCTATGAATGGTGTTTAGGGATATAGTCCATTTAAATGGTACTCGTCCAGGCATCACCAGTTCATAGAGTCTTCGGGAACTCATCATGGTTTTAGCCTTCCCGAAATGGGGCTTAACAGAGGTGAGCCGTCCCTGAAGGATCGTGCAGACATATGGGGTCGCGGAGAGGGCAGTGATTGGCTTGGATCTTAGGTTGGGCCTCAAACCTGAACGGGAATATACTCCTGGTCGTGCAACAAAGCTTAAGATCTCTCATGGGTAAAGTGACGCACCTCTGCAGAGTGTTAGAACTGTAACTTGTTACTCCCTGTTCCAGGAAGGAGCTGCGAACGCGGCGGGAAAGGAACTCCATGAAAGTTCCGGTAAACCCGTGAAGGCTGACGGACATAGCTTTTTTAGAATAAAAGCAACCTTTGAAGAAATGTTTATGAAAACTTGCATTTCCTATGACCTACGGTCTGTGGCTGTAGATATAGTGCATCTAACACTCCTTTTCTAGTGAACTTGCTGAGTACGCTCATACTCAATGTATCTTCTTAACCCTTGCTAGGTTCTAAAGCCAGTATAGACGACGTTTATATCAACTCAAACTCTAGGAATCATCATCAAAGGCTAAAGCTATTCAATGAAGTCAAGAAAGTCAACATATACATCAACTCAAGTGAAGGCGAAGTTACTGATTAGATAGGAATATAATCTCTAGCCATAGAACCTATTTCTATAGTGTATTGCAATAGTAGCAATGCCAGACCATTAGTTAAGATACTATACTTAATAGTATGATAGTTTTTGAGTTGTTTATTTCTGATTCTTCTTTGTAAGAAGTTTCTTTCTCTCTCTTTAACCTAGAGTGTTCTCTGGATCTTGTGTAAAGAGTTGAGTTGTAACCTATAGTCATGTCTTGGACCTGCTGTGTTTCTGTTGTACCACTCTGAGGGATGTAATACTAGTGAACGGTGTTTCATTGGTGTTATGTCAACGACTATAGTGTATTACATCATTAAGTGGTATGCTGGGTCACCGCACTAAGTATTCACAGGGATTTCCTGCTCCATACCACTGTTCAGCACCTTTTGCTCCTCGTTGGGATCGACACTCCTATTTATCGAAAGTAATACGATACACCCCCTATACTTGTGGGTCATCAAGACTATTTTCTGGCGCCGTTGCCGGGGAGTGAAGCGCTATTGAAGAGTGGAACTGGTAAGGGAAACTTTCACTGTGAGTATTGATCTTGTTACTGCTTGTTACTTTGTTTCCAATATGGATAACCCACTTGGTTTTATATTTGGGAAAACTACTACCACTACTAGGGTAGTAGATGAACCACCACCTATTGAGATAGATCCTTTTGAGTTACCTACAAGTATTGTTAATTGTGTTATGGATAATTATTATTTTGGGGATGGAACTGTCCATCCCGGTGATCACTTGCATTTTATCCATGAATTATGTGGGTTATTTAAGTGTGCAGGTATCACAACTGAACAAGTGAAGAATAAGTTACTCTCCATATCCTTGAAAGGGAGAGCTGAAGAATGGTATAGGCTGCTGAAGAATGGACAATCCATGGAATGGGAGGAGATGGCATCTCTCTTTTACTCTAAATTTTATCCTCCCAGTGAGATTCATAAGGATAGAAATCTTATTTATAACTTTTGGCCTCTTGATGGAGAGAGTACAACTCAAGCTTGGGGGAGATTGAAGTTACTAATGCTTAAATGTCCTATTCATGAACTCCCCAACAATATTATTCTCAGTAACTTTTATGCTAGGCTTTCTCTTCATGGTAAAGATTTACTAGATGCTTCTTGTGCTGGATCATTCACATGTATGAAGGAAGAAGCTAAATGGGATATTCTAGACTGTATTCAAGAGAACACTGAAGCTTGGGAGAATGACAAAGGAAGAAAGTCAGGTGTAAATTATGATTATGAATGCATTAAATCTTTTATGTGAACTGATAGCTTCCGTGATATTAGTAATGAGTTTGTTCTTGATTCCCAAAGTATTTCCAACTATTTTAAAGCCTTTGCCTCTTACATTGAAATTCCCAATAAGTGTAATAAGTACCATGCTCCGTATAAAGATTTTTTTAGTCATGTTCCTGTTAGAAGTACTCAAGTTTGTACTACTAATCATATTGTGCCTGAACCTCATGTTGAGAAAATGCCTTTCGCAGCTAAGGTAAAGGAGTATTCTATGATTATTAGTGCAAATAACAAAGGTACCATGAAAACTGTGGAGCCTGGTAAGCAATTGAATGTTGAACCTATGGTAGCCATTGTGAAAGACACTGTCACTAGAAATAGAGAGGATGAGCACATTGTCTTCTGTGAAGACACTTCTAATATTATCTCTCATCCTAGTAAGGCTAGAAAAGCTAGTGTTCATGTGATTTATGTTAAAATTGGTGATCATTGCTATTATGGTTTATGTGATATTGGTGCTAGTTCTAGTGCTATTCCTTATGAGCTTTACATGGAAATTATGCATGAGATTGGTCCTTGTGAGCTTGAGGACATTGATGTGGTTATTCACCTTGCTAACAAGGAAACCATTTGCCCTATTGGTATTGTAAGAGATGTGGAGGTTCTCTGTGGTAAGATTAAGTATCTTGTTGATTTTCTAGTGCTTAATTCAGTAGCTAGCAAAACTTGTCCTATCATTTTTGGTAGACCTTTCTTGAACACTTGTGGAGCTATTATTGATTGTAAGAAGGAAAAAAGTTTTAACTAAGTTTGATGGAGATTCTTATGAGTTTAATTTTTCCAAATTTGCTAAAGCTCCTTGTGAAAATAGCTTGCCTAATAAAGATTTCAGGATGGAACAACTTGCTTCTATTGATCCAGTCTATGACCTTGGACCTCTTTTTGGTGACTGTAAGTATGCTTATTCTGATGATAAAGTTGTTTCTAGTGACAGTTATGTTTTCAACTTTATTCAAAGTGCTACTGAAAGTTATTTTGAGAGAGGGAAACATGGTTTTATGCATCTCAATGATGTTAAGTTTCCCCGTTTTATGTTGAAAGCTTTGAAGTTGCATCTGTTTTGTCTTCGTATGCTAGTGGCCTTTTGTTACAACAATTCATTTTCTCATGATACCCCCATGCATAGGAAGTGGGTTAGACTGAAGTGTGTTGGTTATTTGCTCCTTGATGCTCTCTTTCGTTTCAGATATATATCTCCTTTGTGAGCATCTTTGGAAGTTTCAAGCCTAACTTAAAGGCATTAAAGAAAAGTACTTGTTGGGAGATAACCCAAGAGTTTTGTCGAGTCTTGGAAGTTATTACCTCTGTAATAACCGCTCCATATCCTTTTTGTTTTGGTTTTTGTGTCAAGTTCAACTACTTTTGTGAAGTAGAGAGTTGTGAAAAGTGGCTGTCTTGGGACAGATTTTTGTGCTGCATTGTTAAAATTCGTGAGGAAGCTCAGTACTTCGGATGGAGATGAATTTTTCTGAGCTTGTTCTCCAAGTTGTTACCCAACTTTCATCAGTTCTGCACTTTTTGATTTGAGCAACAGAAGATCTTCATAAAAATCAATCTTTACCTGTTGGTATGTTTTGACAGATTTCTGCCATCATTTGCATTTGCCTCTTACAGAAGCTTTTGTTTTGATGGGTTTTCAGTTGAAGTGTGTACCAAAAGTTTATTGTTTTTTCTTACACTAATGTTGTGTTTGAGTTTGTGCAAGGGTTTTGTAAAAAGGAAATTCTCAGGAGAAAGAGAGAAGGAATCTGCAGAGTTCGTGTTTGAATAGGTAAAAGTGGTGAAAATAGAAGGTTCGTGAAACCCCAATCTTTTTATATTTTTGATGTTTTTAATACATAAGGGAAGTTATGAGAAGAAACTAAAGAGGAAACGGAGCCCGGGGTGGAAAAACCCACCCCAGGCGCAGGCCCAGCCTGGCCGTGCCTAAGGGGTGTGTTCCCCCCTCGAACTCTGTCTCCGCCTCATTTCCGTGTCGAAACCTTCCTTATGCATTGAAATTTCGTAATATATAACCCCCAGATCCCCCGAGGTCCATGCATTGTGTTCTCGTCGTGTTTTCGTTCCGATCTGTTTCTGTCAGGAAATCTTCTCAAGTTTAGAGCACCATGGTCTCCGCCAATGACAAAGGCAAGAAGCCCGAGGAAGAAGAACCTCAAGTCCCCAAGGAGGAGGAGATTCCGGTAGGTTATGAAAGAGACATGGAGGAGGACGAGCATCCAGACACCCGCTGTAACATCCCAGCATTAGAGCTAAGAAATAAGCTGAAAACAGATATGTGCATTGCATTCATGCATAGAAAATCTGAATAATTTTCGCGCTTTTAAATATTAACTTGTCAAAGTGATTGAAGCTTCTCTTAACTTGATGGAATTGTAGTAGATCATCAAGTTGACTGTGATAAGTTTCAATATGACTGTAGAGGTCCCAACCTTGAATAAGGTAGAGATCCCTGTGTTTACAATGCTAGTCCCTGGATCAATAGCTAGCATCCACAGTTAAGATGTAATATCGAGAAACAAAGGTCATAATACAACTTTATAACCAGAAATAAAATAATTCATTACATCCTACATAGCTCATTTGGCTATCACATTACATTGCAGCAGAATATCTATAAGCATGGGGTCCTTCATCTTCAAAGTGCCACAGGCAGTCATGTTGGTTGTAGAGTTGTAATCCTATTCAACACACTTCACTAACATCAAACAGTCCTGCAACATTACAAGTTACAGCCACAAGGGTCAATACATTTGAATTGTATTGGCAAGTTTCACTAATAAGTAGAAATATGTGGATCCTATCATTACATGCATATTTGGCTAAGTGGGGTTCAGGCTCATTACAGAAAGCAATATTGTTTTTCCTATCTTTTCAAAATAGTTTTGATCTTTTTTCAAATCTTTCTGAACTCCTTGGAAAACTCCAAGTGCTTCAAGTCTCTTGTTGTCATTTTCAAGTTTTACTTTTAGAAATTGGAATGTCGAGATCTTCCATAGCTTCAGGCCTTAGTTGCTCAATATTGTCCATAACCGGGGACACGACTTAGTACTTAGATTTTTATCTTCTGCAGAAGTTGTACACTTTACCCACATGACACATTCTCATCTTGTTGCCACCAGTGTCCGCTGGATAAGTACTCACCAAGATGGAGTACTGGCAGATTGAGAATGTGAAAAAGTCTTTCCATAGAAGTCCTCCCAATACACAATGCTAGCTTGTCTTCCAGGCACCAATGTAGGGTTTTGAGTTCCCTCATTCTAGTTAACCTGAAGAGGCCAATGCATGGGTCTTCCACTATGTAGTTGACTAAGCCAGTGCCCATTTAGCATGTGGCTGTACGGAAGCCTTGTCTGAGAAACATGTTCAATCTCTAAGTCCCTGGGTGGTTTTCTTCTAGTGCACATACAAAAAGAGATTGCCATATAAACATGGTTCCTTTTGTTGCCACCTTGTCCAAAGTGAGTATCCTTGTCCACCCAGGTGGTTCATTGAGTACTTGTTTTATTATATAAAACACAAGTCTTTTCAATACTTCATATAATCTCAACATGTATCTCTTCTCAATATATATAGCAGGGCTAAGCATAATACAACTACATTGTTTTCACTAAGGAATATATAAGGGTGTCCTATTAGGATTTAGCATAGCAAAATATAGTAGTCCTTATCATGCATGTTTCAAAATCCACTAAGTGTAATGAAAATAGTAGGACTTGGATGATAGTGTCACTTGCCTTTTTGGTAGAGAATGTTGGTTCACTTCTTGATCTTGCTAATATCACACTCTTCTAACTTCACTACAAATCAATCAAGCAAACATAGATTCAACTAGCATTCCAACCAATATTCAAACAATTTTAACACACATAAAATAATAGAAACCAAGTCATGCATGCAAGCATGCAAAAGATAGTTTTATTTGCAAAGGTGGTTTCTACTAGGCTCTAAACATTGTAAGGTTCAAAGTGATTATTTTCTAAAGTGGTAAAACCATTTGCAAAAGGGTTTTATCTATAAGCCATTCCTTAAATCAAATCATTATTTCATGTGGTGGAAAATGCTTTTAGCAAGGCAACAATTTTATATTGTTCACCAAATAAGTTGTTAACTCACAAAACTTGGTGTTTAGGGTCAGTAGTTTTGAATCAAGTCATTTCCCAAAAGGTTTTACTCAAAAATCATTTCCATAATAAAATCAATGTTTTTATTTGACTAGAAATGAGCTAATTTAATTATTCAATCCTAAACTTCACAAAATACATTTTTAAATCCATAAGTTGGTTCCTAGGGTCAGTAAGTTCACAACAAACTATTTTGCAAAGATTTCATCTCAAAAAGATAACTAGAACAATTTTTATATTCATAACAAGCCTACACAAGTTTCTGCAAATTCAACCAATTTATCAGAAGCAAAACATTAAAAAAATTGCATGGTTGCACTACTTGTTCTACTGATTCTATTGATATAAAATTTGCAAATTTTGGACGTGTGGATCAAAAGTTATGCAATTTACAAGTTTGCATATAAATCAGATTCTAAATTCTGTTTTAAACAGATCCAGTGCCACGCGGCGTGTTTCTACTGGCCGGTACCGGTTCGCACGGATCGGCCTCTGTGAGGCGTTGGATCTAAACAGATCGCGCGGCTCAGACTGCTTCTTACCCTTTCAGTTAAGTCTAATCGCAGCCATATGATTTGCATCGCACGGCTCACAGCTGCTCGACCAAGTTCTGGCGGCGCTGGCGGTGGCAGACGGCGGCGTGCGGTCAGACGTTGGTGTTGCGGCGGCTACAGGAAGCAAAGGAGGAAACGGGGGTACTCACCGTGCTCGCAGGAAGGTTCTGAAGCTCAAGGTGGTCGTGAGGAGGAAAGGGGCGCACGGAGGCGGGAGTAATCGCTCGTCGGAGTTGGGTTCACCGTCGGGTCCGTCTGGTCCTTGTCGAAGGCGAGGCTATAGGCCATGCCAAAGCAAAAGAATGACACGGTTAGGTGCGTGTGAAGACGCTGAACACGGGGCTTACAAGCAGAGAGAAAGGGGCGTTCAGTTCTTACGGGGAGGGGTCGCCAGAGAGGTGGCAGACGCGGCGGCGCGTTTGAGATTGTCCTTGTCGGCCTTTCAGGGCGGCCAGGCGAACAGGAGGCCTTTGGAAGGTGCGCGCTGGTCTGAGGAGCAAGCTCGCGTGCTCGGGAAGGCGAGGCGAGGTTGGACGACGCCGGAATTGGTCGGAGACATCGTCGGAGAAGTGTTGGTGTGGGGGCGAATTGGGGCAGCCTAGAGGCAGAGGAGAGGAGCTGCTTGGGGGGAAAGAGAGAGCAGAGAGGGGCGCTTAAGGGGGCGTGATCACTGCAGGGAATTATCTGACCATTCTGGCGTATTGATGCAGCGATAACTTCGGCAACGGCAGGGCGTGGTTTGGGGGTTGAAGACGACTGTAACATCCCTAAAATCATGTTTCAAACTTATGCATATCATCCATGCACCCATGATCATATAGAGTTCATTCCAAACAAAACAATTCAAAAACAGGAGCATATGAGCTCATTATTTTATGTGATCAGCATTTGAAACAAATGCTACTCTTCTATAAGAGATTGTTGTTCATGAAACCAAACCTTGTGCATTATTGCTTTCAGAATGAGTTGCTAGATTGCCAAGACCTAAACCCAAGTTTTCAAAGCAAATACAATTTGAATACCAAATTCAAAACCAATATAAAACAAGTGCTATGTCACTGTTTATTCTATTTTATTCCAAATGACCCAGCCAATTCAAAGTGACCACTTGGTTTTATGCCCAAATTTGTGACTGTTGCACACTGCAAAAATCCTGAACAGATTTGAATTCAAATAGAGTTTGAAATCATTTGAAAATCATTCCAGAAAATCAAATCAGAAATAGAAAAGGAATAAAGAAAAGGAAAAAGGCCAGCGCCAGGGTTTGAGCCCATCAACAGATCCAGCCCAGTTAGCCCACCCGGGTTTCCCCTCTCTCTCTTTCACTCGCAGACGCACCACGTAGTCACGACGCCAGACCCCACCCCTCTCATTTATTTACGACAAGTGGACCCGTGACCACGTCGTCGTCTTCGTCAATCACGCGCGCCTCCGACGCTCACTCCGCCGTTACTCGCCGCAGTCACTGCCGTGTTGATTCCCATTGATTCCACGAGTAACTCCATGCCCAGCTCCGGCTACATAAACCTCTCCCCCTCGCGACCATTTCCCCCAACAAAGCCAGACAGAAGCGCCACCAGGCTGCCAGTATTCGCCCTTGCGCCGCCGCAGACAGAACCTACTCCGGCGACCAATCCTGGTAAACTTCGTGCGCCCCTTCCTCTCTGGTTCATACGAGCAGCTTCGAAACCTCCTTGCGCTCCTAATGACACCTCTAGTTCGTCCTGTACTGGCCCAGGTCGTCGACTTCATCCAACGCTGCAAGCTCCTGACGACACCCTCAACTCCGACGACCAAATTCGGTGAGTCCCTTGTCCCCCTTCACCTCTGACTCACACGAGGTTGTTCGACACTGTCTTGCGCATCTCCTAAACCATCTGACTCATGCTAGGGCGACGTGGAACCTCGGCAACGACTTCGACAACAAGCATCTGACGCCGCCAGCAACTCCGACGAGCTCCCTCAGCCACTACAACGCGCCCCTTGACCAGCTATCGCCACCTTGAGCATCAGCATCACACGGCGAGCTCGGCAAGCCCCTTCCCCCTCTCCCGCGCGACCTAGTACGCCAGCTCCGCCACTGACAAAGGCGCCGCCGCCAGTCGCCGCCGCTAGCGCCGCTCATCTCTGGTCAAAGCATCCAGGAACGTTAGATGTAGATCTTACGGCTAAGATTAGAACTTAAACGAAGAGGTATGAACGCATATGAGCCACTAGATCTGACTTAAATCCTACGGCTTGCAGAGATCAATCCGCCCGAACCGGTACGGGCCAATTAGAAACAGACGTGTGGCAGTGAGTTAGATTTAAAACAGAATTTGAATCTGATTATTGTTTGAATTTGATTTGGCTATAACTTTTGATCCCCACGTTAGATTTTGACAAATTTTATACCGTTGGAATCAGAAGAGCAAGCCCTTTCTAAATATGCAATGTGTTTAATGTTTTGCCTCTGTTAAAATGGTTTTATTTGCAGAAACATGTGTAGGGCTTATTTGAGTATATGAAATGTTTAGGAATTTTTTTTAGTGTTAAATAAAATTGGGTTTGGCAAGTTTTTGACTTGTTTAGGATTCAGTACTATGCACTTGCTTGGTTGAGTTTTAAAAATCATCACTTAGCATTTTGCATGCATGCATATATTTTTGTTTGTATATGTTTTGTGTGTAATTGTTGCTACCAATCTTTGTGTAGATTTTGGTGCTAGTGATTGTGATTGTGAGGAGTGCTACTCTCACAACTACCAAGGAAAGTGGTACTTCATGAATACTTCTATCCCTATGTGTTACACTAAGCATTAGAAATATTTTGCTAAGTCTTGCATGTAAATATTTTTGCCTATATGCCATGATGGGAAATCCTAAGTAGTTGTAGAATTGCTAGGAAACTTCTAAGTTAAGTTACTATCTATGCCATGCTTAGCCTAGCTAGTAGCAAACAAGGGTTGGTGAAATATACATGCTATGATGAAAATATTTCTAAGTCTTTGGACTTTTGTTTTGCTTAATAAAACAACTAAGTCAATGAATCACCTGGGTGGAAAGGGACTTGATTGGTGGTTTTGGTTGAGTGGTTACACAAGGCCCATGGCTATGGTTTACCTTGTGTATCTCACTTGTGGTAAGCCACCCAGGAACAAAGAGATTTTAGAGGCCAAGTGTTGAGAAGCTTATAGTGCAACCACTTGGCAATATGGGCTCTGCCTGGATCACATAGGTTGCTAGAACTTAGCCATTTGGACAGTTGGTGGTAGTGGGATGATAGGTTGGAACACGTCCATTTGGTCTAAGGGAAGGCTTCTGAAAGGTCCTGTCTTGGTAAAACCAAGTCTTGTGGGGAAAGTGCACAACCTCTGCAGATGGAAAAATCTAAGTACTTAGCCAAGTCCATGGCAATGGACAACTTGAGCATCAAGACATGGAAGCTATCAAGAATCTCAACATCCCAATTTCTAAGTAAAATCTTGTGGGTGAGCAAGGGTGAAGGACCTCAATGTCTATTGGTGGTTCCTTGGGAGAAGTTTTGACAAAGAAAAACTTAGTGATTTCAACTAATAGGCAAAACCTATTTTGAGCAAAGCAAGCCAAGCTACACTTAGCCAAATTTGGATATAGTATCTAGTCCACCTAAATTATACTAAGGTATCACTTGCCAATACTATTCCAAAGTATTGACCCACTGTGGCTGTAACTTGTGATGTTGCAGGTTATTCTGATGAGGATTAGGTGTCATGAGTCTACACTCAACATGTTTGCCTATGGCACATGAAGATGAAGACTTTTATATATTTACTTATTCAAACTCTTGTATTAGGCCTGTGGCCTTGGAGTTGTAAAGACTATGTTTATCTCTGGAATGGATGTAATAATGACCTTTGTATCTGTGTACTTCATCTTAAACTGTGGATGCTAGCATTGATCCAGGGACTAGCATTGCAATCACAAGGATCCTTTTCCTTTATAAAGGAAGTGTTGGTGGTGGGACCTGTCTGTCAGCGAGGTGGAGGGGGAAAAGTGGGGCCTGCCTGTCTGCGTCTGTGTGGGTGAGAGTGTGGGTGAAAAACGTTTCGCGCTTGGGGGTTTAGTTGGGCTGGAGCTGGGCTGCTGGGCCTGCTTAGTTGGGTTGCTGTTTGTTTCATTTTTTTGTACTGAATCTGTTTCCTTTTTCCATTTGATTTTTCTGTTTTGATTTTTATTCAAATAATTCAAACACTCAAATGAATTCAAAACCTTGCTAAACTTTGTATTGATTTCAGTTCTGTTAATCAACATAATTCAAAGTCCAAAACAAAATAATGTTTTTATTCTTTTTAGGATCCATTTATTAATTAAATAAAATAGTCCTTAGTTATTAAATCAATTAGGATTTGTTTTATTAAAATCTCTATTTTGAAATCTAAATAATACCAAAATCATTTCAGTAGGTTTTATTTGAAAATATAAAACACTTGGAAAACTTATTTAAAATAAATTAATAAGTTTTAGTGGTTATTCAAAATGGGAAAACCTTTATTTTAATAAAATTGGATATTAATAAATCCTCATTATTTTATTTAAGTAGACCTTTATTCTTTTAATCAAAATATTTTATTTTCAAAAGTTTGGCCAAGATTTCTTTTGGCTCTATAAAATAATCCTTATTATTAATTTCTACCTTTTCATTTGAAAACCATATCTTTTTATTAAAAGATCCAAAAAATAGTGATTCCAAATATTTAAAACTTTCTTTATTAATTGTTTATATTTTTAAATCCCTTTAGGATTTATTTGATCAAAATAGGTTTGAAGGTTTCCAATTGGATTCAAAAAGTTTCTTCTCACCCTGAAAATCAACAAAGTTTTATTTTATTTATTTATTTTTCACATAACAAGATTTGGAAAATCTTGGGATGTGATAGGCTACCACCCTTAAAATAAATCTCGTCCCGAGATTTGGGAAGGCTAGGGTTACAAGTTGGCTCAAAGCATCTAGGGTACTACCACCCTTAAATTTTTTCCAACTAAATTACATTTTGGCCTGCTTGGGGTCTTGGGGAAACTTCTCTGGGCAAACATCTGCATAGTGTCCTTTGTTTCCACACTTGAAACATGTGACAAGGCTGAGATCCTTCATAGGCTTGTTTATCTTGTGCTTCATCTTTTCTGGACAGTTGCTTGCATAATGTCCTTGGTTACCACAGTTGTAACATGTGATAAGATTGAGTTCATCACGTATCTTCTGTGGACAAGTTGCTACATAATGGCCTAGCTCTTTGCAGTTGTTGCACCATACTTGGCCAATCTCCTTATACTTATTCTTCTCTGGACATTCACTGGCATAGTGTCCCATTTCTTTACAATGATTACATTGCACATGGCTTTTGTCCTTCTTTTTCTTGGGTTTCTCCAAAGCTAGGAGTGCCTCTAGTTCATGTTCTTCATATGTTATCTCATAGGTAGGAATGTCTACTGGTTTCTTTGACCTTCTATTGCTCCTTGGATAGTTCATATGCCTCTTCTTTGGTCCTTTAAATTGGGTCATATTGCATGGAGGTACAAGTGGAGATTTTCCTTTGTCCTCATCCTTCTTGGTAGACTTGGCTCTCTCATGATAGTCTGCAATCAGTTGTTGCACTCCACCTTGTTTCCTTTGTTCAACTAGGGAATAGATGGGGCATTTGATAGGAACATGATTATTTCCTTCACACAGGTAGCAAGTAGCTTGAGATGTGGGGCATTGGTCAGCTGGGTGTTTCTCTTCACAGTTGGGGCATTGATCTCCATGCTCCTTGGAAGTGTGATCCTTTTCTCCACAAATATTGCAAGCTTGGGTTCCTTCTATAATAACATCTTTGTCATCTTTGTTGCCACAAACTCCTCTGGAAGAGTTGCCTTCCATGTTGATCATTTGATTTGTCACCTTATGCAACAATTGGGCTTGGGTTTCCAAAAACTTTTGCATGGTTGGATCTTCCCCACTGGTGTTGGCTATGAATTGAGCTGTCATTTGGTTCAACTGGTTTTTGGTTGTTATAAGTTCTCTCATGTTGTCCTCTTGGTTGTTGTTGTTGTCATCAACCTTGATGTTGGAGTTCCTTGGAGTAGTCATCTGTTTGGGTTGGATTGGGATTAGAATACGCAAGATATTTCTAAGGAAATAATTCTAATCACACACATCACAATTCACATAAGCAAAGTGCAAGCAATCACAAACAAACACTCCTTTCAAACAACAAGTTTCCAAGCATATTTTTAGGCAACCAAAAATATTTTTGTTACACCACATAAGTTGGTGTGTTTGACTTAACTAAATATGGTGGTCCATCTATATGGTTCACTTGAGATTTTTCCATCTTTCTTGGTTGGTTCTTCTTGCATGAGATCTTGGTTTCCTTGGGAAAATCTTGGTCACAAAACTTCAAAGTTGATGATGGCTCCTTCTAAGTTGTGTTTCCTTAGTCTTCAAATCTTGATCAAGATTTCTTGTCTCACTTGTCCTTAGTGATATCCAAGGTTGAAGTCCTTGGTGAAAATGTTTGAAGATGTTGAAGTCATTAGAGTTGAAGATGTTGAAGTCATTAGAGTTGATGAAGTCCTTTGCACATGGTGAAGTCTTTGGCCATGGGGTAGGCTTTGTCCATCAAGTTTGAAATAGAAGAGATGTAGAATCAAAACCAAAATGGTTGAGGAAAGAGTTTAGAAGGTTTTTTTTAAATAAGTTTTGAACAAATACAACTCCTATTTTTCTAAGGGGTTTTGTCCAATCCTAGGGTTACAATCCTACAGGCAACACAATGCTCTGATACCATCTGTAGAGGTCCCAACCTTTAATAAGGTAGAGATCCCTGTGTTTACAATGCTAGTCCCTGGATCAATAGCTAGCATCCACAGTTAATATGTAATATCGAGAAACAAAGGTCATAATACAACTTTATAACCAGAAATAAAATAATTCATTACATCTTACACAGCTCATTTGGCTATCACATTACATTGCAGCAGAATATCTATAAGCATGGGGTCCTTCATCTTCAAAGTGCCACATGCAGTCATGTTGGTTGTAGAGTTGTAATCCTATTCAACACACTTCACTAACATCAAACAGTCCTGCAACATTACAAGTTATAGCCACAAGGGTCAATACATTTGAATTGTATTGGCAAGTTTCACTACTAAGTAGAAATATGTGGATCCTATCATTACGTGCATATTTGGCTAAGTGGGGTTCAGGCTCATTTACAGAAAGCAATATTGTTTTTTCCTATCTTTTCAAAATAGTTTTGATCTTTTGTCAAATCTTTCTGAACTCCTTGGAAAACTCCAAGTGCTTCCAGTCTCTTGTTGTCATTTTCAAGTTTTACTTTTAGAAATTGGAATGTCGAGATCTTCCATAGCTTCAGGCCTTAGTTGCTCAATATTGTCCATAACCGGGGACACGGCTAAGTACTTACATTTTTATCTTCTGCAGAAGTTGTACACTTTACCCACATGACACATTCTCATCTTGTTGCCACCAGTGGCCGCTGGATAAGTACTCACCAAGGTGGAGTACTGGCAGATTGAGAATGTGACAAAGTATTTCCATAGAAGTCCTCCCAATACACAATGCTAGCTTGTCTTCCAGGCACCAATGTAGGGTTTCGAGTTCCCTCATTCTAGTTAACCTGAAGAGGCCAATGCATGGGTCTTCCACTATGTAGTTGACTAAGCCAGTGCCCATTTAGCATGTGGCTGTACACGGAAGCCACTGTACGAGAAACATGTTCAATCTCTAAGTCCCTGGGTGGTTTTCTTCTAGTGCACATACAAAAAGAGATTGCCATATAAACATGGTTCCTTTTTTTGCCACCTTGTCCAAAGTGAGTATCCTTGTCCACCCAGGTGGTTCATTGAGTACTTGTTTTATTATATAAAACACAAGTCTTTTCAATACTTCATATAATCTCAACATGTATCTCTTCTCAATATATATAGCAGGGCTAAGCATAATACAACTACATTGTTTTCACTAAGGAATATATAAGGGTGTCCTATTAGGATTTAGCATAGCAAAATATAGTAGTCCTTATCATGCATGTTTCAAAATCCACTAAGTGTAATGAAAATAGTAGGACTTGGATGATAGTGTCACTTGCCTTTTTGGTAGAGAATGTTGGTTCACTTCTTGATCTTGCTAATATCACACTCTTCTAACTTCACTACAAATCAATCAAGCAAACATAGATTCAACTAGCATTCCAACCAATATTCAAACAATTTTAACACACATAAAATAATAGAAACCAAGTCATGCATGCAAGCATGCAAAAGATAGTTTTATTTGCAAAGGTGGTTTCTACTAGGCTCTAAACATTTTAAGGTTCAAAGTGATTATTTTCTAAAGTGGTAAAACCATTTGCAAAAGGGTTTTATCTATAAGCCATTCCTTAAATCAAATCATTATTTCATGTGGTGGAAAATGCTTTTAGCAAGGCAACAATTTTATATTGTTCACCAAATAAGTTGTTAATTCACAAAACTTGGTGTTTTGGGTCAGTAGGTTTGAATCAAATCATTTCCCAAAAGGTTTTACTCAAAAATCATTTCCATAATAAAATCAATGTTTTTATTTGACTAGAAATGAGCTAATTTAATTATTCAATCCTAAACTTCACAAAATACATTTTTAAATCCATAAGTTGGTTCCTAGGGTCAGTAAGTTCACAACAAACCATTTTGCAAAGATTTCATCTCAAAAAGATAACTATAACAATTTTTATATTCATAACAAGCCTACACAAGTTTCTACAAATTTAACCAATTTATCAGAAGCAAAACATTAAACAAATTTCATGGTTGCAAAGTACTTGTTCTACTGATTCTATTGATATAAAATTTGCAAATTTTGGACGTGTGGATCAAAAGTTATGCAATCTACAAGTTTGCATATAAATCAGATTCTAAATTCTGTTTTAAACAGATCCAGTGCCACGCGGCGTGTTTCTACTAGCCAGTACCGGTTCGCACGGATCGGCCTCTGTGAGGCGTTGGATCTAAAAAGATCGCGCGGCTCAGACTGCTTCTTACCCTTTCAGTTAAGTCTAATCACAGCTGCTCGACCAAGTTCTGGCGGCGCTGGCGGTGGCAGACGGCAGCGTGCGGTCAGATGGTGGCGTTGCAGCAGCTACAGGAAGCAAAGGAGGAAACGGGGGTACTCACCATGCTCGCAGGAAGGTTCTGAAGCTCAAGGTGGTTGTGAGGAGGAAAGGGGCGCATGGAGGCGGGAGTAATCGCTCGTCGGAGTTGGGTTCACCGTCGGGTCCGTCTGGTCCTTGTCGGAGGCGGGGCTATAGGCCATGCCAAAGCAAAAGAATGACACGGTTAGGTGCGTGTGAAGATGCTGAACACGCGGCTTATAATAAAAGAGAAAGGGGCGTTCAGTTCTTACGGGGAGGGGTCGCCGGAGAGGTGGCGGACGCGGCGGCGCGTTTGAGCTTGTCCTTGTCGACGCTCTGGGGCGAGCGCGGGCAAACGTGAGTCACTAGCAGGTGCGCGCTGGTCTGAGGAGCAAGCTCGCGTGCTCGGGAAGGCGAGGCGAGGTTGGACGGTGCCGGAATTGGTCGGAGACGTCGTCGGAGCAGTGTTGGTGTGGGGGCGAATTGGGGCAGCCTAGAGGCAGAGGAGAGGAGCTGCTTGGGGGGAAAGAGAGAGCGGAGAGGGGCGCTTAAGGGGGCGTGATCACTGCAGGGAATTATGCGGCCATTTATGCATATTGATGTCGGCCGTAACTCGGCGGCAACGGCAGGGCATGGTTTGGGGGTTGAAGACGACAATGTGGTGGTGGTGGGACCTGTCTGTCAGCGAGGTGGAGGGGGAAAGAGTGGGGCCTGCCTGTCTGCGTCTGTGTGGGTGCGAGCGTGGGTGAAAAACGTTTCGCGCGTGGGGGTTTAGTTGGGCTGGAGCTGGGCTGCTGGGCCTGCTTAGTTGGGTTGCTGTTTGTTTCATTTTTTTGTACTGAATCTTTTTCCTTTTTCCATTTGATTTTTCTATTTTGATTTTTATTCAAATAATTCAAACACTCAAATGAATTCAAAACCTTGCTAAACTTTGTATTGATTTCAGTTCTGTTAATCAACATAATTCGAAGTCCAAAACAAAATAATATTTTTATTCTTTTTAGGATCCATTTATTAATTAAATAAAATAGTCCTTAGTTATTAAATCAATTAGGATTTGTTTTATTAAAATCTCTATTTTGAAATATAAATAATACCAAAATCATTTCAGTAGGTTTTATTTGAAAATATAAAACACTTGGAAAACTTATTTAAAATAAATTAATAAGTTTTAGTGGTTATTCAAAATGGGAAAACCTTTATTTTAATAAAATTGGATATTAATAAATCCTCATTATTTTATTTAAGTAGACCTTTATTCTTTTAATCAAAATATTTTATTTTCAAAAGTTTGGCCAAGATTTCTTTTGGCTCTATAAAATAATCCTTATTATTAATTTCTACCTTTTCATTTGAAAACCATATCTTTTTATTAAAAGATCCAAAAAATAGTGATTCCAAATATTTAAAACTTTCTTTATTAATTGTTTATCTTTTTAAATCCCTTTAGGATTTATTTGATCAAAATAGGTTTGAAGGTTTCCAATTGGATTCAAAAAGTTTCTTCTCACCCTGAAAATCAACAAAGTTTTATTTTATTTATTTATTTTTCACATAACAAGATTTGGAAAATCTTGCGATGTGACAATGACCTTTGCTAAAACCTTATTTTGGGTAAACATGATTTGATATAAGGGTAGACCAAATGTAATAAAACTAAACCCTAATAAATTACTTAATGATTTATATTTGATCCTTAGGTGATCATATCATAGTATTCATTATAATCACTCATGAGTACCAAGTTAAGGATATAAGACAAATAATAAGAATGTAACAACTATATCTTAATCTCATCTACTTATACCATGGGTATCATGGAAATACCTAACTTTAACTCTCTAGTGAGATTGAGTAGGAAAGAAACCAAAGTTAAGATCATTCACCATATATCTTTCTTCCATATCAATCTTTATCATCTCTATTGAATCCTATCCTTATATTTGTTGTTCATAAATATTGAGCAATCAACTATTGATTCACCAATTCTTAACTTATCAATTCTTAACCTATCAACTCTTGTCCTTATTATAGCATTCACTTAAGGCTTATAAAGAAAGAAGTAAGAAGAGGTAAATAGTTATGCTAGTTTTAGATGTTATCTATAGGATGAGAGTGATTGGAGGAAATCAAATCAATATGGCAACAAAGAAGATTACAAGGATAAAGTCTAAAGATAGTTACCAAGAGTAGTCCTATTGGATCAAGTAGGTATAGCCAATGAATCATATCTCTTAATCCAATAGATCTAGATAGAAGATAATTTCAATACAACTACAATGTTGTATTGATGAAGCCTTGATTAGCCAATTGGAAACCTAAATCACAAAGGATTATAATGACCATGCCTTATTCACCAATATTGAATGCTTATACCATGTATAAGTGACATTGGTGGATAAAACATGATTAAACCATAGTATTGATTTATTATCCTAGATTAGTCATTACCAGTCACATTAATATAATGTGAGGTTGGAATTTTAGATATTGGAGTCAAGTAGAGACAAGATAGTATGATTAAAATGATGTTAGAGCAACATTGGTTAGAGGAGTAGTATTTTCCTCTTTGGAAATACTAAGCACTTGAGGTGAAGTAGGATTTGATGTATACATCTATTGAAGTGATATTAGTGAAGGATGATTAAGGAAGAGTATGATTGGAGTTAGAAGTAACCACTTGTTGGATTGGGGATTATTAGCAATAGAGTAGTTGATATAGCCAAGTTAGATATAAATGATTATGAAAAGCTTTAGTGTCAAGCTCATTGGATTTACAAATGGTTTTAGAATAATAAAGGGTGGATACGAAGTTTCTATAAAGCAAAGCTCATCATGTTAACACATGATGATGGATATAGAGAAGTAATATATCTAGGAAATGAATTCCTTAATTAGAAGTCGAGAATTATGAAGTATGGAATATAGGAATCTTTGCTGAACACTAAACCATAAATCTAAGACCAAACCTAATATCCAGTTTCTATGGTTGATCTATCATCTTGTTTCCATAATGATTGATAGGAATAATTTCCTACATTAATCATTTCATCACACCTTGGACATTCTCAACCATCATTATCATAGGTGCTTATGGAACTATCTTTATTAATGGTTTCATATAAGTTATCCTAGAAAACAAATCCATCATTTTACTTTGAATGGTGATGTTATTAAAGATCACAAACATAAAGACAATGTGATTAACCATTAACCTTTATTCACATCAATAAAATATACTTGTGAATATTAAATCTTCTAAAAAACTTATGGTAAAGCATTTTCAATTCAAACTTTAACTCATTAGTTAGTAGTAATATATTCTATAATAAGTTTATGAATTTATGCCCAATTAAATTCATATTAAAGGCTCTCACAAATAATAAGAGAAAAAGGATCTATTAAAAGAAAATAAAAATTATAACATTATATAATAAAAGATCATTATATGATTCTAAATACCCCACATTACTGTTGCAAACACTTAGAAAGTAATTTCTATAAAGAAACCTTTAACCAATTGTGCAAAATTCAAATCAAAAAATGAAACAGAAAATAGAAAATCAAAACAGAAAGAAAAAAAATAAAGGAACCAGCATCTAGCCTGCGGCCTATCTTTCCTCTTCCCTATCTGCTGCTCACGAGCAACCTTCAGCAGCCCAGTAGCGGCCCAGCAAGGACAACCTCCAGTAATTCTCTCTCGCTGACAAGTGGGCCAGCTGTGGGATTGCGGGTTGAGTTTGGATTTTTATCAGGGGTTTTTCGCAAAATATCCGTCGTCGTCTTCCTCGTGCGTCACAAGCACCTCGCTGGAGGGGTTTGCCGCCGCGCGATGCCGCCGTCGTCGTTAGCCGAGCGTCGTGATTACCGCCACCGTCCCAGAAGACGATAAGAAGGCCATGGCTACACCTCTGCTCGATCTCATCCTCTCTCACTCGCCACTCTCTTCCTCTTCCGTAAAAATGTTGAAACCCTAGCCGCCGGAGTTGTTCACCGTCGTCGTCAGAGACCTCCCCGAGACCAATGGATGATGCAGCAAGCTCCGCTGGAGTGGACACTGTCTATGTGCGGAATGAATCGAGCTAGGAGGCCGTAATCGTGCACATCCACCTTCTCTGACCGCCGCTCGTCGTCAACCATGGCGACGTTGTACGAGCTCGCCTCCCCTCGCCATAGCCTCCACAAGATTCCTGGTAAGCCACTGAGCCTCCCAGTGCTCTTACTTTCCTCGATTGCTTCCGGAATGGTCCTCCCGACGTGCGCCGCCCGTAGCCGCCGCACGAACTCGTCGCGGACCAACCTCCGATGACCAAACCTGAGCGACGCCGCCACCAATCAACTCCGCGTGCTCGCCCGCGTCCAGCAACGCCCTTCCCGCGTGCCAGCATCCTCCCAATCGATCGATCGAGCTTCGATCTGGGGGTGAGAGTTCGTGTGACGTCACGATGACGTCGTGCTGGCGTCATCCTTGACCAAGTCCACCATGTTGACTGGTCTTTGCCCATGTGGCATGTGACGTGGCCTTGGGCCTAGGGGTCAATGTCTGGGGCTAGGTAGGTTTGCGGTATAAAAAGTCTGTGCCTGTTTAGAAAATAATTAAAACAATATGAATTCCAATTTCAATTATTCCAGAAATAAAATAGGATGATTAAATCTTGTAAATTTAATATCTTTGGTTTTATAAATCATAAAAATACATATAATATATGAAAAAGTTTAGAAAAATAAAATCTACAACTTAAAACTATTATTAAATATTATTATGATAATTATTTAAATAAATATTATTTAATAAATACTTTATAAAATTTTAATACTTTGATAATTATTATTTTAATAATGGTAAATGTTAAAAATCTAAATAAAATACCAAAAATCTTAGAAAACTAAGAATTAGAGTTTAAAACTATAATCATGCATTATTATTCCTCTTAATTAAATATTTATTATTTATTAAATATTTATAAAGTCATAAATCTTATAAAAATCATATCTTATTATTTATAAATCATAAAAATAAATGTAATATACCAAAATGATCACAAGAATAATGCCTAAATGTTAAAAAATATAACATTCCACTTTTGAAGTACATAAAAACTTAGTACCCTAATAACTTGAATTTAAAACTTATTTCCTTAATAAATAATTCATACAAGGTAAATAAAATTTATTTAATTTCTTAAAATTGCCAATTTAGATTTAATAAGTAATACCAGTCTTCAATATTGATAATATGAAGTCAAAATGGTTCAACATATTTTAAATGCAATTTATTTAAATCATCCTTCAACCATAAGTGCAAATTATTTTATGAAAGAATCCTGATCCAATCTAAAATCTCCAAGATTAATTATAATAAAATATACACCATTTCTTTACTTTAACCATAAGTTTATAAACAAATCAAAACACTATAAGTGAATTCATGAGTAATAAATAATATTGTTTATTTATTCACAAACATTAACCACATCCTTATAGGGAGATAAATTCCTTTATACAATTATAATGTAAAGAAACCACTACTCCAATAGAAGTAATGCCATTCTTAAGTAACTTTAAGGAAACAATATAAAGTGAACAAGATACAAATATCATAAGTACTACACCCTAAGTCTATCTACATCCTTAAAGTAACCTTTAGTTTGCAAAGCTTTAAATATGGTACTAAAACTTTATTATATGTTTTATAGTTAACTTTGGTCTGTTATAATTAAGTTATAAAGCATCCTAATACCAAACCAACCAAGTTAAAAACCAAGATAGATAAGTCTCAAATACAAATGCTGTCATTATTCAAATGGAGTAATTCTTTCTAACTTAAAGACTATAACTAGAAAGAACACCGCATAAGATTAACTTAAAAGCTTAAATGCTTCTGCTTAGTTGAGTAAGATTTTCTTCAAAAGTTATTCGGTTTGCCAGTTCAATCAATATATAACAATTAATAGTAAACACCTTACTTTATACCTTACTTGTATAATAAGATTGTTAATACTTAAATTCTTTATAAGTGACATTACTTGTAAAGAAAAACTGGAAAACAAATAATTAAGATGTAAGCAACTTTATGTAGCATTCCATACTGTGTATTTTGTTATTGTATAAATACATGTTGTTTTACACACACTCACAAGCCTTAATAAGAAGCACATGTATGGAACATAATTTAAAAGGGCAACACATTCCAAGGAAAATCCTTTCAAGTATCCAAACCTAGAACAACGTTATTCTCGGGATTCGCAATTATCAACTTGCATTACATTACTTATGCATATAAGCATCTTGCTTCTTTAAACATTAGTCCTTACCAGACCAATGATGCAGATTTCCGCTATTGGATCTTATATTGTCTTAAAGACCGTGAGTGCATAATCTTGCAATCACAAAAGGCAAGTTCACACTTGCTCATGTCCTTTGATTATTTTCTGTAAAGTATTTTACAAATCCAGTGTTATCATCACCTGCATTTGAAAAAGGTCCGAAAACACTATTTTCATAATAATGTGATTATAGGTTATTTACCATGAGGTAATAACCTACTATAAGAGTTCCGGTGGTAAAGGAACATATTATCTAGGACTTAACAACCAATATCGCCAGTGATTCTTGCGTCGTATATTACGTGTTGACCATGAGATTTGGAATGGGACGCAGAAGTCAGCTGTATCTTTTCCCTCTCGCATGGAGCTGGATGTGTGGGTCGTGGCTGTTATCACTCGTAGCGTGCATATTATTTATGGTAATTCGTAGAGGATATGCAGCATATGGGTGGGAGCCCTCAACATCCCACGATAGTTCCGGCATCTGAACGGTCTGTACTTCCATTGCCGTAATTCAATAGGTGGGCTGGCGTACACCAAACAGACATGCGGGGTCGCGGAGAAGGGAGTGATTGGCTTGGATCTTAGTCTGGGCCTCACACCAAGGAAGTGTGAACGAACCTGCAATTCGGATGTGCAACAAAGCTAAGATCTCTCATGGGTAAAGTGACGCACCTCTGCAGAGTGTAAGAACTATCACATGTTACTCTGTTAGGGAAGGAGTCCGAGCAACGCGGAAAGGAACTCCATGAAAGTTCAGGTAAACCCGTGAAGGCTGACGGACATAGCTTTTCAGAATAAAAGCAACCTTTGAAGAAATGTTTACGAAGACTTGCATTGCCTACGACCTACGGTCTATGGTTGTAGTTATAGTGCATCAAACACTCCTTTTCTAGTAGACTTGCTGAGTACTCTCCTACTCAAAGTATCTTCTTAACCCTTGCTAGGTTCTAAAGCCAGTACAGACAACGTCTACATCAAGTTATGCTCCAGGAATCATCATCAAAAGCTAACGCTCTTCAATGAAGTCAAGAAAGTCAACATATACATCAACTCAAGTGAAGACGGAGTTGCTGATTAGATAAGAATAGGATTTCTAACCATAGAACCTACTTCTGTAGAATATTGCAATAGCAGCAATGCAAGCCTAGTAGTTCAGCTATTAGTTTTATAAGTATGGTAGCTATGAGTTATTTATTCCCGATTCTTCTTTGTAAGAAGTTTCTTTCTCTCTCTTTGACCTAGAGTGTTCTATGGATCTTGTGTAAAGATTTGAGTTGTAACCTATAGTCATGTCTTGGACCTGCTATGTTTCTGTTGTACTACTCTGAGGGATGTAATACTAGTGAACTTTGTTTCATTGGTGTTATGTCAACGACTATAGTGTACTACATCATGCAGTGGTATGCTGGGTCACCGCAGTTGGTATTAGAGCATATGCTTTGACCTTAGGATTAAAAACCTTTTAGGAAGATCTATAGGTTGGATAGTGATTATAGGAGCCATCTTATCTAAACCAAATATTCTTATGATTTGTGATGGGTATCCATTTGAGGATAACCTTGTCACACCTAAGTCATATGTTTAAGTCATTCTTTCTTAAGAGTAATTATTTTATCTTTTCTCAAGTATAGTGTTCTTTAGTGTCTTCCGAAGGAGACATAACCCACCAAGATATTGTAGGAAAGTCAATTGGTCATAGTATATTAGGATCAAGTTTAAGACATCAATTGAAGCAATACCAATAGAATAGCTTAACCCTAGAATTTAAGTAAGAACAGTAAAATCCTAGTGTCAGTTGATAACCAAAGAAAACATGATGTATATCATTCATCTTAATATTGAGGTAATAAGTAGAAATCATATGGGATTCACTTGAGAATTCTATGTGATGAAGTGAAATTATGTTAAGACTTAATAATAGTGTAGTGAGAAACAAAGTCATCATGGTTAGATTAGCTCCTGAATTATGTATGGGTAAAACATAACAAGATCATGGTGAGATTAGCCCCAAAACCATGATGTAAGTGTAAATATGATAAGTACTCAGTGAATTATCTTGGAGTAGAGTAAGGAAATAACATGGTAGAACTATGATAGAATCCATAGGTACTAGAAAATTTAAATAAGCTTTGGTTTAAGATAGTAATAAAATCTTATTAGTCATTTGGAGTGATCATGTGAGGTTAGTTTATTAAATAATGATAGGTTGGTTATAATATCCATTCCAAGAGTGAGACTAAAGGATAGTCAAAACCAAATTGAGACCACTTTGCTTAAGCATTATCCTGTTGCAATTGAGCAATCCGGGTAAATGTCGAGACAAAGAAATAGTTTGACCCTATTTGCTAAGTATCACAATGTAAACCTATATGAGGAGGTGTCATATACTACACAACTAAGCCTGAATTCTAGAGATATTATACTCAACTACTATGTTTTGGGCTTAGAATATTGTGTGTTATATGTACCACATTTGAATTTATTTGTTTTTCTTGGATCTTCTTGATTGACTAGATCTGTACATGAAGTTTGACTTGGTGTGCAAATGAATGTTGCAACATCCAGTTACTACTTGATGTCATGGACCTAGATAGAAAAGGGAATTCGTGTAAGGGAGTGACGAGTTCCGAAGACCAAGGTGAAGACTTATTTGAAGGGTAAAGCCAAATATAAGTAGTATCAACGCAATTTGAAGGATGGATCAAGCTTAGATCATTACTAATCAACAATAAGAAGGAAGATTAGTATAGAAAATATATGGAACAACAAGAAGTAATAAACTTAAAGTTCATTTAAAGTCGGTAAGTTGCTAAGAAGTTAATAAAGTAGTTGTACAAAGTTCATGGAAGCATCATGAATAAGTGCAAATAAGAAGTTTTGGAACCAAAATGTTATTCAAGCTCTGACAATTCAGATGGAATGCCATAGGTATGTCAAAAACCATAGGGTAATACATACACCCTAGGATGGTTCGCAGTTGGTAATTATCCGCAGCTGGTATTTGATCCACAGTTGGTATCTTGTCCGCAACCGGTGTTGGTTGACATAGTTAACCAGATCCTCTTAAAAGTTGCATAAAGACCATAAAATTTGGCCTAAACTAAGTAAGGCCTAAAGGAGTATAAAATATTAAGTGACAGATTTCTAAAACACTTCAAGAAGTCAGATCTATCAAGGCGAAAATATCTAAATAGTAAGTAAGACCAATAATGCTGAAAGAATCACTTCGGAGATCCACAATTATGTGGATACACCATACAATCTTTCATAATACCTTAACTAGGTACAGTATAAGCTGGATAAAGACCAATATGCTAATCATAAAGCCAAGAAATATTTTATAAGGCAGTCTGAAGACTATTAGTAAACCCTAAGGGGGAGCGTAAACAATAAGTGGAAGTATTGTTATCTGACTTTCCAAGTAAAGGTTGGAGAGGAAATACTAACCTATGCCAACATTAAGCCTTATTTTCATAAGGTTAAAAAGAAAGTAATAATTATAGAAGTACTCAAGATAGCAACAAGAGATTGTCTAAAAGCCTAATAAGGTAAAAGACTTGAAGAAATAAAATGGAATAGTCTTAACATACTAATTCTAAAAGAAACAACTCTTAAGTGATCCTTAAGAGGTAATAGAGAACATCCATTTGGGCATTTGTAGAGAACAAGAAATTCCAATGGGTATGGACTAAATGTGTTCAAATTCAATCTTTGGAAGGACTACCAATACAACTCATACAATGATAAATCAAAGATTAGTATTTTGGCCACAAATATTGTCTGATAGAATTAAAAAAAAACCTGTTTTAGTGAGACTTCCTAGATCTTGCATAATATAGTAAGGAAGTTCGACAGTCAAGAAAAGAAGTTGGAATAGAATACTTACTTAGGAAAATGAACTAAAGAAAAGACCACTAATTAAGGAGTTTATAATAAAGACATATCCCTACAGTAGAATAGTAGGAGAACTTTGGAGTATTGGAGACACCCATTTACAAATTGCCAAGTATAATGAGGATTCACGGAAAAGATCTGGATATGGGATATTACAATTATTCCCATTGAGATTAACATGGAGTTAAGACATATCGTAATCATTGCAAGACAATTCATTACTCCAAAACATGAGAGTGCGAACTTCGAGGATGAAGTTTATTTTAAGGGGGGAGTCTGTAACATCCCAGCATTAGAGCTTAGAAATAAGCTGAACACAGATATGTGCATTGCATTCATGCATAGAAAATCTGAATAATTTTCGCGCTTTTAAGTAAAAACTTGTCAAAGTGATTGAAGCTTCTCTTAACTTGATGGAATTGTAGTAGATCATCAAGTTGACTGCGATAAGTTTCAATATGACCTTTGCTAAAACCTTATTTTGGGTAAACATGATTTGATCTAAGGGTAGACCAAATGTAATAAAATTAAACCCTAATAAATTACTTAATGATTTATATTTGATCCTTAGGTGATCATATCATAGTATTCATTATAATCACTCATGAGTACCAAGTTAAGGATATAAAACAAATAATAAGAATGTAACAACTATATCTTAATCTCATCTACTTATACCATGGGTATCATGGAAATACCTAACTTTAACTCTCTAGTGAGATTGAGTAGGAAAGAAACCAAAGTTAAGATCATTCACCATATATCTTTCTTCCATATCAATCTTTATCATCTCTATTGAATCCTATCCTTATATTTGTTGTTCATCAATATTGAGAAATCAACTATTGATTCACCAATTCTTAACTTATCAATTCTTAAGCTATCAACTCTTGTACTTATTATAGCATTCACTTAAGGCTTATAAAGAAAGAAGTAAGAAGAGGTAAATAGTTATGCTAGTTTTAGATGTTATCTATAGGATGAGAGTGATTGGAGGAAATCAAATCAATATGGTAACAAATAATATTACAAGGATAAAGTCTAAAGATAGTTACCAAGAGTAGTCCTATTGGATCAAGTAGGTATAGCCAATGAATCATATCTCTTAATCCAATAGAGCTAGATAGAAGATAATTTCAATACAACTGCAATGTTGTATTGATGAAGCCTTGATTAGCCAATTGGAAACCTAAACCACAAAGGATTATAATGACCATGCCTTATTCACCAATATTGAATGCTTATACCATGTATAAGTGACATTGGTGGATAAAACATGATTGAACCATAGTATTGATTTATTATCCTAGATTAGTCATTACCACTCACATTAATATAATGTGAGGTTTGAATGTTAGATATTGGAGTCAAGTAGAGACAAGATAGTATGATTAAAATGATGTTAGAGCAACATTGGATTAGAGGAGTACTATTTTCCTCTTTGGAAATACTAAGCACTTGAGGTGAAGTAGGATTTGATGTATACATCTATTGAAGTGATATTAGTGAAGGATGATTAAGGAAGAGTATGATTGGAGTTAGAAGTAACCACTTGTTGGATTGGGGATTATCAACAATAGAGTAGTTGATATAGCCAAGTATAGATATAAATGATTATGAAAAGCTTTAGTGTCAAGCTCATTGGATTTACAAATGGATTTAGAATAATAAAGGGTGGATAAGAAGTTTCTATAAAGCAAAGCTCATCATGTTAACACATGATGATGGATATAGAGAAGTAATATATCTAGGAAAGGAATTCCTTAATTAGAAGTCCAGAATTATGAAGTATGGAATATAGGAATCTTTGCTAAACACTAAACCCTAAATCTAAGACCAAACCTAATATCCACTTTCTATGGTTGATCTATCATCTTGTTTCCATAATGATTGATAGGAATAATTTCCTACATTAATCATTTCAGCACACCTTGGACATTCTCAACCATCATTATCATAGGTGCTTATGGAACTATCTTTATTAATGGTTTCATATAAGTTATCCTAGAAAAAAATCCATTATTTTACTTTGAATGGTGATGTTATTAAAGATCACAAACATAAAGACAATGTGATTAACCATTAATCTTTATTCACAGCAATAAAATAAACTTGTGAATATTAAATCTTCTAAAAAACTTATGGTAAAGCATTTTCAATTCAAACTTTAACTCATTAGTTAGTAGTAATATATTCTATAATAAGTTTATGAATTTATGCCCAATTAAATTCATATTAAAGGCTCTCACAAATAATAAGAGAAAATGGATCTATTAAAAGAAAATAAAAATTATAACATTATATAATAAAAGATCATTATATGATTCTAAATACCCCACATTACTGCTGCAAACACTTAGCAAGTAATTTCTATAAAGAAACCTTTAACCAATTGTGCAAATTCAAATCTAAAAATGAAACAGAAAATAGATAATCAAAACAGAAATAAAAATAATAAAGGAACCAGCATCTGGCCTGCGGCCCATCTTTCCTCTTCCCTATCTGCTGCTCACGAGCAACCTTCAGTAGCCCAGTAGCGGCCCAGCTAGGACAACCTCCAGTAATTCTCTCTGGCTGACAAGTGGGCCATCTGAGGGATTGCGGGTTGAGTTTGGATTTTTATCAGGGGTTTTTTCGCAAAAATATCCATCGTCGTCTTCCTCGTGCGTCACAAGCACCTCGCTGGAGGGGTTCGCCGCCGCTCGACGCCGCCGTCATCGTCAGCCGAGCGTCGTGATTCCCGCCACCGTCCCAGAAGATGATAAGAAGGCCACGGCTACACCTCTACTCGATCTCATCCACTCTCACTCGCCACTCTCTTCCTCTTCCGCAAAAATGTTGAAACCCTAGCCGCCGGAGTTGTTCACCGTCGTCGTCAGAGACCTCCCCGAGACCAACGGATGATGCAACAAGCTCCGCCGGAGTGGACACAGTCTATGTGCGGAAGGAATCGAGCTAGGAGGCCATAATCGCGTGCATCCACCTTCTCTGACCGCCGTTCGCCGTCGACCATGGCGACGTTGTCCGAGCTCGCCTCCCCTCGCCATAGCCTCCACAAGATTCCGGGTAAGCCATTGAGCCTCCCAGTGCTCTTACTTTCCTCGATTGCTTCCGGAATGGTCCTCCCGACGTGCGCCGCCCGTAGCCGCCGCACGAACTCGTCGCCGACCAACCTCCGATGACCAAACTTGAGCGGCGCCGCCACCAATCAACTCCACATGCTCGTCCGCGTCCAACAATGCCCTTCTCGCGTGCCAGCATCCTCCCAATCGATCGATCGAGCTTCGATCTAGGGGTGAGAGTTCGTGTGACATCACGATGACGTCCTAGTGGCGTCATCCTTGACCAAGTCCACCATGTTGACTGGTCTTTGCCCATGTGGCATGTGACGTGGCCTTGGGCCCAGGGGTCAGTGTCTGGGCTAGGTAGGTTTGCGGTATAAAAAGTCTCTGCCTGTTTAGAAAATAATTAAAACAATATGAATTCCAATTTTAATTATTCCAGAAATAAAATAAGATGATTAAATCTTGTAAATTTAATATCTTTTGTTTTATATATAAGAAAAATACATATAATATATGAAAAAGTTTAGAAAAATAAAATCTACAACTTAAAACTATTATTAAATATTATTATGATAAATATTTAAATAAGTATTATTTAATAAATACTTTATAAAATTTTAATACTTTGATAATTAATATTTTAATAACGGTAAATGTTAAAAATCTAAATAAAATACCAAAAATCTTAGAAAAATAAGAATTAGAGTTTAAAACTATAATCATGCATTATTATTCCTCTTAATTAAATATTTATTATTTATTAAATATTTATAAGTAATAAATCTTATAAAAATCATATCTTATTTTATAAATCATAAAAATAAATGTAATATACCAAAATGATCACAAAAATAATGCCTACATGTTAAAAATATATGTAGAGGTCCCAACCTTTAATAAGGTAGAGATCCCTGTGTTTACAATGCTAGTCCCTAGATCAATAGCTACCATCCACAGTTAAGTTGTAATATCAAGAAACAAAGGTCATAATATAATTTTATAACCAGGAATAAAATAATTCATTCCATCTTACATAGCTCATTTGGCTATCTCATTACAATGCAGCAGAAATAACTATAGCATGGGGTCCTTCATCTTTAAAGTGCCATAGGCAAACATGTTGGTTGTAGACTTGTAATCCTAATCAACACACTTCACTAACATCAAACAAGAGTCAATACATTTGAATTGTATTGGCAAGTGATACTATGGTAGTATGGTGGTATCTATCATCTATATGCATTTGGCTAAGTAGAGCTTAGGCTTGCATTGCTCAAAATAGATTTTTCCTTATCATTTTCACTAAGTTTTAGCTTGACAAAATCACCCAAGGCATCTCCCAATAGAAATTGGTGATCCTTCAACCCTTGTTCAACCACAAGTTTTTAACTTAGAAATTTGGATGAGGAGATTCTTGATAACTTCCATGTCTTGATGCTCAATTTGTCCTTTGCCAGGGTCATGGCTAAGTACTTAGATTTTACACTCTAAAGAGGTGGTGCACTTTCCCCACAAGACTTGGTTTCACCAAGACAAGATCTTTTAGAAGCCTTCCCTTAGACTAGAATGGACGCGTTCCAACCTATCATCCCCTACCACCAACTGTCCATTTGGCTAAGTTATTGCAACCTATATGATCCCGGCAGAGCCCACAATGCCATGTGGCTGCACTTGAAGCTTCTCAACATTTGACATCTCAAATCTCTTTGTTGCTGGGTGGCCATCCACAAGTGATATACCAAGTTTTCCCCAGTATACTGGACTTGGTGATGCCCAAGTTTTCCCTAGCATACTGGACTTGCATAACCACTCAACACAAACCATTATTTCCATTGCACCCAGGTGATTCATTCACTTAGTTGTTTTATTAAACAAGACACAAGTCCTTGACTTAGTAATATTCCATAGCATGAAATATAATCCACCCTTGTTTTCTACTAGCCAATCTAAGCATGATAGTAGTAGGAATCTTAACTTAGGAAATTTCTACTAAGGTTTCATATACTAGGTTTTCCCATGGCATATTTTACACTTAGCAAAAATTCCATGCAAGTCCTACTTAGAAATATCACTAATGCATAGTGAAAATAATGGGACAAAAGTATGGAGCATCACTTGCCTTTTTGGTAGAGAATATAAGTTCACTCCTTGATCTTTCAATGATCACACTCTTCAAATTCCACTACAATTCAATCAAGCAAGCAAGAATTCAATCTACCATTCAAGCAATTCAACACATAGAATAATAGAAACAAAGCAATGCATGCAAGCATGCCAAAGATTGTTTTATTTGGAAAAATGGTTTCTAATGAGTTACAAATATTTGAAAACACCTATTGGTCATTTTATAAAAGTGGCAAAACCATTTGCAAAAGATTTTACCCATAAACCATCTTTAAACCAAATCAATATTTTATGTGGTTGAAAATGCCTTTAGCAAAGCAATAATCTTTATGGGGTTCACCAAATAAATTTTTAATTCTAAAACTTGGTGTTTGGGGTCAGAGAGTTTAAATCAAAACATTTCTCAAAGGGTTTCCTTCAAAAGCATTTTTAATAAATAAACATTATTTTTATTTGACTAGAAATGTTCTAAATCAAATATTTTTTATTTTGCTTCACAAAATATGTTTTTGAAACCACAAGTTGTTTTTAGATGGTAAGTAGGTTCAAACAATCCATTTTACCAAAGATTTTATCACAAAAATAATTTTTGGATGAATTTTATATTCAAATTAAGCCTACACAAGTTTCTGCAAAAATAACCATTTTTCCAGAAGCATTTCACTAAACAAAGTGCATGGTTGGAAAGTACTTGTCTTGCTGATTCCATTGATATAAAATTTGCAAAATTTGGACGTGTGGTCTGAAAGTTATGCAATTTACAAAATCAAACAACTAATAGATTAGTTTCTGTTTTTAAAACAAAAGGCTGGCCACGCGTACTATTCTGATTGGACAAAAACGGTTCGGCTAGATCATGTGTTGTGAGGCGTTGGATTAAAAACAGATCGTGCGGCACAGGATTAAACTTACCTCTTCGTCTAGGTCTAATCCTAGCCAGACAAATCGCATCCTCTGACTCTGAAAGGCGCAATCTTGCGACAAGCGGCGGCGCGGCTCTGCTTGCGGCGGTTCTGGAGGAGCAGGAAGCAAGGGAGGAGGAGATATGGCTCACCAGGTTCGCAGGAGGTTAGAGAAGCTCGACGTGGTCATTTCAGCGTCAGGGACGCACGATGTTACTGGTTTTTTTTTGCCGTAGTTGTGCTCACCGTCGGGTACGCTCAGATGTCGTCGAAGGCGAAGCTAGAGGTTGAGCTAGGACATGTAGAATGCACAGTTAGGTTCGCAAGAGGAAGGCGAGTATGAGAGTGTCAACGAGGGGGAGAGGGGCGGTCGGGTTTACCGGGGAGAGGTCGCCGGAGACGAGGCAGACGGTGGCGGAGTTCAGGTGTGGTCGTTGTCGATGATACGGTGCTCGCGTAGATGAACGGAAGGCACAGGGAGATGCACCAGAGACTGGGGATCACGCTCACGTGAACTAGGAGGCGAGAGGTGGTCTGACGGTGCTGGAATTGGCCGGACATCTCGTCAGAGCAGAGAGTGTTGTCGCAAGCAATACAGGCAACCTAGGGGCAGTGGGGAGGCAATGTCTGGGGGGAATGAAAGAGGAGGAGTAGGTGTTTAAGTATATGAGGTCAGGGGGGATTAATGGAGGCAGTAATGCGTATTGACGCCATCTTCAATGGCCAGAAACGGCGAGGAGGGGTTGGGGGCGTGGTCACCACGGGGGGAGTGTTGGAGATATGCCCTAGAGGCAATAATAAATATAGTTATTATTATATCTTTGTGTTTATGATAAATGTTTACATTCATGCTATAATAGTATTAACAAGGAAACATTAATACTTGTGTGATTTGTAAACTAAAATAGAGTCCCTAGTAAAGCCTCTTTATAATACTAGCTTGTTGGTTAATAAATGATTGTGGTTTCCCTATCATGAACATTGAGATGTTATTAACAACAAGATCATATGGTTAGGAGAATGATATGGTGGACATAATCCTATAGATAAGCATAGCATAAAGATCAAGTCATTTTAATAGTTTAATTGCTATATGCTTTCTGATACATAGTAACCTAATTCCTTCGACCATGAGATCATGTTTATAACCATCACCGGAAGGATGCTTTGATGACATCAAACACCATACCGTAACTGGGTGGCTATAAAGGTGGCATTGAGTGTTTGGAAAGTATGCGTTGAGACACATGAATCAAGAGTGGGATTTGTCCATCCATATGACGGATAGATATACTCTGGGCCCTCTCGGTGGAATGTCATCCAATTAGCTTGCAAGCATGTGACTGGCTCACAAGGGATCACATATCACCGGAACGAGAAAAGAGTACTTATCGGTAACGAGGTTGAACTAGGTATGCAGAGATACCGACGATCATAACCTCGGATAAGTAAACTATCGTGAGACAAAGGGAAATTGGTATCGTATGTAAGTGGTTCATTCGATCGCAAAGTAATCGTAGAAATATGTGGGAGCCATATGAATTTCCAGATTCCTCTATTGGTTATTGTTCGGAGAAGTGTCTCGATCATGCCCGCATAATTCACGAACCGTAGGGAGACACACTTAAGGATTCGACGTTGTTTGAGTAGTTATGGAATGATGAGTAAGAGACCGAATGTTGTTCGGAGTCTCGAATGGGATCCGGGATATCACGAGGATATCCGGAATGGTCCGGATAATAAGATTCATATAAGGAAAGTCCTGTTTCGAGGTTGGAGAATGGTTCTAGTGTTTTCATCGGGAATGTTCTAGAAGGTTCCGGAATGTCCGACACTCCGGAGGGGAAGGGTACATGAATGTGTCATATCAAGTTTGAATGATTGCATCATGTACTAGGTGTCATCGCTGAACAAAATAAAGGGTTTAATCAAATCCTAGTTTGAAAAGTCAAACGCCAATTTGAAAAGTCAAACGGCTATTTTGTGAAGTGGAGGGGAAGGTGGAAACCGAGTTGGGGAGGAGTTCCTCCCCTCCACCGCCGGCCCCCTTGGGAAATCGAGTTGGGGAGGGACTCCCCTCCCCTAGCGCGCCCCCTCCACCTATATAAGGAGGGGCAGGGATGCCCCTCCTAGTACCCAACACCTCCACCCGCAAACCCTAGCCCTAGCCGCCGGCCCCTCCTGCAGCCGCCGCCGCCCTAGGGCAAGCCGCCGCCGCCGACTAGCTAACCCTAGCCGCCGGCCAAGCCTCCTCCTCGGTGCGTCTAAACCCTCGATCGCAAAAGGAGCTCTCTCATAGTCCACCATACTCGCTCCGGCTTAAGGCGAAGCCCTGTGAGATCTCCCCTCTACTTCTGGTACCACGCCGTCGTGCTGCCGGAATCGCGAGGAGAGTACTACAACCTCCGCTGCCTGCTGGAACAAGGGAGAGGAAGGTCTTCGTCGAGTACCGAACGTGTGACCAACTGCGGGAGCGCTGCCGGAACGCAGAGCCGGAAGGATCGTCTACGCGATCTTGAGATCGGGAAGAGTACGACTACATCACCCACGAGAATCCGCTCTCGTTAAACACTTTGGAATCTTCGAGGGTGAGTTATTCCATCGACTCGTTGCTACAATCTAGTATATAGATTTTGGCTTGTTTGTTTGTATGCGATAGAAAATTTTGTTTTCCATGCTACGAAACCCTACATGGAGGACGACGATGAGGTGGCAGTGGGGCCTAGCGTCAGCGAGAGAGGGAGAGGGAAGGTGGGGTCTGGTTGTCATTCGCTGTGTGGGTCATTTCGTGAGTGAGAGAAAACGCTTCGGGGGAGAGGGTTAGTTGGGCTAGATGGGCTTGGCTGGGCTGGGCTCCTCCTTTCCATTTTTTATACAGAATCTTTTTCCCTTATCTTTTTCTATTTATCTGTTTTGATTTTGTTTAAACTTTTCAAACAACAATTTGTTTTCAAGCTTCAACCAAACTTTGTGTATATTCTAATACTGTTTATTAATACATTCTGAAGTCAATTTTGGAATAAATATTTTATTCTTTTTAGGGTCTTTTAATTATTAAAAATAGGCCTTTGCATTTATCCAAATAAGTTTTAATAATGTTTTCAAACTCCATTTGAAATCTAAATATTTTCAAATATTTTTAGTAGGTTTTATTAATAGGGTGTCAAATAATTCACCTTGAATTATTTGGAACATTTTTAATATGATTTAGTAATCCTTTAAATTGGTATTTGTTTTTATTCCAATGAAATCAATTATGGTTTCCATAATTTTTATTTAGTTGATTTCTTTGATCCCATTTAAGTTAATTAAACAACTTTTATTCCACTTGGGTAATTTCCAAATTCTATTTTCCCATGATTTAATTAATCATTTCTAATAGGGATTTTATCTTTATTCAAATAGAATAGGATTTGGTTAATACCCTTTTAATTAATTTGAAATTCCTTATCCATTATTTTATTTGGATTTGTATTATATTTATTCCATTTGCTTATGGATTAGGTCAAGATTTAATTTGGCCTTTAAATATTCCTCATTTAATAATTCTTTCTTTATCTGATAAAATCCATATTTTTTTATTTATAGATCCAAACTTGGTGATTCTAATTTGTAAAATCTTATTTAATATTTTTTTATCCTTTTAATTCCCTTTAGGATTATTTGCTCAACATTTGGTATGGATTTTTAGATAGGTGCTTTATTAGTTTTGGAAATTCAATTTCCTTATCTTATTAAATTCATAAGATTTTATCTATGGCTCCAAATTAAGTGAAAGTAATTCTCCAAGTGTTTAAATTATAGATGCATTTATGAAGAATGCATTCCACTTTTATTTGAATTTAGTTGGATTCAAATATTAACCAAAGTTTGTTTAAGATGGGATTTTAAGTTTCCATTTAGAAACAAAAGTTTCTTTTCACCCTAATTTTCAACAATTATTTAGTTTGTTTATTTATTTTTCACATTACAAGATTTGGAAAATCTTGGGATGTGACAGGCTACCACCCTTAAAATAAATCTCGTCCCGAGATTTGGGAAGGATAGAGGTTACAAGTTGGCTCAAAGCAACTAGGGTACTACCACCCTTAAAAAAATTCCACTAGATTACTTCTTGGCTTGCTTGGGGTCTTGATGATACTTCTCTGGGCAAACATCTGCATAGTGTCCTTTGTTTACACACTTGAAACGTGTGACAAGGCTGAGATCCTTCATAGGATTTATCTTGTGCTTCATCTTTTTTGGACAATTGCTTGCATAATGTCCTTGATTACCACAATTGTAACATGTGACAAGATTGAGTTCTTCACGTATCTTCTGTGGACAAGTTGATACATAATGGCCTAGCTCTTTGCAGTTGTTGCACCACACTTGGTTAATCTCCTTATATTTTTGTTTCTTCTCAGGACATTCATTAGCATAGTGTCCCATCTCTTTGCAATGACAACATTGCACTTGGCTTTTGTCTTTCTTCTTCTTTGGTTTCTCCAAAGCTAGGAGTGCTTCTGGTTCATGCTCTTCATATGTTATTTCAAAGGTAGGAAAGTTTCCTTGTCTCCTTGAACTTTTCCTTGGATAATACATATTTCTCCTCTTTGGTCCATCAAATTGAGTCATACTGCATGGAGGTGCAAGCTGAGATTTTCCTTTGTCTTCATCCTTCTTGGTAGAAGTTGTTCCCTCATGGAATTCTACAATCTGTTGTTGCACTCCACCTTGTTTCCTTTGTTGAACTATGGAATAGATGGGGCATTGGATAGGGACATGATTATTTCATTCACAAAGGAAACAAGTAGCTTGAGATGTGGGGCATTGATTAGTTGGATGTTTCTCTTCACAATTGGGGCATTGATCTTCATGCTCTTTGGAAGTGTGATCCTTGTCTCCACAAATATTGCAAGCTTGAATTCCTTCTAGAATATCATCCTTGATATCATTGTTGTCACAAAATCCTTGAGAAGAGTTGTCTCCCATGTTGATCATTTGATTTGTCACCTTATGCAACAATTGAGTTTGGGTTTCCAAAAACCTTTGCATGGTTGGATCTAACTCACTGGTGTTGGCTAAAAACTGAGTTGTCACTTGGTTCAACTGGGTTTGGGTTACTATGAGTTGTCTCATGTTGGCCTCTTGGTTGTTGTTGTTGTCATCATTCTTGATGTTGGAGTCTCTTGGAGTAGTCGTCTGTTTGGGTTGGATTGGGATTAGAATAGGCAAAAGATTTCTAAGGGAATAGTTCTAATCACACACATCACAATTTACACAAGCAATGTGTAAGAAATCACAAACAAACATTCCACTCAAACAACAAGTTTCAAACACATTTTTAGGCAACAAAACATTTTTGCTACACCACAATAGTTGGTGTGTTGATTTAAACTAAATATGGTGGTCCAACTATATGGTTCAATTGAGATCATTCCATTCTCCTTTGTTGTTTCTTCTTGAATGAGATCATGGTTTCCTTGGAAAAATTCTTGTGTCTTGTTCACAAAACTTCAAAACTGATGATGGTTCCTTCTAAGTTGGGTTTCCTTAGTCTTTAAGTCTTGAGCAATATTTCTTGTCTCACTTGTAGTCCTTAGTGATATCCAAAGCTGAAGTCCTTGGTGAAAATATAGTTGAAGTCTTTGATGATGTTGAAGTTGAAGTCATTTGAGTTGGTGAAGCCCTTTGCTCATGATTGAGGTATTTGTTCATCAAGTTGAAATAGATGAGGTGTAGAATCAAAACCAAAATGTTGAGAAAAGAGTTTACAAGATTGTTTGTAAATAAGTTTTGGAACAAATACAACTCCTATTTTTCTAAGGGGTTTTGTCCAATCCTAGGGTTACAAATCCTACAGGCAACACAGTGCTCTGATACCATCTGTAGAGGTCCCAACCTTTAATAAGGTAGAGATCCCTGTGTTTACAATGCTAGTCCCTGGATCAATAGCTAGCATCCATAGTTAAGATGTAATATCAAGAAACAAAGGTCATAATACAATTTTATAACTAGGAATAAAATAATTCATTACATCTTACATAGCTCATTTGGCTTTCTCATTACAATGCAACAGAAATAACTATAGCATGGGGTCCTTCATCTTCAAAGTGCCATAGGCAAACATGTTGGTTGTAGACTTGTAATCCTAATCAACACACTTCACTAACATCAAACAAACCTGCAACATAATAAGTTACAGCCACAAGGGTCAATACATTTGAATTGTATTGGCAAGTGATACTATGGTAGTATGGTGGTATCTATCATCTATATGAATTTGGATAAGTGGAGCTTAGGCTTGCATTGCTCAAAATAGATTTTCCTTATCATTTGAAAATACTAAGTTTTTGCTTGACAAAATCATCCAAGGCATCTCCCAATAGAAATTGGTGATCCTTCAACCCTTGTTCAACCACAAGTTTTTAACTTGGAAATTTGGATGAGGAGTGACATGGTTATACCCTACGGGTACATGATCTCAGCATACCTGGTCCAGCCCAAGGAAGGCCCATGGCATATGTACGCCGGCCCATGAAGATTTTCGGGTGGCCAAGGCCCATGACGCCTTCGGATCCTTGGAGAGCAAGAATAGAGTAGATAGGAAATTCAAAGGGGTAAAACCCTAGAACCTGTAACCGACTAGGTCTATGCTCGGGACCTGCCTGAGTCTATATAAAGGCTAGGAGGGCACGACCTAGATCTCTCTCACATAATTTCGCATACACACCTCCACGCCAGATCGCATCTGCGCACCCTGTAATCATCGGTTCCACCATAATCAAGAGCAGACAATATAAGATCCCTCCTTTATAAAGGAAAAGGATCCCTGTGATTGCAATGCTAGTCCCTGGATCAATGCTAGCATCCACAGTTTAAGATGAAGTACACAGAAACAAAGGTCATTATTACAGTCATTCTAGAGACAAACATAGTCTTTACAACTCCATGGCCACAGGCCTAATACAAGAGTTTAAATAAGTAAATAGATACAAGTCTTCATCTTCATGTGCCACAGGCAAACATGTTGAGTGTAGACTCATGACTCCTAATCCTCATCAGAGTAACCTGCAACATCACAAGTTACAGCCAGAGTGGGTCAATACATTGGAATAGTATTGGCAAGTGATACCTTAGTATAATATTGGTGGACTAAATACTATATGAAATTTGGCTAAGTGTAGCTTAGGCTTGCTTTGCACAAAATAAGTTTTGCCTATTAGTTGAAATCACTAAGTTTTTCTTTGTCAAAACTTTTCCCAAGGAACCACCAATAGACATTGAGGTCCTTCACCCTTGTTCAACCACAAGTTTTACTTAGAAATTGGGATGAGGAGATTCTTGATAGCTTCCATGTCTTGATGCTCAAGTTGTCCAATACCAGGGATATGGCTAAGTACTTAGATTCTTCCATCTGCAGAGGTTGTGCACTTTCCCCACTAGACTTGATTTTCACCAAGACAGGACCTTTCAGAAGCCTTCCCTTAGACCAAATGGACGCGTTCCAACCTATCATCCCACTACCACCAAGTGTCCAAATGGCTAAGTTCTATCAACCTATGTGAACCAGGCAGAGCCCATATGCCAAGTGGTTGCACTAGAAGCTTCTTAACATTTGGCCTCTAAAATCTCTTTGTTCCTGGGTGGCTTTCCACAAGTGAGATACACAAGGTAAACCATAGAGATGGGCCTTGTGTAACCACTCAACATAAACCAATCCTTCCCTTCCACCCAGGTGTTTCATTCACTTAGTTGTTTTATTAGACAAAACACAAGTCCAAAAAGGACTTAGAAATATTTTACCATAGCATGAATATTTCACCACCCTTGGTTTCTACTAGCTAGGCTAAGCATGGCATAGATAAGTATTTTGACTTAGAAATTTCTAGCAATTCTACATCTACTAGGATTCCCAAGCATAGCATATAAGCAAAATATATCCATGCAAGACTAGCAAAATATTTCTAATGCATAGTAGAAAACTTAGGGATAAAATCATGAATCACCACTTGCCTTGGTAGTTTGGAGAGTAGTTACACTCCTCACAATCACAATCACTATTGGCACCAAAATCTACACATAAAATCATAGCAACAAATCACATACAAATAAAATACAAGCAAAAATATATGGATGCATGCAACATGATATGTGATGATTTTCTAAACTCAACAAGACAAGTGTATAGTACTGGTTCATAAACAAGTTCAAAACTTGCCAAACAACATTTATTTAAACACTAAAACATTTCTCAAATAATTTATATACACAAAATAGGCCTACACATGTTTCTGTAAATAAAACCTTTTTAACAGAAACAAAATATTAAACATATTGAAAATTTGGAAAGGGCTTGTTCTCCTGATTCCACTGATATAAAATTTGTCAAATTTGAACATGGGAATCAAAAGTTATGATTAAAACAAAATCAAACATCTAATAGATTCAAATTCTGATTTTAAATCTAACTAGCAGACACGCGGCGTGTTTCTATTGGCTGGTACCGGTTTGGGCGGATCGATCAACGAGAGCCACACGATTTAAGTGAAGATGCACGGACAGATCTAGCGCGTACCCCTTTGTTAAGTGAATCAAACGCAGCCGATGGATCTAGATCTAACGGTCCACGATCAAGCGACCACGGATGGGCGGCGCTAGCGGTGGCAACTGGCGGCGGCGAGCTCTGTCTACGGCGGCGTGGCGCTACAGGGGGTTCTGGTGTCGTCGGAGACGCTTACCAGGTTTGTAGCGATGCACTGATGCTCAACGTGGTGACGGCTTGGCAAGGGGTGCACGGACACGGCAGCACGAGCTCGTCGGAGTCATTGACAGCGTCAGGTGTTCGGTGACAAAGACGTTGGCGGTGCTCCTGGTCACCCTAGCACGAATCAAAGACATCAGGGGATGCGCAAGGCTACGGCGAACACGCTCGTGTGAATCAGAAGCGAAGGGAAACACGAGACTCACCGAATTTTGTCGCCGGAGTTGGAGACGTCATCGGGAGTTTGCTGTGCTTGACGGAGTCAACGACCTGGGGTGGTATAGGATGAACCAATGGTGTCAGAATGTGCGCAATGAATTTGCGAAGCTATCTGCATGAACTGGAGGAGAAGGGGCGCACGGGGCTCACCGGGATTGGTTGTCGGAGTGAGCTCTGTCTGCGGCGGTGCAAGGGTGATTACGGGCAGCCTGGGGGCGCTCTGTGCTTGAAGTCTGGGGGGAAATGGAGAGGGGGAAGAGGGGGTTTAAGTAGGCGAGATGGGGGCGTGAATCACTACTGCATTCAACGGGAATTGACGACGCGAAATCAAGCAGGAAACGCTTGGCTTAATTTGGGGAAGAACACGTCGTCGGGGTGGAGACGACGACGCCATGTGGGCCGCGGCTGTCAGCGAGAGAAACAGAGAGGGAGTGGGTCCAGACTGTCAGCGACCTAGTGGGTGCGGTGTGAGTAAAGAAAACGCTTTGCGGGGTGGGGGTTGCTGGGCTAGTTGGGCTGGTTGGGCCAGATTCGACTGTTTGCTTATTTTTTTCTCTCTTTTTCCTTTTTCCTTTTCTGTTTGGTTTTCTAAACTGATTTCAAAACTCCAATTCAAATCTGTTTGAATTCAAAACTTATCTGGACTTTTCTACAATAAATCTTGTGCTCAAATAAGTGTCAAACACAACTGTTCACTCAAACCTGCTTGGGTCATTTGAAAAATCAAAATAAAACCAAGCCATTATGGGATATAATAATTGGCATAACCTTGGTTTTATTTCATACTTTGTTTGGAAATTTTATTCAAGCTTTTGAAATCACTAAAGTTTGAATACAAAACACTACTAAATGAACATTTGCACCTCACTCAATAGCAAGTAGCCCTAAGGCTAGAATCTTGAATGCTCCAACATATCTTGGGGCCAACTTTCCTTTGACTCCAAACCTCTTCACTCCACGAAGTGGTGACACTCTAAGATAAGCTCTATCACCCACTTCGTAAGTGACTTCTCTATGCTTAGGATCTGCGTAGCTCTTTTGTCGGGATTGTGCTATCTTTAATCTGTCCTTAACCAGTTTGACTTTCTCTTCAGCCTCTTTGATAAGTTCTGGTCCGAACAAACTTCTTTCTCCCACACCATTCCATAGCAATGGGGTGGTACACTTTCTCCCATAGAGAAACTCAAAAGGTGCCATTTCAATACTAGCTTGATAGCTGTTGTTATAAGAGAATTCTGCGTAAGGCAGACTTTCATCCCAAGTGGCTCCATAGTCTAGGGCACATGCCCTCAACATATCTTCAAGAATCTGATTAGTCCTTTCTGTCTGTCCATCAGTCTAAGGATGAAAAGCGGTGCTGAATTCCAATCTCGTTCCCAATGACTCATGTAATTGCCTCCAAAAATGAGAAGTGAATTGGGTTCCTCTATCTGACACAATACTCTTGGGTACTCCATGTAGACATACAATTCTACTCATATAGATTTTGGCCAACTTACCACTTGTGTAAGTTGTCTTCACGGGTATGAAATGAGCCACTTTAGTTAGGCGATCCACTACTACCCAAATGGAATCATATCCTGACCGGGTCCTTGGCAATCCGGTAATGAAGTCCATACCGATCTTGTCCCACTTCCAATCAGGAATAGGTAGTGGTTGAAGCAAACCTGCTGGTTTCTGATGTTCCGCCTTCACTCTGCTACATACATCACACAAAGCAATATGTTCGGCGATGTCCTTCTTGAGATTATTCCACCAAAATCTTTCTTTCATATCCATGTACATCTTGGTATTACCGGATGAATAGAATATGGTGAGTTGTGTGCTTCTTGTAAAATCAGTTTCCGAAGCTCCGGATCTTGTGGAACACAGATATGTTTTCCATGCCATAAAGTACCTTGTTCGTCTTCATGGAATCCTTTGGCTTTTCCTTTACCAATCTTTTCCTTGATCTCTTCAATTTCCTTATCAGTCTTCTGAGCTTCTTTGATCTTGTCCAACAAGGTAGGTTGAACATCCAAATACATGAGATTTCCTTCAGGCACAATCTCCAATCTGAGATCTCTAAATTGGGCACACAGATCATCTGGCAATTCTCCCTTAGTAAGGCCATTTACAAAAACCTTACGGCTTAGAGCATGTGCTACAACATTTGCTTTACCGGGGTGGTATTGCAAACTTAAGTCATAGTCCTTGATGAGTTCTAGCCATGTTCTTTGCCTCATGTTAATTTCCTTCTGGGTGAAGATATACTTCAAACTCTTGTGATCTGTGAACACTTCACATCGCTTTCCCAAAAGATAATGTCTCCATGTTTTGAGTGCATGGACAACAGAGGCCAACTCTAAGTCATGAGTAGGGTAGTTCACTTCATGAGTTTTGAGTTGTCTCGAGGCATAAGCCACAACTTTTCCTTCTTGCATAAGTACTGCACCCAAACCATGATGAGATGCATCACAATATACTTGGAAATCTTTTTCCAAATCTGGCAAACACAAGAATGATGCTGTCACAAGTCTCTTCTTCAATTCTTGAAAGCTGAGTTCATATCCTTCAGACCAAGCAAATTTCTTGTCTTTCTTTAGCAATTCTATCATAGGTTTTGCTACCTTGGAGAAATTCTCAATGAACCTTCTATAGTAACCTGCTAAGCCAAGGAAACTACGAACTTCTTTCACTGATTTGGGAGATTCCCATTCAGTTACAGCTAAAACTTTAGCAGGATCAACTGCTACACCATCTCCTGACACAACGTGTCCAAGAAATCCAACTTCATTCAACCAAAATTCACACTTACTGAATTTGGCGTATAGTTTATGCTCTCTGAGCTTCTCAAGTATCAAACGCAAATGTCCTTCATGCTCTTCTTTGCTCTTGGAGTAGATTAAAATGTCATCGATAAAAACGACAACAAACTTATCAAGAAATTCCATGAACACCTTGTTCATCATATTCATGAAGTATGCCGGAGCATTGGTCAAACCAAATGGCATCACGGTATACTCATACAATCCATACCTTGTGGTGAAAGCTATCTTAGGTATGTCTTGTTCTCTTATCTTGAGCTGGAAATAGCCTGACCGGAGATCAATCTTTGAGAACACACAAGCTCCTTCTAGCTGATCAAATAAGTCATTGATTCTAGGCAAAGGGTATTTGTTCTTGATAGTCACCTCATTGAGTGAACGGTAATCTATGCATAACCTTTGACTTCTATCTTTCTTTTCTACAAACAAAACTGGTGCTCCCCAAGATGAAGAACTTGGTTGAATAAATCCTTTCTGCAACTGTTCTCCAAGTTGTTTCTTGAGTTCTTTCAATTTCATCTACTGACATCTTGCATGGTCTCTTTGCTGTAGGTCTAGATCCTGGTAGCAAATCAATAAGAAATTCCACATCTCTATCTGGTGGCATTCCCGGCAGTTCTTCCGGAAACACATCCAGATATTCACTCACAATTGGCACACTATCCATGCTAACCCCCTTAAGAGAATTTATCTTACTCCTTTTTGCTTCAAAGTTGGTCTTGAATCTGATCCTTTTATTTTCTGGAGTTGTGAGTGAGACAATATGGTTGGCATAATCTATCACTCCCTTGTGCTTAGTCATCTAATCCATTCCCAAAATGACATCCAATCCTTGGGAGTTTAGGATTATCAAGTTAACGGGAAACTTATACTTCCCAAACTCTATGACTAGATCATGACATCCAGAATTCACTATCATTTCTCGACCAGGAGAACTTACTTTTATAGGACACCCAATAGTTTCTACCGGTAGTTCATTTCTTTCAACAAATGCTCTTGATATGAATGAATGAGATGCACCAGTATCAAAGAGAAAAAATGCTGGAACAAAATTGAGTTTGAACTTACCAGCAACAACATCAGGTTCCCCATATATTTCCTCCACATTGATGTGGTTCACTTGTCCCTTTTGAAAAGGGTTGGGCTTGTTGGGTCCTTCAACTTTCTTCTCTAGGCATTCATTTGCATAATGCCCCATCTTCTTGCACTTGAAACACTCAACCTGACTAATATCCTTCTTGACAGGTTGGATTCCACTTCCACTTCCACTACTACTGTGGTGGCTCTTATATCCACCCTTGTGATTCTTGTACTTGTCATTGTCATGACTACGATGATGCTTGTTGTCATGATGACGGTTGTGGTTGTGGTGCTTGTTGAATTTCCCATGCTTGTGGGATCCTGAGCTTCCACTATCATCATAATGGGAACGCTTGTGAGACGATCCTGAGCTGTGTTTGTCAGAGTGCTTTCTCTTCCTACTCTCAACTTGCTTCATTTTGTTCTCCAAAATAGCAACTTGTCACAAAGAGACTGGTAAGTGGGAACATAGGCCACTGATAGCTGCAGGTTCAGTTCATCATTCAAGCCCTCGAGAAACTTCTCTCTTCTCTTAGCATCGGTGTCAACTTCATCCGGTGCATAACGCGCCAGATTGTTGAACTCCTCAATATATTCTGCCATGCTGCGGTGGCGCTGCTTCAAGTTATGAAACTCTTTCTTTTTCAGACTCATCACTCCGGATGAGATGTGAGCAGTACGGAACCCATCTTCGAAGATAGCCAATGTCACATCCTCAATGGGAGTGGTGATCTGAAAGTTATCCCACCAAGTAGCTGCTGGTCCTTCCAACAAATGTGCTGCAAATCTGACTTTTCGCATCAAGATGACCCACATTACCAAGTCCTTATTCACAGAGCGTAGCCAATCATTGGCCACCATAGGATCAGTTGTTCCTGAGAACTTTGTTGGCCTCAATCTCAAGAACCTGGTAAGCATATCAAAACCTGGTGGGTTGTTGTTGTTGTTGTTGTTTTTGTTGTTGTTGTTGTTGTTGTTTTTGTTGTTGTTATTGTTGTTGTTGTTGTTGTTGTTGTTCTGATTCTGGATGAACGTAGTCATCATTTGCATCAACTGAGTCTGAGCTGTCATCATTTGCTGCATCTTAGGGGTGATGTTGTTGTTGTTGGGGTTGGGATTGGCACGACGGGGAGGCATCTGTGGTTTGGTAAGTAGAGATAAGAATGAGATACCCATAGATGCTATTATGCACAATACAACACATAAACAATCACCAACATGCATCATAATAATAAAGGTTCAACAACAAGACAACAAGTTTGTAAAGTAAACACACCAATAGCAAGCCATCCACATGTTGGATGGTCATTGCGACTCAATAAAAGCATGATATGTAAATGATAATTGAGTAGTCAACACTACTCCTCAGCATCAACCTCCTCCTCAACAAAAGTAAGACCTGCATTCTCCATAGCGGTCTTGTATTCCTCGACATTGGTGGTCAAGGTCTCTACTTTGGCTTTGAGAGCCCTCTTATGAGAACGAAGCCTCTCTATCACAGTCTGTTGATGCTCGAGCTCGAAGTCCTTGGCCTCCAGTTCTGTAGTCATGTCCCGAATCCTCTTGTTCCTATCTTGGACTCGTTTCTCTTGACTCTTGAACTTTCTGTCCTGACTCTCGAACTTGGCCTCCATCTCCTTGACTATCTCATCTTGCTCCGCGAAGAGCTTGTCCTTCTCGCGAAGCTGCACCTGGAGTTCGTCATTGCTGAGCATGACGTTGGTCCTATCAGTGTCCACATGCCTAAGAAGAACCTCTAAGTCCTGGAGGTATAGACGAATCGGCTCTGCTGACTCCCTCGAAGTGGCCTCGAAGTCAATGGCCTCACCATCCTCATCACGTCTACCGAAGGTGTGGAAATGAGTACCTCTAACGTCACGAGAGTGTCTCCCTAGTAGACGTCCTATCAGATCCTGCATGACTACCTCAAGGCCTCTCTCCTTGTCATCATGCATGAGCTTGAAGATGATGGCCTCCGTGGCTGGCTCAGTCTGGCGTCCTGGCTGATTGACCTTGAAGCCCCAAAGGTCTTTCCTCTCAAACTTTGTGAGGGGAAGCATCATGATGGAAGGAAGTGGGAGATTGAGCAGACTAGTAAGCTCAATAATATGAGTTTCAAAGCGAGTTCCCTTGAACTCATCAACCGTGCTGATAATAACGTTAGGCATCTATTTATAAGATAGAAAAAGTTAGAATCAACATACATAAGAATGAATCACTAAACAAAGCAACACATGTAAAACTTTGGGAAATCAAATCACACATGTCATGGCATACATGCAACCATTACAACATCCAAGGTTCAACTTATTTCAAGCAACATTTTGGAAAATAAGTGATAAGTGTGGTGGTCCAACTAACGAAGTACATTACAATCCCAACTCACTAGACATGTTGGCTAACATAATATTTCTAGAAGCAATCAGTCTATCTTGGGCACATGACTCCATTACTAAGTCTATAATATCTCCTCTTAAGGTTTGGTTGGTAGCCTCCAACTCTTGAGTATGTTTCTTCTCTTCCTTTAGGTCATTCTGGATGTTGAGCATTCTGCACTTGATTCTATCACCAAGTTCTTTGATGGTCTTCCAAGCTGCATTCCGTGCTGAATCGAAGAATGTAGTGTGCACCACTTAATTGGTGAACATGCAGAATCCTGATTCTTTGTGGTTGTCTTCCTTTTTTTATACAAGTGAAGTTGCACCCACCAGTACTCAACTCCTTCATCCATCACATGAAAACCTTTGTACACAGCTGCACCATGTATTTCCATTGCAACCATGAGGTCCTTGAGAGCCTTGGGAAACTCTGTCTCACACTCCAAAGTCATTGTCATGAGTGGTCCTTTCCTTACGGCTTCGTTGACGGAGTTCATCTACAAATAGAGAGGAGAAAGAAGATTAGAAAAGTTTACGAGAAGAATAGACAAGTGTAGAAGTTGTTGAAAAATTTTCCTTAGTGGTTTCCAATCCTAGGGTCATAATCCTACAGGCAACACAGTGCTCTGATACCATCTATAAGATCCCTCCTTTATAAAGGAAAAGGATCCCTGTGATTGCAATGCTAGTCCCTGGATCAATGCTAGCATCCACAGTTTAATATGAAGTACACAGAAACAAAGGTCATTATTACAGTCATTCTAGAGACAAACATAGTCTTTACAACTCCATGGCCACAGGCCTAATACAAGAGTTTAAATAAGTAAATATATACAAGTCTTCATCTTCATGTGCCATAGGCAAACATGTTGAGTGTAGACTCATGACTCCTAATCCTCATCAGAGTAACCTGCAACATCACAAGTTACAACCACAGTGGGTCAATACATTGGAATAGTATTGGCAAGTGATACCTTAGTATAATATTGGTGGACTAAATACTATATGCAATTTGGCTAAGTGTAGCTTAGGCTTGCTTTGCACAAAATAAGTTTTGCCTATTAGTTGAAATCACTAAGTTTTTCTTTGTCAAAACTTTTCCCAAGGAACCACCAATAGACATTGAGGTCCTTCAACCTTGTTCAACCACAAGTTTTACTTTGAAATTGGGATGAGGAGATCCAGGCAGAGCCCATATTTCCAAGTGGTTGCACTATAAGCTTCTTAACATTTGGCCCCTAAAATCTCTTTGTTCCTGGGTGGCTTTCCACAAGTGAGATACACAAGGTAAACCATAGAAATGGGCCTTGTGTAACCACTCAACATAAACCAATCCTTCCCTTCCACCCAGGTGTTTCATTCACTTAGTTGTTTTATTAAACAAAACACAAGTCCAAAAAGGACTTAGAAATATTTTACCATAGCATGAATATTTCACCACCCTTGGTTGCTACTAGCTAGGCTAAGCATGGCATAGATAAGTATTTTGACTTAGAAATTTCTAGCAATTCTACATCTACTAGGATTCCCAAGCATAACATATAAGCAAAATATATCCATGCAAGACTAGCAAAATATTTCTAATGCATAGTAGAAAACTTAGGGATAAAATCATGAAGCACCACTTGCCTTGGTAGTTTGGAGAGTAGCTACACTCCTCACAATCACAATCACTATTGGCACCAAAATCTACACATAAAATCATAGCAACAAATCACATACAAATAAAATACAAGCAAAAAAATATGGATGCATGCAACATGATATGTGATGATTTTCTAAACTCAACAAGACAAGTGTACAGTACTGGTTCATAAACAAGTTCAAAACTTGCCAAACAACATTTATTTAAACACTAAAACATTTCTCAAATAATTTATATACACAAAATAGGCCTACACATGTTTCTGTAAATAAAACCTTTTTAACAGAAACAAAACATGAAACACATTGAAAATTTGGAAAGGGCTTGTTCTCCTGATTCCACTGATATAAAATTTGTCAAATTTGAACGTGGGAATCAAAAGTTATGATTAAAACAAAATCAAACATCTAATAGATTCAAATTCTGATTTTAAATCTAACTAGTAGACACGCGGCGTGTTTCTATTGGCTGGTACCGGTTCGGGCGGATTGATCAACGAGAGCCACACGATTTAAGTGAAGATGCACGGTCAGATCTAGCGCGTACCCCTTCGTTAAGTGAATCTAACGCAGCCGATGGATCTAGGTCTAACGGTCTGCGATCAAGCGACCACGGATGGGCGACGCTAGCGGTGGCAACTGGCGGCGGCGGGATCTTTCTATGGCGGCGCGGCGCTACAGGGGGTTCTGGTGTCGTCGGAGACGCTTACCAGGTTCGTAGCGATGCACTGATGCTCAACGTGGCGACGACTTGGCAAGGGGCGCACGGACACGGTAGCACGAGCTCGTCGGAGTCGTTGACAGCGTCGGGTGTTCGGTGACGAAGACATTAGCGGCGCTTCTGGTCACCCTATCATGAATCAAAGGCATCAAGGTATGCGCAAGGCTACGGCGAACATGCTCGTGTGAATCAGAAGCGAAGGGAAACACGAGACTCGCTGAATTTTGTCGCCGGAGTTGGAGACGTCGTCGGGAGTTTGTTGTGTTTGACAGAGTCGACGACCTGGGGTGGTATAGGATGAACCAATGGTGTCAGAATGTGCGCAAGGAATTTGCGAAGCTGTCTGCATGAACTGGAGGAGAAGGGACGCACGGGGCTCACCGGAATTGGTCGCCGGAGTGAGCTCTGTCTGCGGCGGTGCAAAGGTGATTACGGGCAGCCTGGGGGCGCTCTGTGCTCGAAGTCTGGGGGGAAATGGAGAGGGGGCAGAGGGGGTTTAAGTAGGCGAGATGGGGGCATGAATCACTCCTGCATTCAACGGGAATTGACGACACGAAATCAAGCAGGAAACGCTCGGCTTAATTTGGGGAAGAACATGTCGCCAGGGTGGAGACGAGGACGCCATGTGGGCCGCGGCTGTCAGCGAGAGAAACAGAGAGGGAGTGGGTCCAGACTGTCAGCGACCTAGTGGGTGCGGGTGTGAGTAAAGAAAACGCTTCGCGGGGTGGGGGTTGCTGGGCTAGTTGGGCTGGTTGGGCCAGATTCGACTGTTTGCTTATTTTTTCTCTCTTTTAACTTTTTCTTTTTCTGTTTGGCTTTCTAAACTGATTTCAAAACTCCAATTCAAATCTGTTTGAATTCAAAACTTCTCTGGACTTTTGTACAATAAATCTTGTGCTCAAATAAGTGTCAAACACAACTGTTCACACAAACCTGCTTGGGTCATTTGAAAAATCAAAATAAAACCAAGCCATTATGGGATATAATAATTGGCATAACCTTGGTTTTATTTCATACTTTGTTTGGAAATTTTATTCAAGATTTTGAAATCACTAAAGTTTGAATACAAAACACTACTGAATGAACATTTGCACCTCACTCAATAGCAAGTAGCCCAAAGGCTAGAGTGTTCATACATAAAATAATGAGCAATATACATGCTCTTGTTTTTGAAATGAAACCCTAAATGATCATGGATGCATGAATGATATGAATGAGTTTGAAACATGATTTTAGGGCTGTTACAGACAAGCGGAGTAGGGTTTTCCCTCCGGGGGCCTGAACCTAGGTAAACCTCGTGTCCCGTGTTGCTTGTTTGCTAACCGTTCCGCGATCTCCAGCATCCCCATCTTCTCCAAAACCCAATTCCATAACAATGGGCATTGACGAGATTAAACCTCGTCAATTGGCGCCGTCTGTGGGAACTGGGGACGCTGATTGTGCGATCGTGATGGTCCCAACCCGAATGATCTACAACTCCGCGGCGACGGAGAGTCACCTCCTCTTTGGCGCTTTCGACTTCACCGCCCACTCACCGGCCACCATGAAGGAATTCGAGCCCGTAGGCGACGGACTCGAGATTCTATTCGGGAGCTTCTGCTTCCAGGTTGGGCAGACTGGAACCCTCCGCCTCCCTGAGTGGGTGCCCCTACCATCAATCAGGCCCGCTTCATGGGTCCCACACCCTGTGCTACGCACATCATCATCAACAGATTAGTCCTACGACAGCAGCAACTGCAACTCCGATCTGTGCGATCCGCCATCGGATGAAGGGACCTACGCTTCCGGATCCAAAAGCTACGGTAGCCACGGACCAATCTACGAGCACTACCAATGCGCCGTAGTCATCCAGAGCGACCCGGATCAGCAACTGCCCAACCCGCCACCTAACCCGTAGGACAGAAACGGCGGGAACAGAAGAAGCCAGTCCCCCCCACCCGTAGGGGAGAACAACGACCACGTCATCTGCCTCAACAAAGAAGGATGGGCCCAAGCACGTGCCACCGTGGGGGCAGCACGGTCCTGCCTGCAGACGCCTCACGGGACCTGCTGATGGCATACCACTTACTCCTCATCGAGGAGCACAAGAAACAGGTCAAGATGCAAGAGGTGCTTTACACACGCAAGCAAGCAGCCTTAGAGTCCAGCGCGCGACGAGCTGCGCTCTCCGCCATGGGCATCGGCTCCAGCACGAACGGCAACCAAGGCAACAAGCACCGCTCTCGGATGGAGAACATGGATCCCAAGGAGCGCCGTGAGGTGACCCAAACCCTCCACACATCCTTCATGGAGATGGACGCCGACGGCAACGTCATCCCGAAAACGGTGCAGGCTGCGATCATGGCAGCCAATGCGTACCTCGCGGCCCACCCACCTCCGGAGGGGGACCCGAAAAGAGCCATGCACAAGTCCGCACTTACCGAACTCGGACTCGTTGGAGCCGCGCTCCACCAGGAAGCTCCTACGGAGCCGAAGAAGAAAGCTCCGGTTAGGTTCGACCGTAGCCCCACCCCTTCATCCGAAGAAGAGGACCATGACCTTCCTCGAAGGAAAAAGAGTTCGCGCCATCACAACCATGATTACAATGTCAGGGACGCACTCACACAGCGCAAAATCGACAAAGCGCGAGCCAAGCGCGCATGCTCGTCTGAATCCGAGATGGACGAAGACGAAGGAGAACTCTGCGGGGCCCGATGCTTCAGCAGATCTGTTCGATGAACAAAGATGCCGCGAAATTTCAAACTTCCTTCGGATACTCCGAAGTTCGATGGCACACAAGACCCAAAGGCGTGGCTCAGCGACCACCTGTCATCCATCAAATTGCACGGCGGAAACAAGGAAACCGCCATGCAATGCCTTCAGCTGCAGCTGACAGGCGTAGCTCGGATCTGGCTTAGCAGCCTCTCCTCCGCGTCCATCCGAAGCAGGGAGGAGCTAGCTTACAGCTTCATCCGAAGCTTTAAAGGTACCAGCAAGAGGCCCGCCTCAATCGAAGAGTTGCGGGCCTGCACTCAACGAACGGGCGAATCCATTCACTCGTACATACTACGCTGGTCCAACACCAAGAACTCCACAGTGCACATCTCCGAAGAGAGGACCATCGACGCCTTCAAGGACGGCGTTAAGCGCCAGGACTTCAAGGAGGAACTTGGGCGCGTCAAGCCCAAGAAACTCGACCACCTCATGGACATCGCCAACAGATGGGCTGACAGCGAAGATTCCGTCCATCGGGCGCACTCGAAGGAAGAGGACGACTACGGCCGATGACGAGAGCGCCGTAGAAAGAGGAGATCGCGCGTCTACGACGATCGCGATGGACCCGACATGGTCGCGGCCGGCTACGCCGACCGCGCAACGACGCCAACCGCAACAGCGGAGGATACCGCGGAGGAAACTTCCGCGATGGAGGGCACCCAGCATAGTCGTGGCAGCGCCGCGATCGCGATAACGGATCCTCAGTATACGACAAACTTTCGGGTCCATGCACCATCCACTTCTACATCGACAAGCAGGATGGCAAGAAGAAGGCAAGCCACATGCTCAAGGACTGCCGCGAGTTCCAGAAGCTCAGCGAAAGCATGGTCCAGATGAGGCAGCAAGCTCCACTTCCTAGATTCGGGAACGCACCCGCGCCAGGTGAGATAGCGCATGGAGCTCCTCCACCGCCACCTGTAGGAGGCCCGAACCAACCAGTCGCACTAGCACAGAACAACGCTGGGAACGGGTATCCCCCGCCGAAAGGAGCACTGGTGATCCAGAAGGGGCGCCCCACGAATAGGGTGCAGAAGAAAATCACTCGTCAGATCAACCTGGCCGTAGCAACTCCACCCGCTATCCCTGAGTACCTCAGTGGATCAGAGTCCGACATCACGTTCAGTCGTTCGGATCACCCTTGCCAGATCCCTCGCCTAGGTCATGCTGCCCTGGTGCTGGAGGCGCAAATCGGAGGCTTCGAGATGAGTCGCGTCTTCATGGACGGCGGCAGCGGCATCAACCTGATGTTCGCATGTACTCTAGCAGCAATGCGGATCCCGCAGTGCAGCCTGGAACAGTCAGACACAATGTTCCACAGCATCATCCCAGGAAAGGGCATATTCCCCCTGGGCAAAATATGGCTCGATGTCATCTTCGGCAAGCCAGACAACTTCCGACTCGAGCGGCTCGAATTCGAAGTGGTGGACTGGCCATCACAATACCACGCCATCCTCGGGCGTGCAGCATTCGCAAGGTTCTTGGCTGTCCCACATTACGCATACCTGCTACTCAAGATGCCAGGACCCGGGGGCGTCATCACAGTCCATGGGAGCTTCACCCGATCGGACCAATGCGACAGGGACTTCAACAGAATCTCCCAGTCATTCAACATGCAGGACGAGCTCGTAAGGCTCCGCGAGGTGACGGACAATGGGGCACCCCCAGTCGCACGACAAAACGCACCCGACATGTCCTTCGACTCCACCTCAACACAAAGAAGGTGCAGGTCCACCCCACGGATGCCTCCAAGATGGCGCTGATCGCCAACGACCTCAGCCCCACATAGGAAAGCGCGCTCGTCGAATTCCTCCGTGAGTGCTGGGAAATCTTCGCCTGGTGTCCTGCGGACATGCCAGGAGTTCCCAGGGAATTCGCCGAGCACGCACTCAACGTCTTTCCAAACACCAAGCCCGTCAAGCAGTCCATCCGGAGACTGTCCGAGCCACGGGCCGAAGCCATCGGGATGGAAATCAACAGACTACTCGCTGCAGACTTCATCAGGGAGATCAAAGAAAGCGAGTGGCTCGCAAACACAGTGATGGTCCCAAAGAAGGACACGGACATCCTGCGGATGTGCGTGGATTTCACGTCGCTGAATAAGCACTACCCAAAGGACCACTTCCCTCTTCCTCAGATCGACCAGATCATTGATTCAACTGCAGGATGCGAGAAACTCTCCTTCATCGATGCCTACTCAGGCTACAACCAGATTCGACTCAAGGTCGAAGATCAAGAGAAAACGGCGTTTATCACACCATCCGGAGTGTTATGCTACAACACAATGCCCTTCGGGCTAAAGAACGCAGGTGCCACATACCAGCGATGCATGCAGGCATGCTTGAAGGACCAGATCGGTTGCAACGTCCAAGTCTATGTCGACGACATAGTCATCAAAACCAGGGAGGCGAAAACGCTCATCGACGATCTCCGCGAGACGTTCGATAACCTTGATCGCTACAGGATCAAGCTCAATCCCGAAAAGTGCGCCTTCGGCGTCCCATAAGGACAACTCCTTGGCTACTTTGTCTCCCAGCGAGGGATTGAGGCGAATCTCAAGGGTGTCCAGCAACTCGCAGGGCGATTAGCGGCATTGAGCAGGTTCATCAGTCGCATGGGCGAGAAGGCCCTGCCATTCTACCAGCTGCTACGCAAGGAAGATAAATTCGAGTGGACGCTCGAAGCCGACGACGCATTCAAAAGTCTCAAGCGACTGCTCTCCACCTCGCCCGTTTTGGTCACGCCAAAGGAGAGCGAGCCTCTGCTGCTGTACATAGCAGCCACACACCAGGTGGTCAGCACCGTGCTAGTGGTCGAACGACCCGAAGAAGGCAAGACCCATGGGGTCCAACGCCCAATTTACTACCTCAGTGAAGTATTGACGCCAACAAAACAGAGGTACCCTCACTACCCAAAACTCGCCTACGGCGTGTTCATGACGGCTCGTCGGTTGAGCCATTACTTCCAGGAGCACCAGATGATGGTCGTCAACAAGGCACCCCTGATCAGCATCCTGAATAACCCAGAGGCCACATGACGCGTGGCCCTGTGGGGTATCGAGCTGTCACCCCTAGACATCGTCTACGAGAAACGACTCGCAATCAAGTCTCAGGTCCTACCGGACTTCCTTGTACACTGGATGGAGCTGCAACTGCCAGACACCCCAGACATGTCGCAGTCATGGACGATGCACTTCGACGGCTCCAAGCGTGAAGCTGGAGCAGGAGCCGGGGTCATACTGACCTCCCCGCAAGGCGACAAGATGAAGTACGTCCTTCAGATGAAATTTCGAGCTTCCAACAACGAGGCCGAATATGAAGCCCTCATCCACGGCATGAGGATGGCAAAGATCTGCGGTGCAACGCGCCTGGTCATCTACGGTGACTCCAACCTCGTTGTCCAACAAACGATGAATGAGTGTGACGTACACGCCGAAAACATGATCGCATACCGCGCGCTCTACAACGTACTCGAAGGAGAATTTGACGGCTGCGAGCTTCGGCACGTTGGAAGAGAAAACAACGAGGAGGCCGACAGACTCGCCAACATCGGCTCCACCTGCGCCAAGGGACCACCAGGTGTGTTCCTCGAGAAGATATGTGTGCCATCCATCAAGCGGAAATTCCCCAAGGGATCACCCGAAGAACACTCGGGGGCTACGCTACCCGAAGGTCATGAAGGACCTGAGAAACTGGACACAGAGGTCTCTATGGTCAACCTGATGCAGGTCATGGCAGTCGAAGAAACCTGGACGCGATCGTACCTCCAGTTCTGGATAAACGGAGAACTGCCTGACAACCCGACAGATGCCCGACGCATATCTCGCTGGTCAAAAGCTTTCACCATCATCAATGGCGAGCTGTACAAGCACAGTATTACGGGTGTACTACAAAGGTGTGTCACCTTTAGTGACGGGAAAACCATCCTCCAAGACATCCACGAGGGCATCTGCGGCCATCACGCAGGCAGCCGCTCCCTTGTCGCCAAAGCTCTACAAGCTAGATTCTACTGGGCAACGGCCATGAGCGATGCAAAGGACATCATCCGAAGATGCAAGGGGTGCCAAAGGTTCACCGACAAACCACACACACCCGGGTCAGAGCTCAGGCCCATACCTATAGCCTGGCCCTTTGCTCAATGGGGTCTCGACATGATCGGCAAACTGCCAAAGTCCTCGAAAGGGGGGCACGTCTACCTCCTGGTCGCAGTCGACAAATTCACCAAGTGGGTCGAAGCCATGCCGGTCACTAACCAAAAGGGCAAGACCACCGTCAAGTTCTTTGAATCCATTGTCTACAGGTTCGCGTGCATCAAGCAAAGATCATCACCGACAATGGATCGAACTTCATCTCCAAAGAATTCCAAGACTTCTGCGAAGGCCTCGGGATCAACATTACATACTCCTCAGTGGCTCACCCGCAAACGAATGGGCAGGTGGAAAAGGCTAACGGCCTAATCGGCGCTGGCATCAAGAAGCGACTCATGAGCCCACTCAAGCGAAAGGCCGGAGCCTGGACGGAAGAGCTACCATCCGTCCTATGGAGCTTGTGCACCACGCCAAACAGCTCCACCGGCTACACGCCGTTCTTCATGGTGCATGGAGCCGAAGCCGTGCTACCAGCCGAAGTACGCCACCAGGCCCCCGGTCGTCACATAAATGGCCGAATCCACTCAAGACTCGAAGATGCCATCGACACACTCGACGAGGCAAGAGACATAGCAGCAGCTCGATTAGCGGTGTACCAGCAGAGTCTCCGCAACTACCACAGCCGCCGGCTACGCCCAAGGTCCTTCGTTGAAGGAGACCTCGTCTTGCGACTCAAGCAAGAGCGACCGAAGAAATTCGAGTCACCATGGGAAGGACCCTACATCATCACCTAAGTCATCCCAGGTGGCGCCTATCGCCTCAAGCACGTGGAGTCTGGAGTCGCATACTCCAACCCATGGAACATCGCACACTTCCGACAATTCTACCCCTAGCTACTTACCCCTTTACTTTCAATAAGGCTATTCAGCCAAGGCTACTCAGCCGAACAATGTACTTCCTCCATTACGATATAAATAAAGCTAAGTGTCTCGCCCCAAAATTTTGTTCCGCTATTCGCACCTTTACTTCATGCTACAAACGCACTCGGGGGCTCCCCGCACCTCACGATTTCATCGACTGAGGATAACACGTGTACACCTGAGTAGCTGACCACATCAGGCTAACGAAAAGGACACATATGCAAACAAAGCACTGTGTGCTCAAACAACAACCACATCTTTATAACAAAGGGCAAAACACGCCCAGTCGAACATATACAAATTTTACATCTATCTCTTTTACAGGTACTACCTATTCTGAAGAAAAACCTAGGCGCGCTACTCAAATAGATCTACAATCTCTTTGGCATACCTCCTTACAACCGCGTAATGCGGACGCATATCCCACACACCACCATCTGGTCGAGGGGGTGGCCCAGCCGCAACAATAGACAGATCTACATCAGGGCGATGCAACCTCACAAGGGACAACACAGCCTTCACTCCTGCGACGAGCTGGTGCCGCACCAATTCCTTAACATGATTCATGTTCCGAAACTTCGACAGAAGACCAGCAAGGGTAGTTGGCGCGGCATCTAGCGGAAACATAACATGCAGCACCGACGCAAGCGACGTCTGCACCTGACGAAGCACCCGCGAAACTTGGTGAACACGATCTTGCACCGTCGCAAGGACCATAGCACGGTCGCGATCCATCCAGAAGAACCCGCCGGTTTCCATGTCCTGCTGAGTCAAACAATTGACCCGAATAGCAACACGCTCCTTCTCTTCCTTTGGAGCAAGGTTAGCACCTACGATACTCGCACAAAATTAAGATGCAAGGCCAGCAGGCGCATCCGAAGAAATGAGCAGCGGCTCGAAAAAACTTACACTGAAGCTGCTCAGACAGTCGAAGCAATTCCGCCATCAAGTACTCCTCTCTGGCCGCACCGCGATCCGCCTTGGACTTCCAAACGTCAGCATGGACACGCACCCCAAGCAACTCCTTCTCGAGACTATGACCACGGTCTCGAAGAAAAGAAAGCTGCGATGAATCATCCAAGGATGGCCGCAGCCGCGCGGTAGGCGACGTGTCAACGGGATCAGCACCCGAAGGACCCTAGAGCAGCAGAAAGACAAAAGACATGAACACTCAGACGGAGGAGAACACAACTCAACAAATTCATTAAGTGAATAAAAAGCCACTACGTGGCACAGGGATTTGTTCATCAACATAATTACAACAAAAGAAGACTACAACTATCCTACAACTACAACGCCTAAGATGCGGCACCCTGAGTAGCCTCGGAGCCGGATTGCCTCGCCTTGGCTTCCCCCTGCTGCCGTAGCACGTACTCGGCCAGCAGATCAATCAGCTTTGGCCCATATCGCTTACAGCGAGCAGAATAGATAGCGAAGGCTACCTCGGATCCGTCCGCATTCATCGGCATCCGGGAGGTGATCTGGGGAAGGTCCAGCTCCGCTCCAGCCGCCAAAGCCATCGCTAGCCCGACAGATGCGCTGATGCCCTTCTGCTTGCGCTTGTACACCGCAGGTGCTTCGGCTGACAGTGCCTCCACCAGAGCGTCAACATCATCAAGGGTCGCGCCCTTGGGGACAAGCTCCTTGTAGAAGCGCCCAAGGACCTCCTTGTCTTTGGCGTGCGAGCTGACGACGGTGCTGCAGCGATCTTCGACCGCTGCAGTAGCATCATCTAGAGCACTCCCGTGCTCCACAGACGAAGGCAGCACCGGATGCCACCGCCGCCCTGAGTGAGGTACCTCTGGCCTCGATTCCCCCCCGTTCGCCCCAGTCTCTGGGTCGGGGGCTGCTCCGGTCGTGGCAGCTTCCCCTCCCAGGAAAGCTCCCGCCAAAAACATTGTGGAAGCTCCAGTCGCGGCCTCATCAACGAAGAGGCCGTCCGTGTCTTGGGCGCATGATGTCCTGGAGATGGGCCTCAGTCGGAAACTGGGCCTCGAACTGGAGAAGCCGGCTAACATCCGCACGGGGCTGCGGTCCATACCAGTCCCCAAGTGAGTTTTATTCACTTGCCTTGCTTTTCGTTGTACTCGGACCAATTTGCTCATGTAATAAATTTGCAGGACTGGAGTTAAAAAGATAGGCCACCCGTCCGTGGCCAAAGTGCCGCCAATCGTCGCCGAGGAGGACCCCTCTCGGAAGAGGAAGGCTGATGAGGTCGCTGCCCCCACAGACAGTGCCAAGAAGGCCAAGAGCGACGAAGTCGTCATGGTGTCTGATGACACGGCGATTGCTCCGAGTGATCCCGTGGCGGGGGCGGCCTTGACGATCAAGGAGGGTGCTTCCTCGCCTGGGATGGCCGAGCCGGCCTCTTTTGGTGCCGGCGCATCCATCGCCACCTTCCCCCGCTTCATGGCCAGAGCGGCTACGGCGAGTGGTACCATGCCATCGAGCCGCGCACCTGGGGTCACCGAGACGGAAGTCGAGCAGCGTCGCGGGCACACTCCGGCTCTTCTCGCATCCGTGGACGCGCTACAGCTTCATGGCATGCTTGGCGCAGCCATCCAGTTATGTCCAGTCCCCGAGGATCGGGCCGCTGAATTGCAGTGGTCAGATTCTTTTGGTGCTTTGCTTTTATTTCTTGCGCCCAGTCCCCGAGTGCGCATGCTCTAAATTTCAGCGGGTGGGCGCTTAGGTTTTTTGATCTCCAGTCCCCGAGTGTCCAGTCATTGAATTTCAGCGGGTGGGCACTTTAGGATGTCGTTGTTGTTAACTGTTTGACTTTTGCACAGGGTTTGTAGCATGAATCAGCTGACCGGCTTGCTGAAAAGTGTCACGCGGAAAAGGAACTTGTCGCCGTTCAAGAGGCGAACAAGGGACTCCAGGCGATTGCTGCGAAGGCAGAAGAGGTTCGCCAGGGCCTTGTCCCAGCGAGTGAGCTAACAGCGGCGCAATCTGCATTGAGTTCGGCGGAGAAGCGGATCGCCGACCTTGAGCACGAGCTTGCGGACGCGAAGGAGGAAGCGAGCTCGGCGGATGGGCGAGCCAAGGCTGCTGTTACGGCCGCTGCTGAGGAGCGTATGGTCTCCGACGCCCTTGTTGCTGGGCTTCAAGACGACTACTCCTCTCTTCAAAGCTTCATCACGGATCTCTCCCGTTCTTTGATTGGTAGGTGTGCCGCCTCTGCCTGTAATATTTTCATTGTGTGATCTTTGATGTACTCACTACCCCTCTCTATCCTCAGGTCGGATTATCGATAGCACGGAAGAGGCGCAGTCGTTCGACGCGCGACAATGTGTGGCCACTCTGGTCGACTCGGCCACGCTGTCTGCGACTTGTATTCGGGCGTATCTTCAGGAGATGTCGCCCACGGAAGTGATTCCCACCGACCTCGTCGAAGTGTGGCGGTACTTGGAGAAGGCGCCACCAGTCATTGAGTTCATGACGCGATCGGCGTTCCAGCGCGGGGCGGCGACGGCGCTTAGCCTCAGGCTCGCCCACTTACCGGAGGATTTCGATCTGGACGATGTGACAAGTGGCTACCCATCGTCGACTGGATCGGTGGAGATCGCCGACGTACTGAAGCTGACGGACCGCGCCGCGGTGTACTCCAATCGCGTCTGGGCGATGGGTGACCTCCTTCCTTATCAGGAGACGATCATTGCGCCTAACGACCCCGAGCCACAGCACCGGGACTTCAAGATCGAGCAGCCCTTCCGTGCGGCGATGGCGGGTGAGCTAACGACGTACCCGTCAAACCCGTACACTCCCTTCATTCGCAACCGCAAGGGTGGCGGCGAGTCGACATCGAAGCCTGCGGAATAAAACATTGTGCCCTGGGGCGTTAGTAGCGGTTCTGCCGTTGGGCACACTTTGTTCTTTGTAACAACTGTGATATTCTATAATGAGATATCGTCTTATTTTATGAATTGTGTTGTGTTGGTGATTGAGGGTTGAACGAGTCCCCGAGCGCGTCCGCCCTTTTTATAGGGTTTACCTCGTTTGTTTATGTGTTTTGTGGTTTTGAACGTTTTGTTATGTTATTGGGTGGGGTTTACTCGAAGCTTGAAAGCCAGCCAAGGCGACTCCCATGAGTGGTCTGTACTTCACTGTTTCCCTTGCGTGAACGAGGTCGGGTAGCCGAGTCCCCGAGCGTGGTACTTGATTGTTCTAGGCACGACTCTAGGGTGGGTGAGGACTGGGCGCGTTAGAGTAAGCGCATCACTCCTGCCTGGCCCATCGGGTCAGTCGCATGGCAAGTCCTGGGCATGCTCTCATACTTGGTGTTTTCCCTAGTCGCTCGCGTTGAACTGGTCGTCAGTCCCCGAGCGTGGTATTTGGCCGTTCGAGTCGCTGTGTCGAGGATGCGGAGGATCATGGTCGCTGTGAGGAGCGAAGGCAGTTGTCTTGGCTCGTTAAGCCAGTCGAGCTAGGCGACTCCAATGGGGCTCCGGGTAGGCGTTTTTCGTGGACATTACGAGGCCTGGGGTAACCTAGTGCCCTCGTAGCGCACTACTTAACCGCGCCGATCGCTGTACCAGAGGTTGACTCCTGCAATTAGCTTGGTGCTATTATTACGAGTGCGAGTGGCACAACACACGGAGAGTAGACACAATTTGTGGTAACCAATATGTTTTATTTCATAGCGACTGGAGGATACATATGTGGACTTCTAGGAGTAGAACTTCCGTAGGAGGTTTACATTCCATGGCCGCTTGACATCGAGTTTTCCGTCTCCGTGGACGTCGGTGAGGTAGTAGGCGTCGTTGCCGAGTACTCGGCCTATGGCGAATGGTCCCTCCCACGGGGGGGAGAGCTTGTGCATGCCCTTCTTGTCCTGGATGAGGCGTAGCACCAGGTCGCCTTCCTGGAAGGTGCGAGTTTTCACCCGCCAGCTATGGTAGCGGCGGAGTCCTTGCTGGTAAATGGCAATGCGAGAGCGAGCTAGGTCGCGTGCCTCGTCGAGTTGATCGACTCTGTCCTGACGTGCGAGTTTGTTCGCTGCCTCCGTGTAATGGACGACCCTTGGCGAGTCGTGCTCGAGGTCGGTGGGCATGACTGCCTCAACGCCATACACCATGAAGAAGGGGGTGAACCCTGTCGACCTGTTGACTGAGGTGCGGATACCCCAGATGACAGAGGGTAGCTCCTCGACCCAGCACCCGGCAGTGCGCTTGAGCGGTACTTGGAGCCGCGGCTTCAGGCCGTGGAGGATGCTCTGGTTGGCCCGTTCCGCCTGGCCGTTGGACTCCAGGTGGGCGACTGACGCGAGGTCGAGCCGGATGTGGTGTTCCTCGCAGAACTCGGCCATGTCTCCTTTGGCGAAGTTGGTGCCGTTGTCCGTGATGATGTTGTTTGGGAACCCGTAGCGATATATGAGCTCGCATAGGAATTTGGTGGCGGTCTTCCCGTCGCATTTCCGGACTGGCTTGGCCTCCACCCACTTTGTGAATTTGTCGACCGCGACCAGGAGGTGGGTGAAGCCGGAGGGGGCCTTTTTGAAAGGGCCTACCATGTCCATACCCCACACGGCGAATGGCCATGTGATGGGGATTGTCTTGAGCGCTGAGCTCGGAACGTGTGTCTGGTTGGCGTACTTCTGGCACCCGGTGCACCGCTGGACAATGTCGACGGCATCGGCGTGTGTGGTGGGCCAGTAAAAGCCATGTCGCATAGCCTTTGCGACCAGAGAGCGGGCTCCGGCGTGGTGGCCGCAGTCGCCGGAGTGGATGTCATGGAGGATCTTGCGTCCTTCGGCGGGTTGGACGAGGCGTTGGAACACGTCGGTCACGCTGCGCTTGTGGAGCTCGTCGTCGATGATGGTGAGGGATTTGCACCGACGTGCAACCATCCGAGCGTCTGTCTCGTCTGCCGGCAAGGTGCCAGCCTCCAGGTAGGCGATGTATGGCTTGGTCCAGTCGTCTGGCTCGGCGACGAGTGCGACCAGGGTTGCAGCGGGACTCCGATGTCGATCTACCTTGGGGGAGAGACCGACGGCTTGGTGATCGTGTCGAGGAAGACGCCGGCGGGTGGTGCGAGTCAAGCCGACCCGATGCGGGAGAGTGCGTCGGCCTCCTCGTTCTTCTGCCTGTCGATCCACTCGACGGAGTAGCCTGCGAAGTGTCCACCTAGCTTGTCTACTGCCTGGCGGTATGCCGCCATGGTGGGAGAGACGGCGTCGCAAGTACCAGCGACTTGCCCAGCGACGAGGTCGGAGTCTCCATAGCAACGTAGGCGGTGGACATTCATCTCCTTGGCAGCTCGCATGCCATGGAGTAATGCCTCATACTCGGCCATGTTGTTGGTGCAGGGGGTGAAGTCGAGGCAGAGGATGTAGCGGAGCTTGTCGCCCTTCGGAGTGCAGGCTCCAGTAGTGGAGGTATGGCAGCTTTTCCGGCTACTGGGCCTCTTCCCAGTCGGTGATGAAGTCCGCGAGAGCCTGCGACTTGATCGCTTTTCATGGCTCATACTTGATGTTGTGGACGCCGATTTCGACGGCCCACTTGGCGACTCGCCCGGTCGCCTCACGGTTGCGGATGATGTCCTGCAACGGTGCTGAGGAGACGACCGTGATCGGGTGCTCCTGGAAGTAGTCTGGCAATCGTGCTCTGAAGACTGCGTATACCAGTTTCTGGTATTGCGGGTACCGCTGGCGTGACTCGGTGAGGACCTCGCTGATATAGTACACCGGTCGTTGTACCGGGCGCTCCTTTCCTTCCTCCGCCCGCTCGACGACCATGACGGCGCTGACGACGCGCTCGGAAGCCGCGACATAGACCAGCATGGGTTCTTTGTCGACAGGAGCGGCGAGTAGCGGTGCTGCGAGTAGCACCTTCTTGAGGTCGCGGAGTGCGTCGTCTGCCTCCTTGTCCCACTGGAAGGTGGGGTTCTTTCGCATCAGGCGGTATAGGGGCATCGCCTTTTCGCCCAATCGGGGGATGAAGCAACTGAGAGCCGCGACTCGCCCGGCCAGTTTTTGGACGTCTCGCAGGCACTCGGGTTTGCCGGGTCGAGCGATCGTGTCGATCTTGGTGGGGTTCGCCTCGATCCGCGATTTGAGACGACGATCCCAAAGAGTTGCCCTGCTGGTACACTGAAGGTGCATTTGCCTGGGTTGAGCTTTATCTTGTATTTCCGCAGGTTGGCAAATGTTTCCGCCAGGTCGGCGAGTAGATCGCCCTGGCGAGCGGACTTCACTACCACGTCGTCGATGTAGACGTGGATATTGCGGCCAATTTGGCTCGCAAGGCATTCCTGCATGCACCGCTGGTAGGTTGCCCCGGCGTTCTTGAGGCCGAAGGTCATGGCAGTGTAGCAGAAGGTTCCGAATGGCGTGATGAACGCCGTCTTCTCCTCGTCCTCAACAGCCATTTTAACTGGTTGTACCCAGAGTAGGCGTCGATGAAACACAGCGACTCCGAGCCCGCGGTGGAGTCGATTATTTGGTCGATCCGCGGGAGGACGAATTGCTCCTTCGGGCAGGCGCTGTTTAAGTTTGTGTAATCGATACACATCCTCTAGGTCCCATTTTTCTTCTCGACCAGGACTGGGTTTCCCAGCCACTTGGAGTATTTTATTGGCCGAATGAAGCCTGCGGCGAGTAGACGCTGCACCTCCTTGGTGATGGCTCGGCGGCGCTCTTCATTGAAGGGTCGCAGCGACTGCTTGACGGGTCGCACTTTGGGGTCGGCGTTGAGTTTGTGCTCAGCGAGTTCCCTAGGGACACCAGGCATGTCGGAGGGCTTGCATGCGAAGATATCCCTGTTCTCACGGAGGAACTCGATGAGCTCACCTTCCTATGCTGGGCTCATGCCCGTCCCGATCGTCACCGTCTGGTTGGAGTCGCCTGGGACCAGTTCGATGGTGCGGGTGTGCGTCGTTGCCTCGAAGGCTGAGGTGTTGCCGCCCTCCGAATTGGGCTTCTTGAGTATGGTGGGGTCGTTGTTGTTGACCCCGCTCGCGTACTTGGCGAGCTCCTCGGCGTGGTTGGCCTCTGCCGCTATGACGGCGTCGGCGAGTTCGGCTCCTTTGGCCTTGCACTCGGTGGCCATGTCAGGGTCGCCGTTGATGGTGATGATGCCGCGCGGCCCGGGGAGCTTCATCGCGTTGTACGAGTAGTGGGGCGCTGCCATGAACTTGGCGAACGCTACCGGTGACGCAGCGGTGGTAGGGCTGTCGAAGGGTACCAGCTCGAAGACGATCCGCTCGGTGCGGAAGTTTGCTGGTGTGCCGAAGGTGACTGGCAGCGTGACCTTGCCGATCGGGTACGCCTTCCGACCGGGGACGATGCCGTGGAACGTGGTGTATGTCGTCTCGACCATCGACTGCGGGAGCCGCAATCGCCTGAAGGTGTCCAGGTACAGGATGTTGATGGAGCTGCCGCCGTCCATCATTGTCTTGGGGAGCCAGTAGTCTCCCACCTTGGGCTTGACCACCAGGGCGACTCGGCCTGGGTACTCGATGCGTGGCGAGTGGTCCTGGCGGCTCCAAGTGATGGGCTGCTCCGACCAGTTGAGGAACCGGGGGACGTCCACCTGGGCCACCGCATTGACGGCGATGGCGCGGGCGATGACCTTCTTCCCGCGCTTCGTGTTGAAGCCTGTGAAGGTGTGGAGCGAGCCGGCCACACTGCCGAATTTTCCGCCGTTTGGCGGGTTGTTTTCGGGGTCCTCCCACGCTCGCCGTTCTTTCTCGATCTCCTTGAGAGAGTGGCAGTCGGCGGTCATGTGCGTGGCGGGCTTCCCCTCCCTATTGTGGAACGCACAAGGTTGGTTAAGGAGGGCCGCGGGGTCGAACCTTGGTTTTACCTTGTAGTTGCCGCCATCGCGGCGTTGCCCCCCATCGCGGCGGAAGCTCTTGGGGTCAGGCTGCGCGTGCCCAGCATTGGCGAGGAAGTCGACTCGCCCGTCACTGCGGCGCTTGCCGGTGAAGCGAGTGTTGCTGTAGCGTAGATCGGACCGTCGTCCGTTGTCGTTGCCGTTTGTGCGGTGTTGACCACCCGACTCGTCGTCGGTTTCCTGGTTTGGGTCTTCCTCCGCGTACCTTTTGGCGATCTCGAGGAGGTCCGGTATGTTGTCGAGTGTGCGGTATGCTCGTTTGAGCTTGGCGACCAAGGGCTCGTAGCGGCACGAGGTCTTGAAGCAATGGATCGCGGTGTCCGGGTGGATACCGGCCGCGTTGTACCATAGTTCTTGCCACCGTTGGACCCAGCTTCGGGTCGACTCGCGGGGTCCCTGGACGCATCGCTCCAGGTCCTCGATGGTGTTTGCGCGGGTGTAGGAACCCTCAAAGTGACTGCCTGCACGCTCCCTCCCTCCATCATCAGGGGGAGGTAGCGGGCGGCTAGCAGGTCGGTGTGGCCAGCGATCCCCATCGCCATGAGGTAGGTGTCCAGCCACACGGACGGGTCGCACGGCGGGTCGATTTCTATTTCCTTCGGCGCTTTGAAGTTCGACGGGTATTTTTCGCCTCAGATCATTGGTCCGAAGCACCGGGGCCCGAGCCGTCTTAGCGACCCCATCGGCTCGCTGTCGCGGTGATTGTTAGGGTGTGTCGCAGGTCGTCGGGCTGGCGTGCGCGCCAGCTTTGGTTGTTGATAATGTGGGTACGGGCGTCGACGGGCTGGCCGTTGGCAGCGATGAAGTTGGTCGCTGGCCTGGGGTCGTTGGTGGAGAGTGCCGCATTCGCGGGTCGGTGTTGGAGCTGCAGTGGTTCGGGTGGCGGGCAGTTAAGGGTGTTTGCCGCCAATGGGCGGCCGCTTGAGGCCGCTCTACTGCCCGACGAACGCGAGTACATCCGACCCTGTGAATCAGCGCCTGTGTTTTGTTGCTCGACCGCCTTTGCGAGCAGGGCCTTGACGTACTGGATCTGTAGGGCGCCGTCACCGGTGGCCGTGATGTTGTCGGCCGCCGCTCGGCCCGCCACGAGGTGGTCCATCGGGGTGGAGAACAGTGGTAGGCCATTCGCGTCTCGCTCCCTTGAGGGAACCATGATCCGCGGCTGGTCCCAGGGGGGGTGCGCGGTTGGGTGGAGGTGGGGCGCCGTTCGCCGTTGACCCTGGCGGGGGCCGAGCGCTTCCTACGGGTGGCGCGTTCTCGCAGATCGCGTGCTCGGCCACACGGGCCGGGTCGTTCTCGTTGTCGAAGTTCAGGGCGCGCCCCTGGACGGTGTAGTTCAAGCGCGACCTGATTCGCTGCGCGTGGTAACGCGACAGCTCCTGCGCCGTCACCTACTCGAGGCGAAATTTTTCACGCTCGGCTTGCTCCTTGCGGACTGCCTCCGCCAGCTTCATGCGGAGTTCCTCGACCTCCGTTGCCGTGGCGTTAGGGGGGATCGGGTGGAGAAGGGATCCTCCGGCGGGTCGGTGCCGGTCGCCATGTAGGTCGCGGCGTGGCGACCAGTCCCGTCGCGGAGGTCGGCGGAGTTTTCCGACCCAGAGTCGAAGTCGAAGATGCCAAGGATGGAGTGATCCTTGAAGTATCCCATGTTGGAGACCTGGGTGATGGATCCCGCGGGCGAAGCCGCGGTGATGGATCCGACGAGTGACGCCGGGGTCGCCGAGTCGGTGTCGTCGTTGAGGGCCGCGTCTTCCGCGGCTGTGGTGTTTTCGGCCACGTCGCTGTGGGCCGAGTTGTACTTGGAGGCGAGGCGATGGATCGTGCGGACCTAGCTCTCGGAGAGCCGGTCGCATGGCGGCGACTCGCGGATGCGAGCCGAGTCCTCCGAGACGATGATGTCGGTGAGGCCGACGAAGAGGCTGATCGTGCCGACTGGCAAGATCATGCTGTGCGTGACCTGTCGCGCCGCCGGGACGTAGCTGCTCGGCAAGATCTGGAGCATCTCGCCGATCGCTATCATGCGACCGGTGGCGACCGACTCGTTGATAGGCAGATTGGATCTCGCCGCAGAACACCGGCCAGACCGGCCAGGCCCCACGGTGGGCGCCACTGTCGTGGGAATGACCACGGCAGATGCTGCAATCGGCAGCGAGTAGTAGAACGAAGGGAAAGGGCGGCCAACCTTCTGCGGTGCGAGATGAGGGCGGAGACACAGGGTTTTACCTAGGTTCGGCCCCCCGGAGGGTAAAGACGTACTCCCGCTATATTGTATTATGATGGAGGTACAATGGGGCGAGCTCGACGGCTAGGCAGCAAGTCGCTTGGGTGGATGATATAACGTATCCTCTACATGCCCTGTAGGGAGGTTTATATAGACTCACCTCCCCCTAGGGTTTACATATCTCAACCGAATCAGTTAAGGTTTCGATACTCGCCTAACCTAATCCGACTGGGCCTATCTACTCTCCTGGGCCTTCGGCTTCCAGTCGCTTGGATCCACGCCAGGTCTTGATCCAATCGCCGTCCTGCAGGCCCACTCGCTAGTTCCTGGGCCAGTCGGAAATGTCCTACTGGGTATACCCCGGTAGGCATATCCCCATCAGGTATCTCATTCTTATCCTTATGAAAACCACAGATGCCTCCTCGACGTGCCAACCCCAACCCAAACAACAACAATGTCACCCCCGAGATGCAACAGCTGATGACAGCACAGGCACAGCTGATGCAGATGATGACCACCTTTATGCAGAATCAGAATAACAACAACAACAACAATAATAATAATAATAACAACAACAACAACAATCAGAACAATCCACCGGGATTTGACATGCTCACCAGATTCCTAAGACTGAGGCCTGCAAAGTGTGCAGGAACCACTGATCCCATGGTGGCCAATGATTGGCTACGTTCGGTGAATAAGGATTTGGTAACCGTCGGCTGCACTGGCAAAGAGAAATTCAGGTTTGCAGCACATCTGTTGGAAGGACCATCAGCCACTTGGTGGGATAACTTCCAGATCACCACTCCTATTGAGGATGTGACATGGGCTATCTTTGAAGATGGATTCCGTACAGCTCACATCTCATCCAGAGTGATGAATTTGAAGAAGAAGGAGTTTCATAATCTGAAGCAATGTCACCGCAGCGTGGCTGAATATATTGAGGAGTTCAACAATCTGGCGCGTTATGCACCGGATGAAGTTGATACCGATGCCAAGAGGAAGGAGAAATTCCTCGAAGGATTGAATGATGAACTGAATCTGCAGTTATCTGTGGCCTATGTCCCCACTTACCAATCACTTTGTGACAAGGCTACCATCTTGGAGAACAAGATGAAACAGGTTGAAAGCAGAAAGAGGAAGCACAACTCTGACATGCACAGCTCGGGATCGTCTCACAAGCGTTCCCATCATGATGATAGTGGGAGTTCTGGATCCCACAAGCATGGAAAGTACAACAACCACCATAACCACAACCGCCATCATGACAACAAGCATCACCGTGGTCATGATAATGACAAGTACAAGAACCACAAGAGTGGACACAAGAGTCACCATAGTGGAGGTGGAAGTGGAAGTGGCAGTCAGCCTGCAAAGAGAGATATTAGTCAGGTTGAATGTTTCAAATATAAGAAGCTGGGGCATTATGCAAATGAGTGCCCAGAGAAGAAAGTTGAAGGATCCAACAAGCCCAACCCTTTCCAGAAGGGACAAGTGAACCACATCAATGTGGAAGAGATTTATGAGGAGTCAGATGATGTGGCTGGTAAGTTCAAACTCAATTCTATTCCAGCACTTGTTCTTTTTTATACTGGTGCATCACATTCATTCATATCAAAATAATTTGTTGATAGAAATGGGTTTCCAACTAAAAATATTGGGTGTCCAATAAAAGTAAGTTCTCCCGGTGGAGATATGATAGTAAGTCTTGGATGTCGTGATCTAGTGATAGAATTTGGGAAGCATAAGTTTCCAGTGAGTCTGATAATCCTAGATTCCTAAGGATTGGATGTAATTTTGGGAATGGAATGGATGACCAAGTATGAAGGAGTACTAGATTGTGCCAATCGTACTGTCGCACTCACAACCCCAGAAAGCAAACAGATAAGATTCAAGTCTAACTTTGAATCAAAAGGGAGTAAGCTAAATTCTCTTAAGGGGGTTAGCATAGACAGTGTGCCAATTGTGAGTGAATATCCGGATGTGTTTCCGAAAGAGTTGCCGGGAATGCCACCAGATAGAGATATGGAATTTCTGATTGACTTGCTGCCAGGATCAGGACCAATAGCAAAGAGGCCTTATAAGATGTCAGTTGATGAGTTGAAAGAACTCAAGAAACAACTTGGAGAACAATTGCAAAAAGGATTTATTCAACCAAGTTCATCATCTTGGGGAGCACCAGTCTTGTTTGTGGAAAAGAAAGATAGAAGTCAAAGGTTATGCATAGATTATCGTTCACTCAATGAGGTGACTATCAAGAATGAATATCCTTTGCCTAGAATCAATGACTTGTTTGATCAATTAGAAGGAACCTATGTATGCTCAAAGATTGATCTCCGATCGGCTTATTTTAAGCTTAAGATAAGGGAACAAGACAAACCTAAGACAACTTTCACCACTAGGTATGGATTGTATGAGTACACCATGATGCCATTTGGTTTGACCAATGCACTAGCTTACTTCAGGAATATGATGAACAAGGTGTTCATGGAGTTCCTTGACAAGTTTGTTGTCGTTTTCATCGATGACATTTTGATCTACTCCAAGAGCAAGGAAGAACATGAAGGACATTTGCGTTTGATACTTGAGAAGCTTAGGGAACATAAGCTGTATGCCAAATTCAGCAAGTGTGAATTCTGGTTGAATGAAGTTGGATTTCTAGGACACATTGTGTTAGGTGATGGTGTAGTAGTTGATCCTGCAAAAGTGTCAGTTGTAACGGAATGGGAATCTCCTAAGTCAGTGAAGGAAGTTTGAAGTTTCCTTGGCTTGGTAGGATACTACAGAAGGTTCATTGAGAATTTCTCCAAGGTAGCTAAGCTAATGACAGAGTTACTAAAGAAAGACAAGAAGTTTGCTTGGTCTGAAGGATGTGAACTCAGTTTCCAGGAATTGAAGAAGAGACTAGTGACAGCACCAGTCTTATGTCTGCCTGATTTGGAGAAGGATTTCCAAGTGTATTGTGATGCATCTCATCATGGATTAGGTGCAGTTCTAATGCAGGAAGGTAAAGTTGTGGCTTATGCCTCGAGACAACTCAAAACTCATGAGGTAAATTACCCTACTCATGATTTGGAGTTAGCCTCTGTTGTCCATGCACTCAAAACATGGAGACATTATCTTTTGGGAAAGCGATGTGAAGTGTTCACAGATCACAAAAGTTTGAAGTATATCTTCACTTAGAAAGAAATTAACATGAGACAAAGAAGATGGATAGAACTCATCAAGGACTATGACTTGAGTTTGCAATACCACCCTGGTAAAGAAAATGTTGTAGCGGATGCACTAAACCGTAAAGTATTTGTGAATGGCCTTACTAAGGGAGAGTTGCCAGATGATCTGTGTGCCCAATTTAGAGACCTCAGATTGGAGATTGTGCCTGAAGGACATCTCATGTCATTGGATGTTCAACCCACCTTATTGGACAAGATCAAGGAAGCCCAAAAGACGGACAAGGAAATCGAAGAGATTAAGGAAAAGATTGGCAAGGGAAAGGCCAAAGGATTCCATGAAGACGAACAAGGTATTTTATGGTATGGTAAACATATCTGCGTTCTGCAAGATCCAGAGCTTCGAAAACTGATTTTACAAGAAGCACACAACTCACCCTATTCCATTCATCCGGGTAACACCAAAATGTACATGGATATGAAGGAAAGATTTTGGTGGAACAATCTCAAGAAGGAAATCGCCGAACATATTGCTTTGTGTGATGTATGTAGTAGAGTGAAAGCAGAACATCAGAAACCAGCAGGATTGCTACAACCACTACCTATTCCTGATTGGAAGTGGGACAACATTGGCATGGATTTCATCACCGGATTGCCAAGGACCAGGTCTGGATATGATTCTATTTGGGTAGTAGTGGATCGCCTCACTAAAATGGCTCATTTCATACCCGTAAAGACAACCTATACAAGTGCTAAGTTGGCCAAGATCTATATGAATAGGATTGTGTGTCTACATTGCGTACCCAAGAGTATTGTGTATGATAGGGGAACTCAGTTCACTTCTCATTTTTGGAGGCAACTACATGAGTCATTGGGAACGAGATTGGAATTTAGCACTGCTTTTCATCCCCAGACTGATGGACAGACAGAAAGGACCAACCAGATTTTAGAAGATATGTTGAGGGCATGTGCCCTAGACTATGGAGCTAGTTGGGATGAAAGTCTGCCTTACGCAGAATTCTCTTACAATAACAGTTATCAAGCCAGTATTGAGATGGCACCGTTTGAGTTTCTCTATGGGAGAAAGTGTACTACCCCATTACTATGGAATGGTGTGGGAAAAAGAAACTTGTTCGAACCAGAACTAATCAAAGAGGCTGACGAGATAGTCAAGCTAGTTAAGGACAGTTTGAAGATAGCACAGTCCCGACAGAAGAGCTACGTAGATCCTAAGCGTAGAGAAGTCACCTATGAAGTGGGTGATAGAGCTTATCTTAGAGTGTCACCACTTCGTGGAGTGAAGAGATTTGGAGTCAAAGGAAAATTGGCCCCAAGATACGTTGGACCATTCAAGATTCTGAGTCGTAAGGGAGAAGTAGCTTATGAGATTGAATTGCCAGAATCATTGTCTGCCGTTCACAATGTGTTTCATGTGAGTCAGCTAAAGAAATGCCATCCAGAGATGGAAGAGACTTCTTTGAAGGATACCATACCTTTGGAAGAGGTCTAGTTGGAAAGTGATCTCACCTATGAGAAAAAGCCTGTCAAAATTCTTGAGACTGCAGAAAGAGTTACTCGGACAAAGACTACCAAATTCTACAAAGTTCAAGAACCATCATTCTGAAGAAGAAGCAACATGGGAAACAGAGGATGACCTTCGGAAAGACCACCCTCACCTATTTTCTAGCCAATCCGAATCTCGAGGGCGAGATTCACCTTAAGGGGGTTAGATTTGTAACTTCCCAAAAATCATGATTTCCAAGTTTTCATATCATCCATGCATTCATAATCATTTTAGGATCATTTTCATTGTCATTTCAAAAACAAAAGCATTTGAGTGTCTGTTATTTTATGTGAGCAAAACTTTGACCCATTGCTACTCTCTAATATGAGATTGTTTGTCTTAAACCAAATGTATTTGATCCTATGGTTGATTGATGTATTCCAAAGCTTGGACAAAATTTTCAAAACAAAATATGACTTTAAAACCATTTTTATATCTTTATTAAAACATGGTAAAGACATTGTTTTCTTTTAAAACTCCAAGGGACCAAAGCAAGTTTGGTGAAACAGCATGGTTTTATACTTAAAATGTGCAGGTTTCACTTTATAAAAATCAAGAAAGAGTTTGAATTCAAACACATTTGAAATCATTTGAAAATGTTTCCTGGAAATTCAAACAAAAAAAGAAAAAGGTTAAAGAATGAGAAATGGGCCGGCGCCACCCTTTCGGCCCAGTAGCCAAAACAACCCACCTGGGCCATTCCCTCCCCCTCTCTCTCTCTCACCCGCGTCGAACCAACCCACCAGAGACTGAACAGTGGCCCCAACGCCATGTCGTCATCGTCCTTCCCAGAACCCGCGCGATGAACACGTCGTCGCCAGCCGTTTCCTCCTTCACTATCGAGTATTAAATCGATTGATTGCCGTTGATTGCGTGCATAATTCTCGCCCCTCTCCTGGCTACTTAATCACCTTGCCACAACGGACATTCCCCCCACTTTCCTCGCTCACTCCTCCACCAGGCTGCGCGCATTCGAGCTCAAATCGCCGCGGTACCTATGACCTCCGGCGACTGATTCCGGTGAGACTCGACCACCCCCTTTGCCTCTGCTTCAAACGAGCGTGACCAACATGTTCTGGCGCATCCCCTGATGCCTTTCGTTTGCTTTCTCGTGACCCAGGTCGCCATCCCCGTTCGTTCCTGCAAACGTCAGTGCCGCCACCCAACTCCGACGAGAAATACTGGTAATCTTCGAGCGCCCCTTGCTTCCCCTTTGACCCTGTCATGTTCGCCGCAACCTTGCGCACCTCCTGACACATCTGGTTCGTGCTAGGGCGGTCTATATCATCGACAACGTCATCGTCTGCAAGAACTCGACGTCGTCCGCAAGTCCGACGAGCCCCAGCGACCTCTACAGCGCGCCCCGACCCTGTCCGTCTGCGCGTTGAGCTTCCTCGTGATCTTTTGAGTCTGGTAAGCCACGACGCAACCCCCAGCCCCTCCTGTATTCGCCAGAATGCCATCGCCAGTGCGCCGCCGCCGCATCGCCGTCGCTAGTGCCGCCGATCCATGGTCGCATGCTTAGCAGCCGTTGGATCTAGATCCAGCGCATAGGAATAGATCACTTAGCGAAGGGGTACGGTTAGATCTGGCCCGTGCATCTTCACTTAGATCGTGCGTCCCACGTAGCGCGATACACGCGAACCGGTACGCACCAATCAGGTCATGTCGCGTGTCTGTGTTTAAATTTAAAAAAACAGAATTTAGATCTATTAGATGTTCAAACTTGCAAAGTTCATAACTTTTGATCCCCACGTTCAAATTTTTGCAAATTTTATATCACTGGAATCAGGAGAAATAATTCTATCCATTTATGCAATGTGTTTAATGTTTTGCTTCTGTAAAATTGGTTATTTTTGCAGAGACATTTATAGGCTTATTTTGAGTATATGAATTATTTGAAAAATGATTTAGAGACTAAATAAAGTTTGTTTAGTGTGTATTTGTCTTATTTATGATTCTGTACTGTTTCACTTGTCTTGTTTGATTTAGAAAAATCATCACATATCATTTGCATGCATTCATATATTTTTTCTTGTATATTTTGATATGTGAATTTGGTGCCATTATTTTATGTGTAGATTTTGGTGTTAATAGTGATTGTGGTTGTGAAGATTGTTGCTACTCCCCAAACTACCAAGGAAAGTGGTGCTTCATGTTTTTATCCCAATATTTGTACCTATGCATTAGAAATATTTTGTATAGGACTTGCATGATTATTTTGCTAAGTATCTATATGCTATGCTTGGGAAATCCTAGTACTTGTAGAAATTTTAGAATTTCCTTTAAGTTAAGATACTTGTTATTGCCATGCTTAGCCTAGCTAATAGCAACCAAGGGTGGAATATAATCATGCTATGGAAAATATTGTTAAGTCCTTGACTTATGGTTTTTGTTTAATAAAACAACTAAGTGAATGAAACACCTGGGTGGAATGGTAATTGCTTGGTGGTTTTTGGTTGAGTGGTTACACAAGGCCCATTTTTATGGTTTACCTTGTGTATCTCACTTGTGGATTGCCACCCAGGAACAAAGGGATTTGAGATGCCAAATGTTAAGAAGCTTATAGTGCAGCCACATGGCATTATGGGCTCTGCCTGGATCAAATCGGTTGCAATAACTTAGCCAAATGGACAGTTGGTGGTAGGGGAATGATAGGTTTGGAGCGCGTCCATTTTGGTCTAAGGGAAGGGTTCTGAAAGGTCCTGTCTTGGTGAAAATCAAGTCTTGTGGGGAAAGTGCACAACCTCTACAGATGGAAGAATCTAAGTACTTAGCCATGTCCCTGGTATTGGACAATTTGAGCATCAAGACATGGAAGCTATCAAGAATCTCCTCATCCCAATTTTCTAAGTTAAAACTTGTGGTTCAATAAGGGTGAAGGTTCACCAATTTCTATTGGTTGTTCCTTGGGAAAGTTTTGTCAAAGAAAAACTTAGTGTTTTAAACTGATAGGTAAAACTTATTTTGAGCAAAGAAAGCCTAAGCTACACTTAGCCAAATTCATATAGTAACTAGATGTTAATATTCTACTAAGGTATCACTTGCCAATACTATTCCAATGTATTGACCCACTGTGGCTGTAACTTGTGATGTTTGCAGGATACTCTGATGATGATTAGGGGTTATGAGTCTACACTCAACATGCTTGCATGTGGCACATGAAGATGGAGACTTATATTTATATATTGTTAAGTTAAAACTCTTGTACTAGCCTATGGCTATGGAGTTGTAAAAGACTATGTTATCTCTGGAATGACGATGTAATAATGACCTTTGTTTCTGTGTACTTCATCTTAAACTGTGGATGCTAGCATTTGATCCAGGGACTAGCATTACAATCACAGGGATCTTTACCTTTATAAAGGTGGGATCTTACACTCTCTTCCTCCATCGCGCCTGCGTCGTGTACCTCTGTCCACCGCCGCAGATGCTCGTCGGAGCTAATGCTCCGGTGACCAAATACGGGCGGCGCGTCCACCAATCGATTCGCCCCAGTCTCCTACATCCAAATCTCCTAGCCCCGTAAGAGCGCGTGCGTCCTGTCGCCGGATTCGATCATCATCTGAGAGCAATGCCATTGTTGATGTCATTGTGACATCAGGGTGAGGTCACCCTTGACCTGATCAGCCTTTGACTGGTCGTTGCTGATGTGGCTTATGACGTGGACCTAAGCCCCACCTGTCTGTGACTGGGGTAGATCCCATCTGGGTGTAAAAAGGATTAGTGTCTGTTTAGGTATAATTAAAACATTATAAATTCAAATTTCAATATTCCAGAAATAAAATAAAATGATTAAATCTTGTAAATTTAATATATTTTGTTTTATAAATCAGAAAAATACATATAATATATGAAAATGTTTAGAAAAATAAAATCTACAACTTAAAACTATTATTAAATATTATTATGATAATTATTTAAATAAATATTATTTAATAAATACTTTATAAAGTTTTAATACTTTGATAATTAATATTTTAATAATGGTAAATGTTAAAAATCTAAATAAAATACCAAAAATCTTAGAAAAATAAGAATTAGAGTTTAAAACTATAATTATACATTATTATTCCTCCCAATTTAATATTTACTATTTATTAAGTATTTATAGAGTAATAAACCTTATTAAAATCATATCTTAGTATTTATAAATCACAAAAATAAATGTAATATACCAAAATGATCACAAAAATAATACCTACATGTTAAAAATGTGATATTCCACTTTTGAGTTAAATAAAAAGTTAAACACCTTCATAACTTGAATTTAAACCTATTTCTTTAGTTAATAATTCATAAAATGACAAATAAAATTTGTTAATATTTCCTAAATTAACCAATTAAACGTAATTAATAGTATTAATCTTAAATACTAACATTATGAGGTCAAAATGATTTAACACCATTTAAATGCAATCTTATTAAATGATCCTTCAACAATAAGTATAAATTATTTTATAAAAGAATCCTTATCTAATATAAAATATCCAAGAATAATTGTAGTAAGCTAAAACCCATTCTTTATATTAACCACAAGTTTATAAACAAATCAAAACACCATAAGTCAGTTCATAAGTAATAAATAACATTATTTACTTATCCATAAACCTTAACCACACCCTTATGGGGAAATAAATCCCTTTATGTCATTATAATATAAAGAAATCATTACTCCAATAAAAATAATGCCATTCTTAAACAATTCTAAGGAAACAATATAATGTGAACAGGATACAAGTATCATAAGTAATACACCCTAAGTCTATCTACATTCTTAAAGTTACTTATAGTTACCAAGCTTTAAGTATAATGCTAAATACTTTATTATATACTTATAGTTAACTTTGGTCTGTTATAATTAATTTATAAAGCATCTTAATACCAAACCAACTCAGTTAAAAACCAAGATAGATAAGTCTCAAATACTAATGTTGCCATTATTCAAATGGAGTAATTCTTTCTTACTTAAAGACTATAACCAGAAAGAACACCTCATAAGGTTAACTTAAAACCTTAAATACTTCCGCTTAGTTAAGTAACATTTTCATCAAAAGTTATTCGTTTTGCCACTTCAATCAACATATGACAATTAATAGTAATCACATTACTTTATACCTTACTTGTATAATAAGATTGTTAATACCTAAATTCTTTATAAGTGACATTACTTGTAAAGTAAAACTGGAAGACAAACAATTAAGATGTATGCAACCTTGAGTAGCATTCCATACTATGTATCTTGTTGTTGTATAAATACATGTTGTTTTCCACACACACTCACAAGCCTTAATAAGAAGCACATGTGTGAAACTTAATCTAAAAGGGTAACACATTCCAAGGAAACCCTTTCTAGTATACAAACCCTAGAACAACGTTATTCTCGGGATTCGCGTTTATCAACCTGCATTACATTACTTATGCATAAAAGCATCTTGCTTCTTTAAACATTAGTCCTTACCGGACCAATGATGCAGATTTCAACTATTGGATCTTATATTGTCTTGAAGACCGTGAGTGCATAAACTTGCAATCACAAAAGGCAAGTTCACACTTGCTCATGTCTTTTGATTATTTTCTATAAAGTATTTTACAAATCCAGTGTTGTCATCACCTGCATTTGAAAAAGGACAGAAAACACTATTTTCATATTAATGTGATTATAGGTTATTTACCATGAGGTAATAACCTACTATAAGAGTTCCGGTGGTAAAGGAACATATTACCTAGGACTTAACAACCAATGTCGCCAGTGATTCTTGCGCCGTATATCACGCGTTGACCATGAGATTTGGAATGGGACGGAGAAGTCAGCTGTATCTTTTCCCTCTCGCATGGAGCTGGATGTGTGGGTCGTGGCTGTTATCACTCGTAGCGTGCATATTATTTATGGTAATTAGTAGAGGATATGCAGCATATGGGTGGGAGCCCTCAACGTCCCACGATAGTTCCGGCATCTGAACGGTCTGTATTGCCATTGGCGTAATACAATAGGTGGGCTGGCGTACACCAAGGAGACATGCGGGGTCGCGGAGAAGGCAGTGATTGGCTTGGATCTTAGTCTGGGCCTCACACCAAGGAAGTTTGAACGAACCTGCAATTCGGATGTGCAACAAAGCTAAGATCTCTCATGGGTAAAGTGACGCACCTCTGTAGAGTGTAAGAACTGTAACTTGTTACTCCCTGTTCCGAGAAGGAGCTGCGAACGCGGCAGGAAAGGAACCCCATGAAAGTTCTTGTAAACCCGTGAAGGCTGACGGACATAGCTTTTCAGAATAAAAGCAACCTTTGAATAAATGTTTACAAAAACCTACATTGCCTACGACCTACGGTCTGTGGCTGTAGATATAGTGCATCAAACACTCCTTTTCTAGTGAACTTGCTGAGTACGCTCGTACACAATGTATCTTCTTAACCCTTGCTAGGTTCTAAGGCCAGTACAGACGATGTCTACATCAAGTTATGCCCCAGGAATCATCATCAAAAGCTAAAGTTCTTCAATGAAGTCTAGAAAATCAACAAATACATCAACTCAAGTGAAGACGAAGTTGCTGATTAGATAAGAGTAGAATTTCTAACCATAGAACCTACTTCTGTAGAGTATTGCAATATCAACAATGCAAGCCAGTAGTTCAGCTCCTAGTTTAATAAGTATAGTAGCTATGAGTTATTTATTCTTGATTCTTCTTTGTAAGAAGTTTCTTTCTCTCTCTCTCTTTAACCTAGAGTGTTCTCTGGATCTTGTGTAGAGAGTTAAGTTGTAACCTATAGTCATGTCTTGGACCTGCTATGTTTATGTTGTAATACTCTGAGGGATGTAATACTAGTGAACGGTGTTTCATTGGTGTTATGTCAACGACTATAGTGTACTACATCATGCAGTGGTACGCTGGGTCACAGCAGTTGGTATCAGATCATATGCTTTGACCTTAGAATTGAAACCTTTTAGGAAGATATGTAGGTTGGATAGTGACTATAGGAGCCATCTTATCTAAACCAAATATTTCACTGACTTGTGATGAGTATCCACTTGAGAATAACCTTGTCACACCTAAGTCATATGCTTAAGTCATTCTTTCTTAGGAGTAATTATTTATCTTTTCCCAAGTATAGTGTTCTTTAGTGTCTTCCGAGGGAGACATAAACCACCAAGATACTGTCGGAAAGTGTAAGACATCAATTGAAGTAGTCTTAATGGTGTAGCCTAATCCTAGAATTTAAGTAAGAATAGTAAAATCTTAGTACCAGTTGATAACCAAAGACAACATGATGAATATCATTAGTATAAATGTTGAGGTAATGAGTAGTAATCATGTGGGATTCACTTGAGAATTCTACGTGATGAAGTGAAATTATGTTAGGATTTAACGATGGAGTAAGGTGAAACAAAGTCATCATGATTAGATTAGCTCTTAAATCATGATGTATAGGTAGACATAACCAGATCATGGTGAGATTAGCTCCAAAACCATGATATAAGTGTAAGTATGACAAGTACTTAGTAAATTATCATGAGGTAGAAGTAAGAAAGTACCATGGTAGAGTTATGATAGAGGTTTTAAATGCTAAAAAATTCCAATAATCTTTGGTTTAAGTAGCAAATATAATCTGATTAGTCTTTTGGAGTAATCATGTGAGGATAGTTTATTAATAAAGGAAGGATGGTTATAGCTAGTCATTCCAAAGGTGAGACAAAAGTTTAGTCAAAACCAAATTTGAGACCACTTTGCTTAAGATTATCCTATTGCAATTGAGCAATTTGGGTAAATTAAGAAACAAAGAATAGTTTGACCTCTATGTTCTAAGTATCACAAAGAAAACCTATATGAGGAGGTGTCATATACTACACAAATAAGCTGGAATTCTAGAGATATTATACTCAACTACTATATTCTGGGCTTAGAATATTGTGTGTTATATGTACCACATTTGGATTTATTTGTTTTTCTTGGATCTTGTTGATTGACTAGATCTGTACATGATGTTTGACCTGATGTGCAAATGCATGTTGCAACATCCAGTTACTACTTGATGTTATAGACCTAGATAGAAAAGGGAATTCGTGTAAGGGAGTGACGAGTTCCAAAGACCAAGATGAAGACTTACATGAAGAATGAGGCAAGTATGAGGAGTATCAATCCAATTTGAAGGATGAATCAAATTCAGATCATTAATAGCCAGCAATAAGAAGGAAGATTAGTATAGAAAATATAAGGAGCAACAAGAAGTGATGAAATTAAATTCATCTCAAAGTAGTAATGTTGCTAAGAAGTGAATAAAGTAATAGTACCAAGTTCATGGAAGTATCATGAATAAGTACAAAGAAGTAGCTTTGGAACCAAAATGGTATTCAACCCCTAAAAGTTCAGAGAGAATACCAGAGTTATGTCGGAAACCATAGGGTAATACATACGCACTAGGATAATCCGCAGTTGATATTTGATCCATGGTGGTAATTAATCCACAGTTGGTATCTTGTCCGTAGCTGGTAATTGGTTGACCTAGTCAACCAGATTATCTAAATGGTTGCATAAAGAGCATAAAACTTGGCCTAAGCTAAGTAAGACCTAAAGGAGTATAAAATATTACACGACAGATTTCTAAAAACGCTTCGCGAAGTCAGACCTATCAAAGCGAAAATGTCCGAATAGTAAGTAAGACAAATAATGCTGAAAGATTCACTTCGGAGATCCACAATTGTGTGGATACACCGTACAATATTTCATAAGACCCTAACTAGGCAGAGTAAAAGCTGGATAGGAACCTATATTCTAGTTCTAAAACCAAGAAATACTTTATAAGGCAGTTTAGAGACCATTAGTAAAACCTAAGGGGGAGAGTCAACAATTTGTGGAGGTATTGTTATCTGACTTTTCAAGTAAAGGTTGGAGAGGAAATACTAACCTATGCCAACATTAAGCCTTATTTTCATAAGGTTAAAAGAAAGTCATTATTATAGAAGTACTCAAGATAGTAACAAAAGATTGTCTAAAAGCCTGATAAGGTAAAAGCTTGAAGTAATAAAATGGAATAGTATTAATAGAATAATTCTAAAGGAAACAACTCTTAAGTGATCCTTAAGAGGTAATAGAGCACATCCATTTGGGCATTTGTAGAGAACAAGAAATTCCAATGGGTATGGACTAAACGTGTTCAAATCCAATCTTTGGAAGGACTACCAATACAACTAATACAATGATAAATCAAATATTAGTCTTTTGACTATAACTATTTGCTAACAGAAATTTAAAAATGTTTTAGTGAGACTTCCTAGACTTTGCATAATATAGTAAGGAAGCTCGATGATCAAGTAAAGGAGTTGGAATAGAATACCTACTTAGGAAAATTAACTAAAGAAAAGATCACTAATTAAGGGGTTTATAATAAAGACATATCCTTATAGTAGAATAGTAGGAGAACTTTGGAGTATTGGAGACACCCAGTTAAAAAATTGCCGAGTATAATGAGTATTCAAGGAAAAGATCTGGATATGGGATATTACAATTATTCCCATTGAGGTTAACATGGAGTTGAGACATATCGTAATCATTGCAAGACAATTCCCTACTCCGAAACATGAGAGTGCGAACTTCGAGGACGGAGTTTATTTTAAGGGGGAGAGTCTGTAACATCCCAGCATTAGAGCTTAGAAATAAGCCGAACACAGATGTGTGCATTGTATTCATGCATAGAAAATCTGAATAATTTTCGCGCTTTTAAATAAAAACTTGTCAAAGTGATTGAAGCTTCTCTTAACTTGATGGAATTGAAGTAGATCATCAAGTTGACTGCGATAAGTTTCAATATGACCTTTGTTAAAACCTTATTTTGGGTAAACATGATTTGATCTAAGAGTATATCAAATGGAATAAAATTAAACCCTAATACATTACTTGATGATTTATATTTGATCCTTAGGTGATCATATCATAGTATTCATTATAATCACTCATGAATACCCATTTATAAATATAACACATATAATAAGAATGTAACAATTATATCTTAATCTCATCTACTTATTCCATGAGTATCATGGAAATACCTAACTTTAACTCTCTAGTGAGATTGAGTAGGAAACAAACCAAAGTTAAGATCATTCACCATATATCTTTCTTTCCATATCAATCTTTATCATCTCTATTGAATCCTATCCTTATATTTGTTGTTCATCAATATTGAGAAATCAACTATTGATTCACCAATTCTTAACCTATCAATTCTTGACCTATCAACTCTTGTACTTATTATAGCATTCACTTAGGGCTTATTAATAAAGAAGTAAGAAGAGGTAAATAGTGATGCTAGTTTTAGATATCATCTTTAGGATGGGAGTGATGGAAGAAAATCAAATCAATATGGTAACAAAGAAGATTACAAGGATGAACCCTGAAGCAAGTTCCCAGGAGTAATCCTATTGGATCAAGTAGGTATAGTCAATGAATTATATCTCTTAATCCAATAGAGATACTAAGAAGATAATTTCAATACAACTATAATGTAGTAATGATGAAGCCTTGATTAGCAACTGGAAACCTAAAGCACAAAGGATTAGATTGACCATGCCTTATTCACCAATATTTCATGTTTATACCATGTATAAGTGACATTGGTGGATAACACATGATTGAACCATAGTATAGATATATTATCCTAGATTAGTCATTACAAGTCACATTAATATAATGTGAAGTTGGAATGTTAGATATTGGAGTCAAGTAGAGACAAGATAGTATGATTAAAATGATGTTAGAGCAACATTGGATTAAAGAAGTAGTATTTTCCTCTTTGGAAATACTAATCACTTAAGGTGAAGTAGGATTTGATGTATACATCTATTGAAGTGATATTAGTGAAGGATTATTAAGGAAGAGTATGATTGGAGTTAGAAGTAACCACTTGTTGGATTGGGGATTATCAACAGCATAGTAGTGGGTATAACCAAGTGTGAATATGAAAAGATTATGAAAATCTTTAGAGTTAAGCTCATTAGATTTACAAATGAATTTAGAAAAATAAAAGGTGGATAAGAATATTCTTGTGAAGTAAAGTTCATCATGTTAGCACATGATGATGGATAGGAAGAAGTAATATATCTAGGAAAGGAATTCCTTAATCAGAAGTCCAGAGTTATGAAGTATGGAATATAGGAATCCTTGCTAAACACTAAACCCTAAATATAAGACCAAACCTAATATCCACTTTCTATGGTTGATCTATCATCTTGTTTCCACAGTGCTTTATAGGAATATTTTCCTATAACAAATCAATTAAGCACATCTTTATCCTTTCTAATTATCATAACCATATGTGCTTAGGAGTTATCTTTACCAAATCCTTTTCATGATACATTCCAGATAACATCATTCTGATCTCAAACATAAAGAAAATGTGTTTAGCCATTAATTTTTATTCACATCAACAAAAGAAAGAAAGTATCATAAACCCTAGGGTGAGTAATTAGAATTCAGAACTCTAAACTTATTAATAAGTTTTCTCATCAACATCTCATAAATATTCTATCTATAATCATTAGACAAATTCTTTAATTCATTTTTATAACCACTCATCCCATATGAGCATGGAATAATTGGGAATACCATAATTATAAACCACCCTATAATTTTACTATGTGATTAAATATATAAAAATAAACCCTCTGAATATTATTAAATATTTTAAAACTTAATTACTCCTAATAAAAGTGAAAACAATGTTATAGAAAAGAATATATATATAGGAAATAAAGAAAATATCACAATACATAATAGAAGTTCACAAATTGATTCTTAATAACTTTATTGTGATGCAAGTATTTAGCAAATAAAATTCCAAAAAGAAAAGTTCAAACCAAATATAAAAATACAAATCTAAAGACAAAAAAGAAAATGAAAAAGGAATAAAACCAGGAAAAACAGAGGAAACACCAAATCTGTCCCACAGCCCATTTCCTCTTCTCTCTATCCGTCGCCTGCAGGTCACAGCCAATCCTCTCCGCTCGCTCCGCAGAAGCCCACTCCGGCCCAACAACAGCCGCGTACCCCTTCACCATCCTTTTCTTTTCTTCTTCCTCTCGCCAACAAGCACGCCGGCGAAGCAGCTATGTGGGACGCCGGAGCCATCCGCCGTTGCCATGATGCTCGCTGCGAGGAGATCCGCTCTACCGTCCTAGACGTCGTCTACAAGACCCCTCCTGCATAGAGACGAACCCTATCTACTCCTCTTTCCCCATTTCCTCTCTGAGCCGGAAACCTAGCTCGCTAGACCTCTCGTCCCCCTGCCTCGGCTGTCCTGCACTGCCCCGATGCGGGGAGCTTCGCCTCATCTCTCTGTCGATTGCCCCGAAGAGTCATGCGGGCAAGGTCTCCACTGTCGCAATCGGACCCCCGTTCCTCGCCTCCAGCGGTCGCACTCGCCATTGATTCCGGCCAACTCGTTCCTCAACGACCCTTCCGTCCGCCTCATGGTGAGTCCCTGGTCCTTAGGGACCTCCCCTTTGCCTCTCTCTCTTCCTCCATCGCGCCTGCGTCGTGCACCTCTGTCCACCGCAGCAGATGCTCGTCGGAGCTAATGCTCCGGTGACCAAATACGGGCGGCGCGACCACCAATCGATTCGCCCCAGTCTCCTGCGTCCGTATCTCCTAGCACCGCAAGCGCGCGTGCATCCTGTCGCCGTATTCAATCATCATCTGAGAGCAATGCCATTGCTGATGTCATCGTGACATCAGGGTGAGGTCACCCTTGACCTGGTTAGCCTTTAACTGGTCGTTGCTGATGTGGCTTATGACATGGACCTAAGCCCCACCTGTCTATGACTGGGGTAGATCCCATCTGGGTGTAAAAAGGATTAGTGTCTGTTTAGGTATAATAAAAACATTATAAATTCAAATTTCAATATTCCAGAAATAAAATAAAATGATTAAATCTTGTAAATTTAATATCTTTTGTTTTATAAATCATAAAAATACATATAATATATGAAAATGTTTAGAAAAATAAAATCTACAACTTAAAACTATTATTAAATATTATTATGATAATTATTTAAATAAATATTATTTAATAAATACTTTATAAAGTTTTAATACTTTGATAATTAATATTTTAATAATGGTAAATGTTAAAAATCTAAATAAAATACCAAAAATCTTAGAAAAATAAGAATTAGAGTTTAAAACTATAATTATACATTATTATTCCTCTCAATTAAATATTTATTATTTATTAAGTATTTATATAGTAATAAACCTTATTAAAATCATATCTTATTATTTATAAATCACAAAAATAAATGTAATATACCAAAATGATCACAAAAATAATACCTACATGTTAAAAATATGATATTCCACTTTTGAGGTAAATAAAAAGTTAAACACCTTCATAACTTGAATTTAAACCTATTTCTTTAGTTAATAATTCATAAAATGACAAATAAAATTTGTTAATATTTCCTAAATTAACCAATTAAATGTAATAAATAGTATTAATCTTAAATACTAACATTATGAGGTCAAAATGATTTTAACACCATTTAAATGCAATCTTACTAAATGATCCTTCAATAATAAGTATAAATTATTTTATAGAAGAATCCTTATCTAATATAAAATCTCCAAGAATAATTGTAATAAGCTAAAACCCATTCTTTATATTAACCACAAGTTTATAAACAAATCAAAACACCATAAGTGAGTTCATAAGTAATAAATAACATTGTTTACTTATCCATAAACCTTAACCACACCCTTATGGGGAAATAAATCCCTTTATATCATTATAATATAAAGAAATCATTACTCCAATAAAAATAATGCCATTCTTAAGCAATTATAAGGAAACAATATAAAGTGAACATGATACAAGTATCATAAGTAATACACCCTAAGTCTATCTACATTCTTAAAGTTACTTATAGTTACGAAGCATTAAGTATAATGCTAAAGACTTTATTATATACTTATAGTTAACTTTGGTCTGTTATAATTAATTTATAAAGCATCTTAATACCAAACCAACTCAGTTAAAAACCAAGATAGATAAGTCTCAAATACTAATGTTGCCATTATTCAAATGGAGTAATTCTTTCTTACTTAAAGACTATAACCAGAAAGAACACCTCATAAGGTTAACTTAAAAGCTTAAATACTTCCGCTTAGTTAAGTAAGATCTTCATCAAAAGTTATTCGTCTTGCCACTTCAATCAACATATGACAATTAAAAGTAATCACATTACTTTATACCTTACTTGTATAATAAGATAGTTAATACCTAAATTCTTTATATGTGACATTACTTGTAAAGTAAAACTGGAAGACAAACAATTAAGATGTATGGAACCTTGAGTAGCATTCCATATTGTGTATCTTGTTGTTGTATAATGTAAGATCCCTCCTTTGTAAAGGAAAAAGGATCCCTGTGGTTGCAATGCTAGTCCCTGGATCATTGCTAGCATCCATAGTTTAAGATGAAGTACACAGATACAAAGGTCATTATTACATCCATTCCAGAGATAAACATAGTCTTTACAACTCAAAGGCCACAGGCCTATTACAAGCATTTGAATAAGTAAATAAATATAAGTCTTCATCTTCATGTGCCACAGGCAAACATGTTGAGTGTAGACTCATGACACCTAATCCTCATCAGAGTAACCTGCAACATCACAAGTTACAACCATAGTGGGTCAATACTTTGGAATAGTATTGGCAAGTGATACCTTAGTATATTTTAAGTGGACTAGATACTATATGCATATTTGGCTAAGTGTAGTTTGGATTGCTTTGCTCAAAATAGGTTTTGCCTATTTGTTGAAATCACTAAGTTTTTCTTTGTCAAAACTTTTCCCAAGGAACCACCAATAGACATTGAGGTCCTTCACCCTTGTTCACCCACAAGCTTTTACTTAGAAATTTGGATGATGAGATTCTTGATAGCTTCCATGTCTTGATGCTCAAGTTGTTCATTGCCATGGACTTGGCTAAGTACTTAGATTTTTCCATCTGCAGAGGTTGTGCACTTTCCCCACCAGACTTGGTTTCACCAAGACAGGACCTTTCAGAAGCCTTCCCTTAGACCAAATGGACGCGTTCCAAAACCTATCATCCCACTACCACCAACTGTCCAAATGGCTAAGTTCTAGCAACCTATGTGATCCAGGCAGAGCCCATATTGCCAAGTGGCTGCACTAGAAGCTTCTTAACACTTGGCCTCTAAAATCCCTTTGTTCCTGGGTGGCTTTCCACAAGTGAGGTACACAAGGTAAACCATAGCCATGGGCCTTGTGTAACCACTCAACCAAAACCACCAATCAAGTCCCTTTCCACCCAGGTGATTCATTGACTTGTTTGTTTTATTAAGCAAAACAAAAGTCCAAAGACTTAGAAATATTTTCATCATAGCATGTATATTTCACCATCCCTTGTTTGCTACTAGCTAGGCTAAGCATGGCATAGATAGTAACTTAACTTAGAAATTTCCTAGCAATTCTATAACTACTTAGGATTTCCCATCATAGCATTAGGCAAAATATTAACATGCAAGACTTAGCAAAATATTTCTAATGCTTAGTATAAAATATAGGGATATAAATATTCATGAAGTACCACTTGCCTTGGTAGTTGGGAGAGTAGCACTCCTCACAATCATAATCACTAGCACCAAAATCTACACAAAGATTGGTAGCAACAAATTACACACAAAACATATAGAAACAAACAAAAATATATGCATGCATGCAAAATGCTAAGTGATGATTTTTAAAACTCAATCAAGCAAGTGCATAGTACTGAATCCTAAACAAGTCAAAAACTTGCCAAACCAAATTTATTTAACACTAAAAACAAATCCTAAGCAATTCATATACTCAAATAAGCCCTACACATGTTTCTACAAATAAAACTATTTTAACAGAAGCAAAACTTTAAACACATTGCATAAATAGAAAGGGCATGCTCTCCTGATTCCAACGGTATAAAATTTGTCAAATTCTAACGTGGGGCTCAAAAGTTATAGCTAAATCAAATTTGGATATAAATTAGATTCAAATTCTGTTTTAAACCTAACTCACTGCCACGCGTCTTAATCTTACTGGCCGATACCACTTCGCGTCGGATCGTGCTTCCGCGCCGTAGGATCAACTTAGATCCAACGCGCCAGATCTAAAGAAAACGATTTGTCCTTGTTCTAATCTAATCCCTACGATGCAGATCTAACGGCTGTTGTTGCTTTGACCAAAGTCCAGCGGCGCTAGCGGCGGCGACTGGCGGCGGCGTGTCTGTCAGTGGCGGTGCCGGCGTTCTAGGTCGCCCGGGGAGGGGAGAGGATGCTCACCAGAACCGCCGTGACGAGGTGAAGCTCAACGTGTCTCTGGTTCGCGAAGGGGCGCTCGGAGTCGTCGCGGATTGCTCTTCGGAGTTCGTGAACGCGTCATGTACGGCTGCTTGTCGACGTTGGCGATGTTCTGAGCCGCGCTAAGACAAGAGGAGGGCACTGTTAGATGCGCAAGACGCTGGGGATCTTAGGCGTATAAGACAGAGGGCAAGGGGCGGCTGGTACTTACGGGGAGAGGTCGTCGGAGTTCGAGCAGAGAGCGGCAGCGCTCAGTTGTTGTTGTTGCCGAGGCTACAGACCATGCGCGAGCAAATGGGAGGTGTCAGTATATGCGCATGGAGCTGCAGAGCAAGATAGCATGAACCATGGGCAGAGGGGGATGCGGTGCTCACCGGAATTCGTCGGCAAGGTCGTCGGAACAGCGGAGTTGCGGCGAGGAATACTCGCAGCCTGGGGGCGCTCTGTGGTTGGTGAGTGAGGGGAAATAGCCGCAAGAGGGAGGGGTTTAAGTAGGCAGGGGCTCGACAAGAAACGCCTGAAGAATCAATGTCAATTATGCCGCGGAATCAACGCAGCAACGGCCAGCGGCGACGTGCTCTTCGCGAAATTTCGGGAAGACGACGGTGACGTGGACAGGGCCCAGTTGTCTGCGAGAGAAACAGAGTGGGGGTGGGGTCCTGGCGTCAGCGACTCCATGGGTTTGTCTGCGAGTGAAAGAGAGAGAGGGAAAACCCGGGTGGGCTAGCTGGGCTGGATCTGCTGATGGGCTCAAAGTCTGGCGCCGGCCCTTTTCATTTTCTTTATTCCTTTTCTATTTCTGATTTGATTTTCTGGAATGAATTTCAAATGATTTCAAACTCAAATTGAATTCAAATCTTTTCAGGATTTTTGTAGGGTGTAACATTCATATTTCTGGGCATGGAAACATGTGGTCTCTCTGTTCAAGCTTGGTTCTTTTGAATAAACAAAATAAACAGTGCTATAGCACTTGATTTGGAAATGTTTTGAAAATGGTTTTGAATCCATATTTATTTTGTATATTTTTGTCCAAACTCCACACTTAATCCAATCAACAAAGAAGCAAACAAACTTGGTTTAAAACCCTTATGCTCTCAAATGAGGATGGTCATTTGATTTAAGTTTGCTCACATAAAATGATAACACTATGTGCTTCTGTTTTCTTGCAAGTGGTTTGAAAATGATCTCAAAATTTTTATGCATGCATGAATGATATGCAATCTTTGAAATCATGATTTTAGGGATGTTACAAATCTAACCCCCTTAAGGTGAATCTCGCCCTCGAGATTCGGATTGGCTAGCAAATAGGTGAGGGTGGTCTTTCCGAAGATCATCTTCTCTTTCCCATGTTGCTTCCTCTTTGGAATGATGATTCCACTGCACTTTGCAGAACTTGATAGTCTTAGTCCGTGTGACTCTTTCTGCTGAACCTCCTCCAAAGGTATAGTATCCTTCAAAGAAGTTTCCTCCATTTCTGGATGACATTTCTTAAGTTGACTCACATGAAACACATTATGGACAGCTGACAGAGATTCTGGCAGTTCAATTTCATAGGCAACTTCTCCTTTGCGACTCAGAATCTTGAATGGCCCAACATATCTTGGTGCCAGTTTTCCTTTGACTCCGAATCTCTTCACTCCACGAAGTGGTGACACTCTAATATAGGCTCTATCACCAACTTCGTAGGTGACTTCTCTATGCTTTGGATCTGCGTAGCTTTTCTGTCGGGACTGTGCTATCTTCAACCTGTCTTTAACCAACTTGACCTTCTCTTTGGCTTCTTTGATAAGATCTGGCCCAAATAAACTTCTTTCTCCCACACCATTCCATAACAATGGGGTGGTACATTTTCTTCCGTAGAGAAACTCAAATGGTGACATCTCAATACTGGCTTGATAGCTATTGTTATAAGAAAATTCTGCGTAAGGCAGACTTTCATCCCAACTGGCTCCATAGTCTAGGGCACATGCCCTCAACATGTCTTCAATAATTTGATTAGTCCTTTCTGTTTGTCCATCGGTTTGAGGATGAAAAGCAGTACTGAATTCCAACCTCCTTCCTAATGACTCATGTAGCTGTCTCCAAAAATGGGAAGTGAATTGAGTTCCCCTATCAGACACAATACTCTTGGGAACTCCATGCAGACATACAATTCTACTCATGTAGATTCTGGCTAACTTAGCACTTGTATAGGTTGACTTCACGGGTATGAAATGAGCCACTTTAGTTAGGCGATCAACTACTACCCAAATAGAATCGTATCCTGACCGGGTCCTTGGTAATCCGGTAATGAAGTCCATACCAATCTTGTCCCATTTCCAATCAGGAATAGGTAGTGGTTGAAGCAAACCTGCTGGTTTCTGATGTTCCGCCTTCACTCTACTACATACATCACACAAAGCAATATGTTCGGCGATGTCCTTCTTGAGATTATTCCACCAAAATATTTCTTTCATGTCCATGTACATTTTGGTGTTACCCGGATGAATGGAATACGGAGAGTTGTGTGCTTCTTGCAAAATCAGTTTCCGCAGTTCCGGGTCTTGTGGAACACAGATACGTTTCCCATACCATAATATACCCTGTTCGTCTTCATGGAACCCTTTGGCTTTTCCTTTGCCAATCTTTTCTTTAATCTCTTCGATTTCCTTATCAATCTTCTAGGCTTCTTTGATCTTGTCCAACAAAGTGGGTTGAACATCCAAAGACATGATATGTCCTTCCGGCACAATCTCCAACCTGAGTTTTCTAAATTGGGCACACAAATCATCTGGCAATTCTCCTTTGGTAAGGCCATTCACAAAAACCTTATGACTTAGAGCATCCGCTACAACATTTGCTTTACCGGGGTGGTATTGCAAACTTAAGTCATAGTCCTTGATGAGTTCTAGCCATCTTCTTTGCCTCATATTAATTTCCTTCTGGGTGAAGATATACTTCAAACTCTTGTGATCTGTGAACACCTCACAATGTTTTCCCAAAAGGTAGTGTCTCCATGTTTTTAGTGCATGGACAACAGAGGCTAATTCTAAATCATAAGTAGGGTAGTTCACTTCATGGGTTTTGAGTTGTCTCGAGGCATAAGCCACAACTTTACCGTCTTGCATAAGTAATGCACCCAAACCCTGATGAGATGCATCACAATATACTTGGAAATCTTTTTCCAAATCTGGCAGACACAAGACTGGTGCTGTCACAAGCCTCTTCTTCAATTCCTGAAAGCTGAGTTCACAACCTTCAGACCAAGCAAACTTCTTGTCCTTTTTTAGCAATTCCGTCACAGGCTTAGCAACCTTAGAGAAATTCGCAATGAACCTTCTGTAGTAACCTGCTAAGCCAAGGAAACTATGAACTTCTTTCACTGACTTGGGAGATTCCCATTCTGTTACAGCTGAAACTTTAGCAGGATCAACTGCTACACCATCCTTTGTCATAACATGACCAAGAAAACCGACTTCATTCAACCAGAATTCACACTTGCTGAATTTGGCATAAAGTTTATGCTCTCTTAACTTCTCAAGTATCAAACGCAAATGTCCTTCATGCTCTTCTTTACTCCTAGAGTAGACTAAATGTCATCAATGAAAACGACAACAAACTTGTCAAGGAATTCCATGAACACCTTGTTCATCATATTCATGAAGTATGCTGGAGCATTGGTCAAACCAAAAGGCATTACGGTATACTCATACAATCCATACCTCGTAGTGAAGGCTGTCTTAGGTATGTCTTGTTCTCTTATCTTGAGTTGAAAATAGCCTGACCTTAGATCAATCTTTGAGAACACACAAGCTCCTTCCAGCTGATCAAACAAGTCATTGATTCTAGGCAGAGGGTATTTGTTCTTGATAGTCACCTCGTTGAGTGAACGGTAATCTATGCATAACGTTTGACTTCTATCTTTCTTTTCCACGAACAAAACTGGGGCTCCCCAAGATGAAGAACTTGGTTGAATAAATCCTTTCTGTATATGTTCTCCAAGTTGTTTCTTGAGTTCTTTCAATTCATCTACTGACATTTTATAGGGTCTCTTTGCTATTGGTCCAGATCCTGGCACCAAATCTATCAGAAACTCCACATCTCTATCTGGTGGCATTCCCGGCAATTCTTCCGGAAACACATCCGGATATTCACTCACAATTGGCACACTGTCAATGCTAACCCCCTTAAGAGAATTAAGCATACTCCTTTTTGCTTCAAAGTTTGTCTTGAATCTGATCCTTTTATTTTCTGGAGTTGTGAGTGAGACAGTATGGTTGGCACAATCTATCACTCCTTTGTACTTAGTCATCCACCATTCCTGAATGACATCCAATCCTTGGGAGTTTAGAATTATCAAGTTAACGGGAAACTTATACTTCCCAAACTCTATGACTAGATCATGACATCCTGAATTCACTATCATTTCTCCACCTGGAGAACTTACTTTTATAGGACACCCAATAGTTTCTACCGGTAGTTCATTTCTTTCAACAAATGCTCTTGATATGAATGAATGAGATGCACCAGTATCAAAGAGTACAAATGCTGGAATAGAATTGAGTCTGAACTTACCAGCAACAGCATCAGGCTCCTCATAGACCTCCTCCACATTGATGTGGTTTACTTGTCCCTTCTGAAAAGGGTTGGGCTTGTTGGGTCCTTCGACTTTATTTTCTAGGCAGTCATTTGCATAATGCCCCATCTTCTTGCACTTGAAGCATTCAACCTGACTGATGTCTCTCTTAACAGGCTGACTTCCACTTCCACTTCCATTACCACTGTGGTGGCTCTTATGTCCACTCTTGTGGTTTTTGTACTTGTCATTGTCATGACTGCGATGATGTTTGTTGTCATGACGGTTGTGGTTGTGGTGCTTGTTGAATTTCCCATGCTTGTGAGATCCCGAGCTTCTGCTGTCATCATAGTGGGAACGTTTATGAGACGATCCCGAGCTATGCTTGTCGGAGTGCTTTCTCTTTCTACTCTCAACTTGCTTCATTTTGTTCTCCAAAATAGCAGCCTTGTCACAGAGCGACTGATAAGTGGGAACATATGCCATAGCCAACTGCAGATTCAGCTCATCATTCAAGCCTTCAAGAACTTTTTCCTTTCTCTTGGCATCGGTGTCAACTTCATCCAGTGCATAACGCGCCAGATTGTTGAACTCCTCAATATATTCAGCCACGCTGCGGTGGCGCTGCTTCAGATTATGGAACTCTTTCTTTTTCAGACTCATCACTCTGGATGAGATGTGAGCAGTACGAAAGCCATCCTCAAAAATTGCCCAAGTCACATCTTCTATGGGAGTGGTGATCTGGAAGTTATCCCACCAAGTGGCGGCTGGTCCTTCCAGCAAATGTGCTGCAAATCTGACCTTTTCAGCATCGCATACCACGGTTACCAAGTCGTTGTTTTCTAGCGAAGTCATTGGCCACCATGGGATCAGTCGTCCCTGAGAACTTTGCTGGCCTCAATCTCAAGAACCTGGTGAGCATATCAAAACCCGGTGGGTTGTTGTTGTTATTGTTGTTGTTGTTGTTGTTGTTTTGGTTCTGGATGAACATCGTCATCATCTGCATCAGCTGAGTTTGAGCGGTCATCATTTGTTGCATTTCTGGAGTGATGTTGTTGTTGGGGTTGGGGTTTGCACGACGGGGAGGCATCTGTGGTTTGTTCAATAGAGATAAGAATGAGATACCCATAGATGCTTTCATGCACATTACATCTCATAACAATCAGAAAGCATGCAACAAAAAGGATAAAAGTTCAACAACAAGATAACAAGTTCGTAAAGTAAAACACACACAAATAACAAGCCATCCACATGTCGGATGGTCAATAACAAGTTCTCAAACAACAAGTATGATAATATAAGATAAACGAGTAGTCAAATCTACTCCTCGGCATCCACCTCCTCCTCGACAAAGGTAAGACCTGCGTTCTCCATTGCGGTCTTGTATTCCTCAACACTTGTGGTCAAGGTCTCTATCTTGGCTTTGAGAGCCCTCTTCTGGGAACGAAGCCTCTCAATCACCGTCTGCTGCTGCTCGAGCTCGAAGTCCTTGGACTGCAGTTCTTTAGTCATGTCCCGGATCTTCTTGTTCCTATCCTGGACTCGCTTCTCCTGACTCTTGAACTTCCTGTCCTGGCTCTCGAACTTCGCCTCCATCTCCTTGAATATCTCATCTTGCTCCGCGAAGAGCTTGTCCTTCTCGCGAAGCTACACCTGAAGTTCGTCATTGCTGAGCATGACGTTGGTCCTATCGGTGTCCACGTGCCTAATGAGAGACTCTAAGTCCTGGAGGTACAGATGAATCGGCTCTGCTGTGTCCCTCGAATCGTCCTCGAAGTCAATGGACTCTCCATCCTCATCATGTCTACCGAAGACGTGGAAGTGAGTACCTCTAACCTATCAGGAGTGTCTCCCTAGCAGACGTTCTATCAGATCCTACATAACTACCTCAAGGCCTCTCTCCCTGTCGTCATGCATGAGCTTGAAAATGATGGCCTCCGTAGTAGGCTCTGTCTGGCATCCGGGCTGGTTGACCTTGAAGCCCCAGAGGTCTTTCCTCTCAAACTTGGTGAGGGGAAGCACCATGATGGTAGGAAGAGGAAGATTGAGCAAGGTAGTAAGCTCAATAATACGAGGACCAAAGCGAGTAACCTGGAACTCCTCAATAGTGCTGATGGTAACATTAGGCATCTATTTATAAGATAAAAAAGTTAGAACAACACAATCTAAAATAAAACACAAGACAAAGCATCTCATACATAACAAATCACACAAGTCAAGGTATTCATGGATCCATTACAACAATCAAGGTTCAACTTATTTTTAAAGCAACATTTGGAAAATAAGGTGATAAGTGGTGGTCCAACTAACGAAGTACGTTTACAATCCTATCTCACTGGATCTGTTGGCTAACACAATATTTCTAGAAGCAATTAGCCTATCTTGCTCACATGATTCCATCACTAAGTCTATAATGTCTCCTCTTAAGGTTTGGTTGGTAGCCTCCAACTCTTGGGTATGTTCCTTCTCTTTCCTTAGGTCATTTTGGAGGTTGAGCATTCTGCACTTGACTCTAGCACTAAGTTCTTTGATAGTCCTCCAAGCTGCATCTCTTGCTGACTCAAAGAATGTGGTGTGCACCACAGTGTTGGTGTACATGCAGAATCCTGTTTCCTTGTGATTGTCTTCCTTGTTTTTGTACAAGTGAAGTTGCACCCACCAGTACTCAACTCCTTCATCCATCACAGGAAAGCCTTTGTACATAGCTACACCATGTATTTCCATTGCCACCATGAGGTCCTTGAGAGCCTTGGGAAACTCTGTCTCACACTCCAAAGTCATGGTCATGAGTGGTCCTTTCCTTATGGCTTCGTTGATGGAATTCATCTACAAATAGAGATGAGAAAGAAGATTAGAAAAGTTTACGAGAAGAATAGACAAGTGTAGAATTTGAATTTTTTTCCTTAGTGGTTTCCAATCCTAGGGTCATAATCCTACAGGCAACACGGTGCTCTGATACCATCTGTAAGATCCCTCCTTTGTAAAGGAAAAAGGATCCCTGTGGTTGCAATGCTAGTCCCTGGATAATTGCTAGCATCCATAGTTTAAGATGAAGTACACAGATACAAAGGTCATTACTACATCCATTCCAGAGATAAACATAGTCTTTACAACTCAAAGGCCATAGGCCTATTACAAGAGTTTGAATAAGTAAATAAATATAAGTCTTCATCTTCATGTGCCACAGGCAAACATGTTGAGTGTAGACTCATGACACCTAATCCTCATCAGAGTAACCTGCAACATCACAAGTTACAACCATAGTGGGTCAATACTTTGGAATAGTATTGGCAAGTGATACCTTAGTATATTTTAAGTGGACTAGATACTATATGCATATTTGGCTAAGTGTAGTTTGGCTTGCTTTGCTCAAAATAGGTTTTGCCTATTAGTTCAAATCACTAAGTTTTTCTTTGTCAAAACTTTTCCCAAGGAACCACCAATAGACATTGAGGTCCTTCACCCTTGTTCACCCACAAGCTTTTACTTAGAAATTTGGATGATGAGATTCTTGATAGCTTCCATGTCTTGATGCTCAAGTTGTCCATTGCCATGGACTTGGCTAAGTACTTAGATTTTTCCATCTGCAGAGGTTGTGCACTTTCCCCACCAGACTTGGTTTCACCAAGACAGGACCTTTCAGAAGCCTTCCCTTAGACCAAATGGACGCGTTCCAACCTATCATACCACTACCACCAACTGTCCAAATGGCTAAGTTCTAGCAACCTATGTGATCCAGGCAGAGCCCATATTGCCAAGTGGCTGCACTAGAAGCTTCTTAACACTTGGCCTCTGAAATCCCTTTGTTCCTGGGTGGCTTTCCACAAGTGAGGTACACAAGGTAAACCATAGCCATGGGCCTTGTGTAACCACTCAACCAAAACCACCAATCAAGTCCCTTTCCACCCAGGTGATTCATTGACTTGTTTGTTTTATTAAGAAAAACAAAAGTCCAAAGACTTAGAAATATTTTCATCATAGCATGTATATTTCACCATCCGTTGTTTTCTACTAGCTAGGCTAAGCATGGCATAGATAGTAACTTAAATTAGAAATTTCCTAGCAATTCTACAACTACTTAGGATTTCCCATCATAGCATTAGGCAAAATATTAACATGCAAGACTTAGCAAAATATTTCTAATGCTTAGTATAAAATATAGGGATATAAATATTCATGAAGTACCACTTGCCTTGGTAGTTGGGAGAGTAGCACTCCTCACAATCACAATCACTAGCACCAAAATCTACACAAAGATTGGTAGCAACAAATTACACACAAAACATATACAAACAAACAAAAATATATGCATGCATGCAAAATGCTAAGTGATGATTTTTAAAACTCAATCAAGCAAGTGCATAGTACTGAATCCTAAACAAGTCAAAAACTTGCCAAACCAAATTTATTTAACACTAAAAACAAATCCTAAGCAATTCATATACTCAAATAAGCCCTACACATGTCTTTGCAAATAAAACTATTTTAACATAAGAAAAACTTTAAACACATTGCATAAATAGAAAGGGCTTGCTCTCCTGATTCCAACGGTATAAAATTTGTCAAATTCTAACGCGGGGATCAAAAGTTATAGCTAAATCAAATTTGGATATAAATCAGATTCAAATTCTGTTTTAAACCTAACTCACTGCCACGCGTCTTAATCTTCTTATCATTGCGTCGGATCGCGGCTTCCGTCAGTCAGATCAACTTAGATCCAACACGCCAGATCTAAAGAAAACGATTCGTCCTCGTTCTAATCTAATCCCTACGATGTAGATCTAACGGCTGCTGTTGCTTTGACCAAAGTCCAGCGGCGCTAGCGGCGGCGACTGGCGGCGGCATGTCTGTCAGTGGCGGTGCCGGTGTTCTAGGTCACCCGGGGAGGGGAGAGGATGCTCACCAGAACCGCCGTGACGAGGTGAAGCTCAACGTGTCTCTGGTTAGCGAAGGGGCGCTAGGAGTCGTCGCGGATTGCTCGTCGAAGTTCACGAACGCGTTAGGTACGGCTGCTTGTCGACGTTGGCGATGTTCTTAGCCGCGCTAAGACAAGAGGAGGGCACCGTTAGAGGCGCAAGACGCTGGGGATCTTAGGCGTATCAGATAGAGGGCAAGAGGCGGCTGGTACTTACGGGGAGAGGTCGTCGGAGTTCGAGCAGAGAGCGGTGGCGCTCAGTTGTTGTTGCTGCCGAGGCTACAGACCATGCGCGAGCAAATGGGAGGTGTCAGTAGATGCGCACGGAGCTGCAGAGCAAGATATCATGAACCATGGGCAGAGGGGGACGCGGTGCTCACCGGAATTCGTCGGCGAGGTCGTCGGAACAGCGGAGTTGCGGAGAGGAATACTCGCAGCCTAGGGGCGCTCTATGGTTGGTGAGTGAAGGGAAATGGTCGCGAGAGGGAGGGGTTTAAGTAGGCAGGGGCTCGACAAGAAACGCCTGAAGAATCAATGTCAATTACGCCGCGGAATCAACACAGCAATAGCCAGTGGCGACGTGCTCTTCGCGAAATTTGGGGAAGACGACGGTGACGTGATGTGGCCCGATTGTCCGCATGAGAAACAGAGGGGTAGGGTCTCAGGCCACGACCAGGGTGTGTCTCATGAGTGAAAGAGAGAGAGGGAAAACCCGGGTGGGCTAGCTGGGCTGGATCTGCTGATGGGCTCAAAGTCTGGCGCCGGCCCTTTTCATTTTCTTTATTCCTTTTCTATTTTTGATTTGATTTTCTGGAATGAATTTCAAATGATTTCAAACTCAAATTGAATTCAAATATTTTCAGGAATTTTGTAGGGTGTAACATTCAAATTTCTGGGCATGGAAACATGTGGTCTCTCTGTTCAAGCTTGGTTCTTTTGAATAAACAAAATAAACAGTGCTATAGCACTTGATTTGGAAATGTTTTGAAAATGGTTTTGAATCCATATTTATTTTTTATATTTTTTTCCAAACTCCACACTTAATCCAATCAACAAGGAAGCAAACAAACTTGGTTTAAAACCCTTATGCTCTCAAATGAGGATGGTCATTTGATTTAAGTTTGCTCACATAAAATGATAGCACTATGTGCTTCTGTTTTCTTGAAAATGGTTTGAAAATGATCTCAAAATTTTTATGCATGCATGAATGATAGGCAATCTTTGAAATCATGATTTTAGGTATGTTACATTTAAATACATGTTGTTTTCCACACACTCACAAGCCTTAATAAGAAGCACATGTGTGAAACTTAATCTAAAAGGGTAACACATTCCAAGGAAACCCTTTCCAGTATCCAAACCCTAGAACAACGTTATTCTCGTGATTCGCGTTTATCAACCTGCATTACATTACTTATGGATAAAAGCATCTTGCTTCTTTAAACATTAGTCCTTACCGGACCAATGATGCAGATTTCAACTATTGGATCTTATATTGTCTTGAAGACCGTGAGTGCATAATCCTGCAATCACAAAAGGCAAGTTCACACATGATCATGTCCTTTGATTATTTTCTGTAAAGTATTTTAAAAATCCAGTGTTGTCATCACCTGCATTTGAAAAAGGACAGAAAACACTATTTTCATAATAATGTGATTATAGGTTATTTACCATGAGGTAATAACCTACTATAAGAGTTCCGGTGGTAAAGGAACATATTACCTAGGACTTAACAACCAATGTCGCCAGTTATTCTTGCGCCGTATATCACGCGTTGACCATGAGATTTGGAATGGGACGGAGAAGTCAGCTGTATCTTTTCCCTCTCGCATGGAGCTGGATGTGCGGGTCGTGGCTGTTATCACTTGTAGCGTGCATATTATTTATGGTAATTCGTAGAGGATATGTAGCATATGGGTGGGAGCCCTCAACGTCCCACGATAGTTCCGGCATCTGAACGGTCTGTAGTGCCATTGCCGTAATTCAATAGGTGGGCTGGCGTACACCAAGGAGACATGCGGGGTTGCAGAGAAGGCAGTGATTGGCTTGGATCTTAGTCTGGGCCTCACACCAAGGAAGTGTGAACGAACCTGCAATTCGGATGTGCAACAAAGCTAAGATCTCTCATGGGTAAAGTGACGCACCTCTACAGAGTGTAAGAACTGTAACTTGTTACTCCCTGTTCCGGGAAGGAGCTGCGAACGCGGTGGGAAAGGAACTCCATGAAAGTTCTGGTAAACCCGTGAAGGCTGACGGACATAGCTTTTCAGAATAAAAGCAACCTTTGAAGAAATGTTTACAAAAACCTGCATTGCCTATAACCTACGGTCTGTGGGTGTAGATATAGTGCATCAAACACTCCTTTTCTAGTGAACTTGCTGAGTACTCTCGTACTCAATGTATCTTCTTAACCCTTGCTAGGTTCTAAGGCCAGTACAGACGACGTCTACATCAAGTTATGCCCCAGGAATCATCATCAGAAGCTAAAGTTCTTCAATGAAGTCAAGAAAATCTACAAATACATCAACTCAAGTGAAGACGAAGTTGCTGATTAGATAAGAATAGAATTTCTAACCATAGAACCTACTTCTGTAGAGTATTGCAATAGCAACAATGCAAGCCAGTAGTTCAGCTCCTAGTTTAATAAGTATGGTAGCTATGAGTTATTTATTCTTGATTCTTCTTCGTAAGAAGTTTATTTCTCTCTCTTTAACCTAGAGTGTTCTCTGGATCTTGTGTAGAGAGTTGAGTTTTAACCTATAGTCATGTCTTGGACCTGCTATGTTTCTATTGTACTACTCAGAGGGATGTAATACTAGTGAACAATGTTTCATTGGTGTTATGTCAACGACTATAGTGTACTACATCATGCAGTGGTATGCTGGGTCACTGCAATTATTATTTATGTTCAGATTGTTATCCATTATCATATCATCTTTTACATTGATCCATATGATGTCTTGTGAGTAGTTCGTTTAGTTCTTGAGGACATGGGAGAAGTCATGTTGTTAGTAGTGAATCTGTGATGAGTTATTATTCAATGGTTTAGTATTTAAGTTATGGTGCTATTCCTCTAGTGGTCTCATGTGAACGTCGACTAGATGATACTTCACTATTTATAGGCCTAGGGGAATGCATTGTGTATTTGTTGGAGATATGCCTTAGAGGCAATAATAAAAGTGGTTATTATTATATCTTTGTGTTTATGATAAATGTTTACATTCATGCTATAATAGTATTAACCGGAAACATTAATACTTTTGTGATTTGTAAACTAAATTAGAGTCCCTGGTAAAGCCTCTTTATAATACTAGCTTGTTGGTTAATAGATGATCATGGTTTCTCGATCATGAACATTGAGATGTTATTAATAACAAGATCATATCATTAGGAGAATGGTATGATGGACATACTCCTATAGATAAGCATAGCATAAAGATCAAGTCATTTCAATAGTTCGTTTGCTATAAGCTTTCTGATGCATAGTAATCTAATTCCTTCGACCATGAGATCATGCTAATCACCATCACCGGAAGGATGCTTTGATGACATCAAACACCACACCATAACTGGGTGGCTATAAAGGTGGCATTGAGTGTTCGGAAAGTATGTGTTGGGGCAAGAGTGGGATTTGTCCATCCATATGACGGATAGATATACTCTAGGCCCTCTCGGTGGAATGTCATCCAATTGGCTTGCAAGCATGTGACTGGCTCACAAGGGATCACATATCACGGGAACAAGAAAAGAGTACTTAACGGTAACGAGGTTGAACTAGGTATGCAGAGATACCGACGATCAAAACCTCGGATAAGTAAACTATCGCGAGACAAAGGGAAATTGGTATCGTATGTAAGTGGTCCATTTGATCGCAAAGTAATCATTGAAATATGAGGGAGCCATATGAATTTCCAGATTCCTCTATTGGTTATTGATCGGAGAAGTGTCTCGGTCATGTCCGCATAATTCACGAACCGTAGGGAGACACACTTAAGGATTCAATGTTGTTTAGTAGATATGGAATGTAAGTAGGGATACCGAATGTTGTTCAGAGTCTCGGATGGGATCCGGGATATCACGAGGAGATCCGGAATGGTCCGGAGAATAAGATTCATATAAGGAAAGTCCGATTCCGGAGTTCAGGAAAGATTCCGATGTTTTCATCAGAGAGGTTCTAGAAGGTTCTAGAAGGTTCACCGGACTAGAAGGGGAATGGTCCATGGATGTGCCATGGGTAAGTGGAATGATTGGATCATATCCTAGGTCACTTGGTTTGGGCATTTGCAAGAGAGAATTAAAGCTCTAAATTGAAAGTCAAACGGGAGGTTTGAAAAGTCAATCTGGAACAATGGTTTCCTAGTGGAAGAAGGAAAAAGTCCTTCCTTCAATCCAACTTGGGTTTGGGTTTGGATTCAAACCCTCCCCTCCCAAGGCTGCCCCCTCTCATAAAAAGAGGGGGAGGTCTGCCCCAAACACACAAGAGCCATCCCTCCACCCCGTGCGCCGCCACCGCCACGCTGCCATTGCCGCCATCGCCGCCATCGCCCTAGCCACTGACACTTCTTCCTCCTTCTGGCCTTCTAAACCTAGATTGTCGGGAAACCCTAGATCCACCATAACTCACACCGGCTTAGGCAAAGCCCTGCGGGATCTTCCCTCTACTTCCGACACCACGCCGTCGTGCTGCCGGAATCGCGAGGGGAGAACTACAACCTCCGCTGCCTGCTGGAACAAGGGAGAGGAAGGTCTTCATCGAAAATCAACGCAGTGACCGATCATGCGAAGCGCTGCCGGAACACAGCGCCGGAAGGATCGTCTACGCGATCTTGAGATCGGCAAGTGTACGACTACATCACCCACGAGAATCTTCTCTCGTTAACCGCTTTGGAATCTTCAAGGGTGAGTGCTTCTATCGACTCGTTTCTACAATCTAGTAGATAGTTCTTGTCTTGCTTGTGTGCATGCGGTAGAAATTTTTTGTTTTCCATGCTACGAACCCCTACAGTGGTATCAGAGCCGTGTCTATATGTAGATCTGTTGCACGAGTAGAACACAATGGTCATTGTGGGCGTTGATGCTTTCGTTGTCGATCGCTTCTTGTGTACTTTGCATCTTGCGAGATGGTGGGATGAAGCGGCCCGGGATAAGCTTACATGACATCGTTCATGAGACTTTCTCCACGCTTGACATGAAACTTATATTGCATAAGTGGCTTTGTGGGTGCCTATTTCTCCCAACATAGTTAAGATTTAATTTACAACGGGTGATTTACAATACTAGTATCGACGTTGTGGTTCTTGTTCGTAAGTTAGAACGACACTTATTGAAAGCCCCAAACCACGTAAAACATGCAAAGAAAATTAGAGGCGTCTAACTTTGTTTTGCAGGGGTGTGCTGTGATGTGATATGGCCATGATTGTGATTATATATGATGTATGCAATGTTCCTTATTGTAAGTCGACAACCGGCAGGAGCCATATGGTTGTCTTTTAATTCCATTAAGACTTGCGTGTCTATTCAAAGTAGTTGTAATAGTTGATGCTGGTGGACGACAACCATGAAGCGACGCCATTGACCTTTACGCCATACCGGTGATGATGGAGATCATGTCCGTGCTTGAAGATGGAGATCAGAAGCACAAGAAGAAAGGCCATATCATATCACATATTATGAATTGCATGTGATGTTAATCCTTTTATGCATCTTGTATTGCTTAGTTCGCGACGATAGCATTATAAGATGATCCCTCTAGCACAAAATATCAAGTTATAAAGTGTTCATCCTTAGTTAGCACCGTTGCTAAAGCTCGTTGTTTCGAAGCACCACGTGATGATCGGGTGTGTTAGATTCTGCGAGTGTATACAACGTGAGCAAGCCAGATTTGCTCATGCGGAAGCTAAGGTTTGATCTTGACAAGCCTAGCATGTACAGACATGGTCTTAGAACACGGATCACCGAAAGGTAAAGCATGAGTCATATAGTAGATATGATGAACATGTTGATTGTTCGCCATTGAAGTTACATCAATTCTCGTGATGATCGGTTTTGATGTGGTGGATTTGGTTTGTGTGATCACTAAAACAATGCGAGGGATATTGTTTTGAGTGGGAGTTCACCTAGATTAATTTAACTATTAATTAGAACTCAATTTGTCATAAACTTAGTCTAAACTATTGCAAATATGTTGTAGATCAATGGTGGCCCCTACCATCAATTTTAATGCGTTCCTAGAGAAAGAAAAGTTGAAAAACAATGGAAGCAACTTCGCGGATTGGTTCCGCAATTTGAGGATTGTCCTCAATACTGGTAATTTGACCTATGTGCTGGATGCACCGCTGGGTGACCCACCTGCAGCTGATGCTACCGATGAGGTAAAGAATGTTTTCCTCGCTCGGAAGAATCAGTACTCCACAGTTCAGTGTGTTATCTTGTATGGTTTGGAATCGGAGCTTCGGAAAAGGTTTGAGAACCATGACCCGCATGATATTTTCCGTGAACTCAAAATGATATTTGAGGCTCACGCGGCAGTTGAGAGTTATGAGGCTTCTGAAAAGTTCTTTAACTGCAAGATGGAAGAGGGCGGCTCCGTTAGTGAGCACGTGCTTAAGATGTCTGGGCACGCAAGCAAACTTCAAAGCTTGGGTATAGTGATTCCTAATGCTTTGGGGATTCACCGTGTCCTCCAATCACAACCACCAAGTTAAAAGAACTTTGTGATGAACTACAATATGCAAAACATGGACAAGTCGTTGCCCGAACTCTTCTCCATGTTAAAGTCTTCATAAGTGGAGATCAAGAAAGAGCACCAAGTGTTGTTGGTCAATAAGACCACCAAATTCAAGAAGCAAGGCAAGTCTAAGAAAAAGGGAAACTTCAAGAAGGGCAGTAAGAAAGTTACCGCGCCGACGAAGTGTCACATCCCAAGATTTTACAAATCTTGATATGTGAAAAATAAATGAATAAAATAAAACTTTGTTGATTTTTAGGGTGAGAAGAAACTTTTAGATTCCAATTGGAAACCTTCAAACCTATTTGATCAAACAAATCCTAAAGGGATTTGAAAAGATAAACAGTTAATAAAGAAAATATTAAATATGTGAAATTACTATTTTTGGATCTCTTAATAAAAAGATTTGGTTTTCAAATGAAAAGGTAGAAATATAAATAAGGACTATTTTTATAGAGCCAAATTAAACCTTGGCCATGTTTTTGAAGTAAAATATTTTTGATTAAAGGAGTAAAGGGTTATTTAAACAAAATAATGAGGATTTATTAAATATCCAATTTTATTAAAAAAATAAAGGTTTTACCATTTTAATTAAACATTAAATCTTATTAAATTATTTTAAACAAGTTTTCCAAGTGTTTTGTTTATTCAAATAAAACCTACTGAATTGTTTTTGGTGTTGTTTAGATTTCAATTAGAGTTTTAAATAAATTAACCCTATTTGAATGAACAACTAAAGTCTATTTTATTTAATTATTAATGGATCCTAAAAAGAATAAAAATTATTCTATTTTGGTCTTTGGATTATGTTATTAAACAGAAATAAAATATATACAAAGATTGGAGGAGATTTGAAATCATTGAGTGTTTGAATTGTTTGATTGAATTTCAAAACAGAAAATCAAATTAGAAAAAGAAAAAGATTACTAAACAAAAAAAGAAAGAAACAGCAGCCCAACCATCTGGCCCAATAGCCCAGTCGCAGCCCAGTTTCCCCCCCCCCTCTCTGCGAATCGTTTTTCACCGAAAAACCAACCCGCAGAGTCACTGAACGCTCGGCCCCACTTCCCCTTCCTCTCTCTCGCAGACAGCGCGGCCCCACGCCACCTCAGCATCGTCTTCACCGCGGCAATTCCTCCTCGCCGTTTCCTGCCATTGATGCTACGATTGAATTCGCTTCAATGCCTCGCCTTAATCTCGTCGTGACCACGCCTTCTTAATCGCCTGACCCTCCTCTTCATTTCCCCTCAAACCCCGCTGCAAGTGAGCCACCAGGCTGCCCCCAATTCCCTTTGCTTCGCCTCGCCTCGCCTTCCCAAGCACACGAGCTCGCTCCTCACCTCCTGGCGCATCTCCCGCGTTAACTATTCGCTGCTGGCGCCCAACGTCGACTTCGTCATTCTACCGAAGCGCCGCTCGCTTTTTTTCCGCGACTTCCTGGTAAGTCTCGATCACCTCTCCTATTGATGCTCACTTTATCAGCAGATCAACCCGCGTCTAACTGTGCCCCTGCCTTGCCTCGGCGCGACCTGCAACCCCATCCTCGACGACCTCCAGAACCGCCTGACGCCGCCATCGTCTCCGGCGAGCAATCCCCTCCGCTCCAGTATGCCCCTCGACGAAAACTCAACACGTTGAGCATCGTCGTGACCTCCTGAACCCTGTGAGCATTTCCCCTTCCTTCCTCACCACCTGTATCATCACCACCGTCGTTCGACAATACAAATTACGCCGCCGGCAATCAAGATTTCTGGTCAAGGCAGCTGAGCCCGTTGGATCTTGATCCTGTGGCTAAGATTAGAACCTGAGCGAAAGGGTATGAGCGCATCTGAGCCGCGCGATCTGTTTAAATCCAACGCCCCGCAGAGGCCGATCCGTGCGAACCGGTACCGACGAATAGGAAAGCACCGCGTGGCCCTAGTTTGTTTTAAAATAGGAATTTGAATCTGGTTATTATGCAAACTTGTAAATTGTATAACTTTTGATCCACACGTCCAAAATTTGCAAATTTTATATCAATGGAATCAAAAAGACAAGCCCTAGCCAACCATGTACTTTTTTTAGCAAAAAGATTCTGGTAAAATGTTTGTTTTTGCAGAAACTTGTGTATGCTTGTTTAGGTTATAAAAATTATTCTAAAATGATTTTGAGGATGAAATCTTTGCAAAATGGTTGTTGTGAACCTACTGACCCTAGGAACCAACTCATGGATTTAAAAATGAAGTTTGTGAAGCTTATAAGTAAATACTTGAATTAACTCATTTCTAGTCAAATAAAAATATTGATTTTGATATGGAAATGATTTTGGGTAAAACCTTTTGGAAAATGATTTGATTCAAACCTACTGACCCTAAACACCGAGTTTTGTGAATTAACAACTTGTTTGGTGAACAATATAAAATTGTTGCTTTGCTAAAAGCATTTTCCACTACATAAAATAATGTTTGGATTTAAGAAAAGGTTTATAAATAAAACCCTTTTACAAATGGTTTTGCCACTTTAGGAATTGACCACTTTGAACCTTACAATGTTTGGAGCCTACTAGAAACCATCTTTGCAAATAAAACTATCTTTTGCATGCTTGCATGCATGCCTTTGTTTCTATTATTTTATGTGTGATTAATTTGTTTGAATATTGGTTGGAATGCTAGTTGAATTTGTGTTTGCTTGATTGATTTGTAGTGAAGTTAGAAGAGTGTGATATTAGCAAGATCAAGAAGTGAACCAACATTCTCAACCAAAAAGGCAAGTAACACTATCATCCAAGTCCTACTATTTTCATTATACTTAGTGGATTTTGAAACATGCATGATAAGGACTACTATATTTTGCTTTGCTAAATCCTAATAGGATACCTTTATATATTCCTTAGTGAAAACAATGTAGTTCTATATGCTTAGCCCTGCTATAAATTTTGAGAAGAGATACATGTTGAGGTTATATGAAGTTTTGAAAGACTTGTTTTTTATATAATAAAACAAGTACTCAATGAACCACCTGGGTGGACAAGGATACTCAAGTTTTGGACAAGGTGGCAACAAAAGGAACCATGTTTATATGGCAATCTCTTTGTGTTGTGCACTAGAAGAAAACCACCCAGGGACTTAGAGATTGAACATGTTTCTCGTACAGTGGCTTCCGTGTACAGCCACATGCTAAATGGGCACTGGCTTAGTCAACTACATAGTGGAAGACCCATGCATTGGCCTCTTCAGGTTAACTGGAATGAGGGAACTAGGAACCCTACATTGGTGCCTGAAGACAAGCTAGCAATGTGTATTGGGAGGACACCTATGGAAAGACTTCGTCACATTCTCAATCTGCCAGTACTCCATCTTGGTGAGTACTTATCCAGCGGCCACTGGTGGCAACAAGATGAGATTGTGTCATGTGGGTAAAGTGTACGACTTCTGCAGAAGATAAAAATCTAAGTACTTAGCCGTGTCCCCGGTTATGGACAATACTGAGCAACTAAGGCCTGAAGCTATGGAAGATCTCGACATTCCAATTTCTAAAAAAAAGTAAAACTTGAAAGTGACAACAAGAGACTTGAAGCACTTGGGGTTTACCAAGGAGTTCAGAAAGATTTGACAAGAGATCAAAACCATTTTGAAAAGATAGGATGAATTATATTGCTTTCTGCAAAAGAGCCTAAACCCTACTTAGCCAAATAAGCATGTAATGATAGGATCCACTTATTTCTACATAGTAGTGAAACTTGCCAATACAATTCAAATGTATTGACCTTTGTGGCTGCAACTTATTATGTTGCAGGTTTGTTTGATGTTAGTGAAGTTTGATGATTAGGATTACAAGTCTACAACCAACATGTCTGCCTGTGGCACTTTGAAGATGAAGGACCCCATGCTTATAGTTATTCTGCTGCAATATAATGTAATAGCCAAATGAGCTATGAAAGATGTAATGAATTATTTTATTCCTGGTTATAAAGTTGTATTATGACCTTTGTTTCTTGATATTACATCTTAACTATGGATGCTAGCTATTGATCCAGGGACTAGCATTGCAATCACAGGGATTCTTTTCCTTTATGAAGGAGGGACCTTTACACGAAGAAGACCTAGGATGGGCCAAAGCCTGATATTGAGTGCTTTTACTGCAAGGGAGAAGGTCACTGGAAGCGGAATGTCCCTAAGTACTTGGCGGATTTGAAGAACGGCAACATCAAGAATAAAGGTATATCCGATATACATATTATTGATGTGTATCTCACTAGTACTCATAGTAGTGCCTGGGTATTTGATACTGGTTAAGTTGCTCATATTTGTAACTCGAAACAGGTGCTGCAGAATAGACGGAAACTAGCGAAGAACAAGGTGACGATGCGCGTTGGAAATGGATCAAAAGTGATGTGATCGCGGTCGGCATGCTACCTCTTCATCTACCATCGGGATTAGTTTTATACTTAAATAATTGTTATTTGGTGCCTGCGTTGAGCATGAACATTATATCTGGATCATGTTTATTGCGAGACGGTTACTTGTTTAAGTCCGAGAATAATGGTTGTTCGATTTATATGAGTAATATGTTTTATGCACATGCACCTTTGATAGATGGTCTATTCTTATTGAATCTCTATTGTAGAAATACACACATTAATAACATTGAAGCTAAACGTTTGAAATTGAGCGATAACTCGACCTATATGTGGCACTGTTGTCTTGGTCACATTGGAGTGAAGCGTATGAAGAAACTCCATTCCGATGGACTTCTTGAATCACTTGATTTTGAATCACTTGAAAGATGTGAAGACTCCATTCCGATGGGTAAAATGACTAAGACTCCATTTTCTGGTATGACGGAGCAAGCTACGGACTTATTGGAAATCATACATACCGATGTGTGTGGCCCAATGAGTGTAGCATCGCGCGGTGGTTATTGTTATGTTCTTACCTTCACGGATTATTTGAGTAGATATGGGTATATATATTTCATGAAACATAAGTACGAGACTTTCGAGAAGTTTAAGGAATTTCAAAGTGACGTAGAGAATCAACGTAACAAGAAGATTAAATTTCTACGATATGATCGTGGAGGTGAATATCTAAGTTACGAGTTTGGCGAGCATTTGAAGAAATGCGGAATACTTTCACAATTGACACCGCCGGGAACACCACAACGTAATGGTGTGTCCGAACGTCGTAATCGAACTCTCTTAGATATGGTTCGTTCTATGATGTCACTTACAGATTTACCGCTATCGTTTTGGGGTTATGCATTAGAAACAGCCGCATGCACTTTAAATAGGGCACCATCTAAATCCGTTGAAACGACACCGTATGAATTATGGTTTGGGAAGAAACCTAAATTGTCGTTCCATAAAGTTTGGGGTTGCGAAGCTTATGTAAAGAAGTTACAACCCGACAAGCTTGAACCCAAAGCGGAAAAATGCGTATTCATAGGATACCCGAAGGAAACTATTGGGTATACCTTCTATCATAGATCCGAGGGAAAAATCTTCGTTGCTAAGAATGGATCCTTTCTAGAGAAGGAGTTTCTCTCGAAAGAAGCAACTGGAAGGAAAGTAGAACTTGACGAGGTTGATGAACCTTCTCTCGAACTTGCGAGTAGCGCAGCACCGAAAGTAGTTCCTATGGCACCTACACCAATAAGAGAGGAAGTTAATGATGTTGATCAGGAAACTTCGGTTGAAGTTACTATGGAACCTCGCAGGTCAACGAGAACTCGTACCACTCCTGATTGGTATGATCCCGTTATGAGTGTCATGTTGGTGGACAACACCGATGACCCTGCGACATATGAGGAAGTGATGATGAGCCCAGATTCCAATAAATGGCAAGAATCCATGAAATCCGAGATTGGATCCATGTACGAAAACCAAGTATGGACTTTGGTGGACTTACCGGATGGCCGGAAGGCTGTCGAGAACAAATGGATTTTTAAGAAGAAAACAGATGCTAATGGTAATGTTACTATCTATAAAGCTCGACTTGTCACAAAAGGGTTTCGACAAATTTAAGGAGTTGACTACGATGAGATTTTCTCACCGGTAGCGAAGCTAAAGTCTGTAAGGATTTTGTTAGCAATCGCTGCATCTTATGATTATGAGATATGGCAGATGGATGTCAAAACAGCGTTCCTCAATGGATACATTAATGAAGAGTTGTATATGATGCAACCCAAAGGTTTTGTCGATCCTAAAGATGCCAACAAGGTATGAAAACTTCAACGGTCCATTTATGGATTGGAGCAAGCATCACGAAGTTGGAATCAATGTTTTAATAAGGTGATCAAAAGTTTTGGATTTATACAAACTTATGGAGAAGCTTGTATTTACAAGAAAGTGCGTGGGAGCTCTGTAGCATTCTTAATACTATATGTAGATGACATATTGTTGATTGGGAATGATGTAGACCTTCTTAATAGTGTCAAGGATTATTTGAATAATAGTTTTTCAATGAAAGATCTTGGCGAAGCAGCTTACATATTAGGCATAAAGATTTATAGAGATAGATCGAGACACCTAATATCATTGTCACAAAGTACATATTTGGACAAAGTTCTAAAGAGGTTTGGAATGGAAGATAGCAAGAAAGGTTTCTTGCCCATGTTGCCCAATATGACCTTGAGTAAAACTCAAAGTCCTGCAATGGCAGAAGATAGAGAAAGGATGAGTAAGACTCCCTATGCCTCAACCATAGGATCTCTTATGTATGCCATGCTATGTACTAGACCCGATATTGCATATGCTGTTAGTTTGACTAGCAGATATCAAAGTGATCCAGGAGTGGATCATTGGACAGCGGTTAAAAATATCCTTAAGTACTTGAGAACAACTAAGGATATGGTTCTTTCTTATGAGGTGATGAACAACTCGTTGTTAATGGTTACACCGATGCTAGTTCGAACACGGATCCGGATGATTCTAAATCTCAATCTGGATACGTATTTACTTTGAATGGTGCAACAGTTAGCTGGAGGAGTGCAAAGAAAAGTGTTGTGGCGAGATCTTCAACTGAATCGGAATACATAGCTGCTTCGGAGGCTTCACAAGAGGTGATATGGATGAAGGAGTTCATTACAGAGCTCGCTGTGGTTCCAAGTGCGCTGGACCCAATGTCTATCTACTGTGATAACATGGGCGCCATAGCCAATGCGCAAGAACCAAGGTCACACAAGAAGCTGAAGCACATCAAGCTACGTTTTCACGCTATTCGAGAGCATGTCCAAGATGGTGACATAAAGATTTGCAAAGTACACATAGATCTGAATGTGGCGGATCCATTGACTAAACCTCTCCTGAGGGCAAAACATGACCAGCACCAAACCGCCATGGGTGTTCGGTATATTACCATGTAATCTAGATTAGTTGACTCTAGTGCAAGTGGGAGACTGTTGGAGATATGCCCTAGATGCAATAATAAAAGTGGTTATTATTATATCTTTGTGTTTATGATAAATTTTTACATTCATGCTATAATAGTATTAACCGGAAACATTAATACTTGTGTGATTTGTAAACTAAATTAGAGTCCCCGGTAAAGCCTCTTTATAATACTAGCTTGTTGGTTAATAGATGATCGTGGTTTCTCGATCATGAACATTGAGATGTTATTAACAACAAGATCATATAATTAGGAGAATGGTATGATGGACATACTCCTATAGATAAGCGTAGCATAAATATCAAGTCATTTCAATAGTTCGTTTGCTATAATGTCACATCCCAAAATTTTCCAAATGTTGAAATGTGAAAAAATAAATAAACAAAATAAACAATTGTTGAAATTTAGGGTGAAAAGAAACTTTTTGATTCCAAATGGAAACATCAAAGACCCATCTTGAACAAACTTTGAATGAAAATAGATTAAAAAGATAAAAAAAAATTATAAAAGTTGGAATCACCATTTTTGGATCCTTAAATAAAAAGATATGGATTTTATAAAAAAGAAAGAAAGAAATAAATAAGGACTATTTTAAAAAAGGCCAAATTAAATCTTGGCCAAACAAATGAAATGAAAGATTTTTGTTTAATAAAAAAGAGTAAAGGATTATTTCCCTTTTTAAATGAACATTAAAACATAATAAAGTATTTTAAATAATAATTAAAAGTGAATTTTTTTAAATAAAACCTACTGAAAAGATTTGGTAAAATTTAGAATTCAAATAGAGTTTGAAAATATTAATAAAATCTTACTTGAATTAAGACAAGGGCCTTTTTTAAATAATTAATATACCCTAAAAGATAAATTAATTATTCTAAAATGGACTTCAAAATACGTTAATAAAAAATATTAAAATATACACAAAGTTTAGCAAAGGTTAGAATTCAAATGGGGTTTGAATAATTTGAACAAAAATCAAAACAGAATAATAGAAAAGGAAAAAAGAAAAAGATTCAGTACAAAAAAGGGAAACAAACCCAGCCAAGTAGCAAGGCCCAGTCCAGCCTAGCAGCGCAGGCCACTCCTCCCCCTCTCGTGTAGCGTTTTCTCACGCACAAACACACCCGCGCAGTCCCTGACTTGGTGACCCCACACACACCTCCTCTCTCTCGATGTCAGCACGACCCCATGCTGTCAGTCATCTCTCCACCCCGCGACAACCGTTCCCCCCTTCACGCCTCCCGTTTCTACCGCGATTAATTCTGGTGAATTCGCATCAATGCACGACCAATACTCGCCAGTGATGGTGCACCTTTAAACGCCCACTCCCCCTCTTCATTTTCCCCCAGACGCCGTCCACTGTATGCCACCGGGTTGTCCCAATTGGCCACTGCAAATTTTCTTCTCCGACGAGCCTCTCCGGCGAAATCCGGCGTCGTCCGACCACCCCTTGCCTTCCAGTGCACGCGAGCCTGCTCCCCATCTCCTGGTGCTTCTCCCAGTACCAATCACACGCTCGCACATGCTTCAGAACATCGGCAAGGACCACCTCTGACTGCCATCGTCGTCTGCCACTCCTCCGGTGACCCCTCCCCGTAGGTACCGTCCACCCCTGTCCCTCTCAATGATGCTCCCGTAATCGCCACACTTGCCCGTGTCTAACGCAGCTTCCCTTTTGCCTTCGGGTGGCCTGTAACCTCACCCCCGTCGACGAACAGAGGCACCTGGCACCGCCACGAACTCCGGTGAGCAATCATCGCTATCCCCGAGCGCCCCTCGACAAACAGAGACCACGTCGAGCATCAGTGATTCATGGCGAATCTGGTGAGCATCCTCACTCCCTCCCGCGCTTCCTAGTTCGTCACCAATGCCACCGCCAGAGCGCCATCGCCGCGCGCCACCTTCGAGCGCCGCTAGTTCTTAGCAGATGCGCTGGTAGCCGTAGGATGCTTATCGTCTGGCTAAGATTAGATTTAGACAAAGGGGTAAGTTTTGATAAGTGCCACACGATCTAGTTTAAATCCAACGGCTAGAGAGAGCGATTCGTGCGAACCGGTACGCGCCAGTAAGATTAGGACATGTGTCTGCTCTGTTTGAATGAAATTCCAGAAATGATTTTGGATTGATTAAACTTGCAAAATTCATAACTTTTAATCCACACGTCCAAATTTTGCAAATTTTATATCATTGGAATCAAGAGAACAAATCCTTTCCAACCATACACTTTGTTTAGTATTTTGCTTCTGTTAAATTGGTTGTTTTTGCATAAACTTGTTTAGGCCTATTTTGGATATAAAATTTGTTCTAAAAATGTTTTTAAGGTAAAATCTTTTGTAAATGGATTGTTTTGAACCTAACCCTAAGAACCAACTTGTACATTTAAAAGTATATTTGGTGACACTTAGGAATTTAATCTTTGAATAAAAGCATTTCTAGCTAAATAAAAATATTGATTATGGTTTAAAAATGCTTTTAAAGTAAAACCTTTTGGATAATGATGTGATTCAAACTCTCTGACCCTAAACACCAAATTTTGGGATTTGAAAACATATTTGATGAACCTTAGTAAAATATTACTTGAGTAAAAGCATTTCTAACAAATAAAAAAATATTGCTTTGAATTAAAAATGGAGTTGGATGAAACCTTTTACAAATGGATTAATATTAGAACACTTTGACCATAAACACTAACATTTGGGTTTATAGAATATATTTTGCTAACCCTAAAAATTATTACTTTGATTTAAACCATTTCTAGCAAAACAAAATGATTTAAATGACCATTTTCACCAACTTCAATTTAAATAGTTTTACCACTTTTGTAAATGACCAATATGAGCTTTAAAATGTTTAGAGAATAATAGAAAGCACTTTTCAAAATAAAACCATCGTTTTCATGCTTGCATGCATTACCTTGTTTTTGTTATTTTATGTGGTGAATTGTTTGAATGCTAGTTGAATATTTGTTTGCTTGATTGAATTGTAGTGAAGATTAGAAGAGTGTGATGTTTGCAAGAACAAGGAGTGAACCAATATTCTCTACTAAAAAGGCAAGTGACACTATCATCCATGTCCTACTATTTTCATTACACTTAGTGGATTTTTGTAGTATGCATGATAAGACTATTATATTACTTTGCTATGCTATGTCCTATTAGGATATCCTTATATCTTCCTTAGTGAAAACATTGTAGTTATAGTATACTTAGCCCTGCTATATATTTGGGATGGAATACATGATATGATATCGATTATATAAAGTGTTGGAAAAATATATGTTTTATATAATAAAACAAGTACTCAATGAACCACCTGGGTGGAATGTGGTTACTCAATTTTGGACAAGGTGGCAACAAAGGGAACCATGTTTATATGGATATCTTTTTGTATGTGCACTAGAAGAAAACCACCCAGGGACTTAGAGATTGAACATGTTTCTCGTACAGTGGCTTCCGTGTATAGCCACATGCTAAATGGGCTCTGGCTTAGTCAACTACATAGTGGAAGACCCTTGCATTGGCATCTTCCAGTTAACTAGAATTGTGTATTGGACATATACCCTTACATTGGTGCCTGGTAGACAAGCTAGCATTGTGTATTGGGAGGACTTCTATGGAAAGACTTTGTCACATTCTCGATCTTCCGGTACTCCATTTGGCGAGTACTTATCCAGCGGCCACTGGTGGCGTCAAGACAAGATTGTGTCATGTGGGAAAAGTGTACAACTTCTGCAGAAGATCAAATTCTAAGTACTTAGTCGTGTCCCCGGTTATGGACAATTCTGAGCAACTAAGGCCTGAAGCTATGGAAGATCTCGACATTCCAATTTCTCAAAGTAAAACTTGATGGTGTCAACAAGGGATTAGAAGCACTTGGAGTTTTCAAGGAGTTCAAAAAGATTTGTCAAAAGATCAAAACTATTTTGAAAAGATAGGATAAACTATATTGCTTTCTGCAAATGAGCCTAAACCCTACTTAGCCAAATACGCATATATTGATAGGTTTCACATATTTCTACATAGTAGTGAAACTTGCCAATACAATTCAAATGTATTGACCCTTGTGGCTGCAACTTTTTATGTTGCAGGTTTGTTTGATGTTAGTGAAGTGTGTTGATTAGGATTACAAGTCTACAACCAACATGATTGCCTGTGGCACTTTGAAGATGAAGGACTCCACGCTATAGTTATTTCTGCTGCATTGTAATGAGATAGCCAAATGAGCTATGTAAGATGTAATGAATTATTTTGTTCCTGGTTATAGAGTTGTATTATGACCTTTGTTTCTTGATATTACATCTTAACTGTGGATGCTAGCTATTGATCCAGGGACTAGCATTGTAAACACAGGGATCTCTACCTTATCAAAGGTTGGGACCTCTACATATAAGCTTTCTGATGCATAGTAACCTAATTCCTTCGACCATGAGATCATGATAATCACCATCACCGGAAGGATGCTTTGACGACATCAAACACCACAACGTAACTGGGTGGCTATAAAGGTGGCATTGAGTGTTCAGAAAGTATGTGTTGAGGCTCATGGATCAAGAGTGGGATTTGTCCTGTTGGAATTATGCCCTAGAGGCAATAATAAAGATGTTATTATTATAATTATTGTTCATGATAAAGTTTATATTCCATGCTAGAATTGTATTAAGCGGAAACTTTAATACTAGTGTGGTTTGTGAACAACACTGTGTCCCTAGTACGCCTCTATGGACTAGATCATTGATTAATGATGGTTAAGGTTTCCTAACCATAGACATGAGTTGTCGATTAATAATGAGATCATATCATTGGGAGAATGATATGATGGACAGACCCAAACTAAGCGGAGCAATTAGATCATGTCATTGTGTTCGTCTTTGCGAAGCTTTTCTTATGTCAAATATTGTATTTCTTAGACCATCAGATAATGCAACTCCCTGGTATCGGATGAAAGCTTTGAGGTCATCAAACGTCATCCTATGAGAGGGTGATCATAAAGGTGTCTCTCAGGTGATCGGAAAGTATCTGTTGGGTTGTATGTATCGAGATGGGATTTGTCCCTCCCAAGTCGGAGAGATATACTTCGGGCCCACTCGGTAATTGATATCAGCACCGCTTGCAAGCATGTGGTTAAGGATTTAATCACAAAGTGATATCGGATTACGGAACGAGTAAAGTACTTGCTGTGAATGAGATTGAACTAGGTATGACGGTACCGACGATCGAAACTCGGGCAAGTAAAATATCGCGCGACGAAGGGAATATATATGGGATTGATTGAATCCTGGGCCATCGTGGTTCATCTGATATGATCATCGATGAATGTGTGGGAGTCAATATGGGTTTCCAGACCCCGCTGTTGATTATGGATATAAGATCATGTCTGCATATTATCGAACCCGAAGGGTCACACACTTAACGTGTCTCGACGCTAGGATAGATTGGATAATTGGTTTATGAGTTTTTGTTTGGAGTCTCGGATGGGATCCGGGACAAGACGAGAGGTTCCAGAATGGTCCGGAGAATAAGATTCATATAAGGCAATGCAGTTTTTGGAGTTCGGAATTGTTCCGGATTAATCGGTATTGTACCGGAAGCTTCTAGAACCTTCCGGAGTGGGACAAACGTGGCCCCACTTGTCGGGAGGGGGCATGGGCCTATGAGGGAGTTTCTTGGCGGCATTGGGCCAGGGGTACAAGGCCCCATAGGGCCCAGCCGGCCGAACCTAGGGCAAACCCTAGGGGAGCTTCTAGAAGGGAGGGGGAAACTTGCCCCCCACTCCTCCCTCCTTGGCCGCCGGCCTAGGGTTTGGGGAGGGGCTAGGGATGGTGCCCACCCCTCTATATAAAGAGGGCTGGGGGCACACCCTCCCCCTACACCTCCTCCTCCACCCTAGCCGCCTTGCTGCCCCTCCTCTCTCTCCCTCCCGACTGCGCGTAGGCGAAGCCCTGCCGCAGAAACTCTCCACCACTTGCACCGCGCCGTCGCGTTGTAGATCCAATCCATATCTCGACCCCACTTGCTGGACCGAGGAAGGAGGAGACGTCGAGGTGCCGCACGTGTGCATCTCTCGGAGGCATCGCCACTTGTGGTGCTAGATCGGATCGGATCGCGAGGAGGAGAAGCGAGTACGACTACATCACCCACGTTCCGTCGAACGTTGCGCTGTGCGAATCTTCAAGGGAATGAAGATCTCATCTATCCCCCCTCGTTGTTTGCATCTCCTTAGATTAGATCTTGGCTTTCCCTGTTCACATCCGTAGAAAATTTTGATTTACTATGCTGCGAAACCCTTCATGTCCATCCATATGACGGATAGATATACTCTAGGCCCTCTCGGTGGAATGTCATCCAATTGGCTTGCAAGCATGTGACTGGCTCACAAGGGATCACATATCTCGGGAACGAGGAAAGAGTACTTATCGGTAACGAGGTTGAACTAGGTATGTAGAGATACCGACGATCAAAACCTTGGATAAGTAAACTATCACGAGACAAAGGGAAATTGGGATCGTATGTAAGTGGTTCATTCGATCACAAAGTAATCGTCGAAATATGTGGGAGCCATATGAATTTCCAGATTCCTCTATTGGTTATTGATCGGAGAAGTGTCTCTCGGTCATGTCCGCATAATTCATGAACCGTAGGGAGACACACTTAAGGATTCAATGTTGTTTAGTAGATATGGAATGTAAGTAGGGATACTGAATGTTGTTCGGAGTCTTGGATGGGATCCGGGATATCACGAGGAGATCCGGAATGGTCCGGAGAATAAGATTCATATAAGGAAAGTCCGATTCCGGAGTTCGGGAAAGATTCCGATGTTTTCATCGAAGAGGTTCTAGAAGGTTCACCAGACCGGAAGGGGAATGGTCCATGAATGTGTCATGGGTAAGTGGAATGATTGGATCATATCCTAGGTCACTTGGTTTGCGCATTTGCAAGAGAGAATTAAAGCTCTAAATTGAAAGTCAAACGGGAGGTTTAAAAAGTCAAACTGGAACAATGGTTTCCTAGTGGAAGAAGGAAAGAGTCCTTCCTTCAATCCAACTTGTGTTTGTGTTTGGATTCAAAGCCTCCCCTCCCAAGGCTGCCCCCCTCTCATAAATAGAGGGGGAGGGCTGCCCCAAACACACAAGAGCCAGCCCTCCACCCCATGCGCCGCCACCGCCGAAACTTCCTCCTTCTCTCGGCCTTCTAAACCTAGATTGTCGGGAAACCCTAGATCCACCATAACTCAGACCGGCTTAGGAAAAGCCCTGCGGGATCTTCCCTCTACTTCCAACACCATGCCGTCGTGCTGCCGGAATCGCGAGGGAAGAACTACAACCTCCGCTCCCTACTGGAACAAGGGAGAGGAAGGTCTTCATCGAGTACCGAACGCGTGACCGACTGCAGAAGTGCTGCCGGAACACAGCGCCGGAAGGATCGTCTACGTGATGTTGAGATCGGCAAGTGTACGACTACATCACCCACGAGAATCTGCTCTCGTTAACCTCTTTGGAATCTTCAAGGGTGAGTGCTTCTATTGACTCGTTGCTACAATCTAGTAGATAGATCTTGGCTTGTTTGTGTGCATGCGGTAGAATTTTTTTGTTTTCCATGCTACGAACCCCTACATTATTTGGCTACTAATTGTGGGGTTATCGGAGTGACAGAAACCTGAACCCCCGTTAGGACACATTTGCAGAAGGGAGCGCAGGATCTTAGAGTTTAAGGTTGTGGTTAGATTTATATCTTAATTACTTTCCTATAGTTACGGATGTTTGCAGGGGGTTTAATAACAAGTATGTATTAGTCCTAGGAAGGGCGGTATGTTAGCATAGGTTCACCCACACAACACTTACAAACACCAGCGAAGAGTACTCATCTATTTGAAGCGAAAGCACACCGTGCCGGTGGGGAGAGATCATCCCGGAGGCCTTCTTCATCACCATGCCATCCTCCGGTATGATGCGTGAGTAGTTCACCCTTGGACTATGGGTCCATACAGTAGCTAGATGGTTGTTTCTCCTCCTATGTGCTATCATGTTTAGATCTTGTGAGCTCCGTTCATGATCAAGCTCATCTATTTGTAATCATACATGTTGTGTTTGCAGGGATCCGATGGATATTGAGATACTATGTCAGATTGATTATTGATTCTATCATGTCTTATTGATTATTGATTCTATCATTCCTATGTTGTTTGTGATCTTGTATGCTCTCTGTTGCTAGTAGCTATTGTTGGGCCACGCGGAGATAAAACAAAATTTTCCTCTAACGTGGTGATCCCAAGATCTAGCTGAGGTAGAAGGCCACGAGGTTTACCACTAGACGCGCGGTTGAGGATTACTGATGAAGCGCGTCAGTTGATGCAGTGCAGTCCTCACGATCCAATCGTCTTGGTACTGATTGCACAGCACCTCTGCTAGTATCCACACGTACAAGGAGGAGCGCCATGGCCTGCTAGGTTCAAGACGGCCTGGATCATCAGGAGCTAGGGTTTCCAACACATGGAATGACCTAACCGAACAACGATTAACCTTTCTGGGTTACGGTGCTCCACTATAGATAGGGAGTGAACGTGGGTTCTGCACGCGCGACCCATTCACTAAAGCCCATATAACACTAGTCACCGTGAGTCCAACTCACTAACTCAGTCCTAATCCGGTTTAGGTCCAACCCAACCAGATTACGGGTTTAGATCCAATCCGAACATGATCCCGCTCTTAAGTGTCTGACCCCGCAGGGTCATGGCTACTTGGACACGATTGGAGTCCGACTCTCAATCGATCAGTTGGTAGCGGCTCCTAGCAGAACATGCCGACTCCCAAGTACCAAAGAGTCATGAAGACTTGCCTTTCCAATGCGACTTGCGTCCGAGTCCCTTTTGCCTCACGATATACCTTGTCAGACTATAGGCGAATATTTGTCATCCCTTAAATAGTCTGACTCTCTTCTCGATCCGAGATAAGTGATTCACCCGACTAACTCTTAGTCCATCGCCTCGGTTAACACTTAACCGAGTCGTGCATGGCCATGCTTTCCGATTCATATCTCACGAGAGGGCCCAGAGAATATCTCTCCGAGTGGAGGGGCAAAATCCCATCTTGGTTATTCACATCACGCAGCTTGATTCTCAGTCGACCCGAACCACCTTTATAATCGCCCGATTCACGGATCAACGTTTGACAGAACCTAAGTCGGTGATCCTCAACTCGGACTATGCAACAACCTCAGGTCTAAGGATTACATTGATTGAGATATACAAATGACAACTTGTTCGTTGTACCTCAATATGGGTCAATCCGACTCGCTAAACTCTTTAGCCTAGTCTGTGTAAGTTGGAATAGCATCTCCATGCCCATGACAAGTGGAACCGAGTCATCAAGCCAACTTTCACATTGGTCTAAGTTGTGTGTCCAACACAACCTCAATGACCAAGGATATTTAGTACAAACAACATGAATGCATAGTTCCACAACCGAATCACATATTCAATGATACACATCAGATGTTTATACAAGGACTACTTAATATCTTTATGAATACAATGGGAAATCTCATCATACATGATTGCCTCTCGGGCATATTCCCAACAGCCTCCCACTTGCACTAGAGTCAATCTTTCGACATCACATGTCTAAGCATCTAATGCCCATGGCTCTCAAGTGCGCCTTATGCTTCGGCTGTGGTAACGGCTTTGTCAACGGATCCGCAATATTTGCATCCGTGTGTACCTTGCATAACTTGATATCACCCTGATCCACGAACTAGCGAATCAGGTGGTACCGCATGAGTATGTGCTTGTTCTTCTGGTGCTGTCTAGGTTCCTTGGCTTGTGCAATAGCACCATTGTTGTCACAATACATGTCCAACGGATTGGACGAGCCCTGAACCACACCAAGATCCATGAGGAAATTCCTCATCCAAACAGCTTCCTTTGCTGCCTCCGAGGCGGCAATATACTCAGCCTCTGTTGTAGACGCAGACATAGTCTCTTGCTTGGAACTCTTCAAGCTCACAGCACCTCCGTTTATAATAAACACGTATCCGGATTGCGAGCGAGAATCATCAGAGTCGGTAAGATAACTCGCATCTGTGTAACCCTTTACACTGAGTTCATTTTCACCACCATAAACCAAGAACATATCCTTAGTCCTTCTCACGTACTTTAGGATATTTTTAGCCGCTGTCCAGTGGATCTCTCTAGGATCAGCCTGGTATATGCTCACAACACTTAGAGCATAGGAAACATCTGGCCTAGTACAAATCATGGCGTACATGATGGATCTGACTGCAGAAGCATATGGAATCGCACTCATCCGACTTCGCTCATCAGTTGTCGAAGGACACTGAGTCTTGCTAAGTTTTACACCATGGGACATCGGTAAGACCCCCCTCTTAGACGATTCCATGTTGAACTTCTTCAACACTTTGTCCAAATAAGTACTCTGACTCAATCCAATGAGCCTCCTTGATCTATCTCTATAGATCCGGATTCCGAGGATGTATGTTGCCTCACCCAAGTCTTTCATTGAGAAACTCCTTTCCAATGATTCCTTGGTTTCTTGCAACATCTGGACATCATTTCCAATCAGTAATATGTCATCCACATATAAGATTAGAAAATTTACTTTGTTCCCACTAAACTTCTTGTACAAACAAGAATCATGATCACTCTTGATGAAGCCAAACGATTTGACTACCTCATCAAAGCGAATATTCCAACTCCGAGATGCTTGCTTCAATCCATAAATGGATTTCTGAAGTTTGCACACCTTGTCATCATTAGCCGGATCAACAAAACCCTCGGGCTGTATCATATACACGTCCTCGGTTAAATTTCCGTTAAGGAAAGCCGTTTTGACATCCATCTGCCACTCATAGTCGAAATAGGCTGCTATAGCTAACATGATCCGAACTGATTTAAGCATCGCTACGGGCGAGAAAGTCTCGTCGTAATCAACTCCTTGAACTTGTCGGAACCCCTTCGCGACAAGGCGTGCTTTATAGACGGAGACATTTCCATCCATATCAGTTTTCTTCTTAAAGACCCATTTGCACTCGACGGGTCTTGCACCGTCTGGCAGATCAACCAAGTTCCAAACTTGATTATCATCCATGGACTTTATCTCGGATCTCATGGCTCCAAGCCATGACTCGGAATCAGATCCCACCATCGCTTCTGAATAATTTGCCGGCTCATCACTGTATAACAGTAACACATCACGAACACTTCGTAATCTTGCCGATCTTCGTAGTATAGGTGCTACTGCCGGCTCAGCTGCCACGACCGGCTCAACCTCCAAGGTTTTTGCCGACTCGCTACTAGCCGGTTCCTCTCGAATTTCTTCGAGTTGCACCGTGCTCCCACTTACTCCCCGACTAAGAAACTCTTTCTCAAGGAAGACACCGTTTCGAGCGACAAACACTTTGCCCTCTTCTCGGTTGTAGAAGTAGTAACCCAAGCTTTCCCTCGGATACCCCACGAAAATACACTTATCCGACTTGGCTGTAAGCTTGTCCGACTGAAGTCGCTTGACAAATGCTTCACAACCCCAAATCTTAAGAAAAGACAAACTCGGCTTTTTGCCTGTCCACATCTCATGTGGTGTCTTCTCTACCGATTTTGATGGTACTCTGTTTAGTGTGAACGTCGCTGTTTCTAGACAATAACCCCAAAATGATAAAGGCAGATCTGTCCGACTCATCATTGACCGTACCATGTCCAACAAGGTTCGATTCTGCCTTTCCGAAACACCATTCCTTTGTGGCGTTCCTGGCGGAGTAAGTTGAGGAACTATTCCACAACTTTTCAGATGGTCATCAAACTCATGGCTCATGTACTCGCCTCCTCGGTCCGACCGAAGAAACTTTATTTTCTTGCCGAGTTGATTCTGTGCTTCATTCTGGAATTCTTTGAACTTTTCAAAGGCTTCCGACTTATGTTTCATCAAGTAGATATATCCATACCTACTCAAATCATCAGTGAAGGTAATGAAGTACTCATAACCACCCCTGGTTGTCGTGCTCATTGGTCCACATACATCACTATGTACTAGTCCCAACAAGTCGGACGCCCTTTCGCAACTCTTTGCAAAAGGTGTCTTGGTCATTTTGCCGAGTAGGCAAGATTCGCATGTCTCGAACGACTCCAAGTCGAACGAAGTTAGGATTCCATCATCATGGAGCTTCTTCATGCGTTTCCAACTTATATGACCAAGCCGACAGTGCCAAAAGTAAGTCATATTCAGATCATTTGGTTTCAACCTTTTAACATTTATGTTATAAACCGACTCACCATCAAGATTCAAAATAAATAACCCGTCCTGGACGGGTGCAAAGCCGTGAAACATATCATTCAAATACAAAGAACAACCATTATTCTTGATATTCGACTCATAGCCTTGCCTCATCAAACATGAAGCAGAAATAATGTTTCGACTGAGCATTGGAACATAATAACAATTATTCAGTTCCATAATGAATCCGGAAGGTAAATGAAGTTGCATCGTGCCGACTTCCAACGCAGCAACTCTTGCCTTGTTGCCGACTCGAATATCAACCTCGCCTCTTGCTACGCTCCTAGTTCTTACCAGTCCCTGCAACGAGTTGCAGATGTGAATAACTGATCCGGTATCATATACCCAAGAACTATTAGGTGCATTAGCAAGATATATGTCTATAACATTGCAAACAAGTGTACCTGAGTCGGAAGTCATACCTCCACTCTTGGCTTTGTCGGCCAAGTACTTGCTGCAGTTCCTCTTCCAGTGGCCATCCGCCTTGCAGTAGAAGCAAGTGGATCCGGCTGAAGGAGATGGCTTAGTCCCTGAGGAAGCGCTTGGGACCGGGTCCTGAGCCTGCTTTCCTCCTGACTTAGCCTTCTTCTTAGTCCAAGAACTCTTCTTGAACTTAGCCTTATTCTGCACCATCAACACTTGACTGGCACCCTTCTTGATATCCGCCTCTGCCTGCTTGAGCATCCCATGTAATTCAGTGAGCTTCTTATCCATACCATGCATGTGGTAGTTCGAAATGAACTGCCCATATGCACTAGGAAGAGAGTTCAGAATTATATCCGTAGCGAACTCTTCGCTAATGGGGTAGCCAAGCCTCTCCAAAGACTGCACGTAACCAACCATTTTGATCACATGCGGACTAAGTGGATCACCATCCTTAAGCTTGCAACTCAGCAAAGCCTGAGAGACTTGATACTTCTCAGTCTTCGCCTGAGCCTGGAACATACTTTTGAGGCTTTCGATCATATCGTAGGCCTCAACATGCTCGAACTGCTTTTGCAAGTCTGGTTCCATGTGAGCAAGCATAAGACAGCTAATATATGTGGACTCATCCTTAGCCCGACGGTAGGCACTGGTGGCTGCGACAGTCGCATTCTCATTCGGCTCATCTAGAAGTGGGTTGTCTAGGACATGGTCCTTCTTTTCTTGTTTGAGAACAATTCTCAGATTTCGATACCAGTTGGTAAAATTAGTGTCGTTCAGTTTATCTTTCTCAAGAATGGTTCTCAACGCAAAACCGGATATATGAGAGTGACTGCTACTTGCTGCCATGATCTACAACAGAAAATATGCAAAACACTTAAGACATGTATTCATAAAAGAGCAAGCATATTAAACATTTTAATATTTTATGCTCCCACTAGAACCAACACCCCTCCGATGGTTGCTTAGTGATTCAGGATCCTAAATAAGCAAGTCGGCTAGTGAGCTTTAGCATCACTGCTAGCCGCCAAGTGATATAGGTAGACAACTCCTTGTCAATCGCATCTCATGCGACTCATGTTGGACGGGTGGCATCACATGCCCCGGCTCCCATCCGACTTTTCCCCGAGCCCCACAACTGTTGTGATAGACCCGTCTAGCTTATCGAGTGTTTTCGCAGTATGAGTCCGACTCGAACCCACCTAGTCGGAAAGAATTGGCAGCACCTCAATTTTATGTGCCCACTACCAAAAATGTCCGACTTGTGATGGTGCAAACACTAGCGGGAAAACCGACTAGACCTTCTTTGAGGGATTAAATTTTACCGACTATCTAATAGAGGTAAAACAGAGACATAACAATAACACAAAATAAAGCAATTATAATGTGAAATGGTATGGCTCTCTTCATGGCGATCTTCATCTCCACAAAGCCTGTAATCCGACTCGTGCCAACTCTTGTCACTTGCCGTCTTACTCCATGTCCCCGACATGTACATCGCCTTGCATGCCTTCCGGGTTCTCCAAACAGATACACTAGCTTGGTAAAGTAAATTACATAGAGAATCCGACACGCAGGTCGTGATACAATAAAATGACAGCACCTAGGCTCCAGCCGGCTGACAAAAACCGTGATTCGCAGATCACGTATGGATTACACACATACATCACATGCACATGAACCATACCATTCACGACTTCCTGCAAAAACAAGTTATGCATAGATACAATATCTACCGGAGCTGTGAAACTCGCAATGACATCTAAGGCGCTACGATAGGCAGCGCCGGACGATTTTTACGAAAACGCAGATCTCATCTACGATCCGAACATGGATTCCGACCATCGTTCCGATTCGATCAAACTCTTTGATCTTCGATCACCGCTTCTGGATTTACGTGTCACAGTCTACCCCGATGGCGGAAGCCGACCGGTAGGGGTATGTCATTCCACGACCTCAGCAGTATGATCACGGAAATCAGATCTACCATTCCCCGAGTACAGTTGATCCAATCAACCTTGTACAAAACCGATCTATCTCATAGATCGACCACCAAACAGCACATAGATCTCATCTACAACCAACCGCATATCACATATGCGAGATCTCGAGCCTAAAACCAGAAGCTATCGCTCTGATACCACTGTTGGGCCATGCGGAGATAAAACAAAATTTTCCTCTAACGTGGTGATCCTAAGATCTAGCTGAGGTAGAAGGCCACGAGGTTTACCACTAGACGCGCGGTTGCGGATTACTGATGAAGCGCGTCAGTTGATGCAGTGCAATCCTCACGATCCAATCGTCCTGGTACTGATTGCACAACACCTCTACTAGTATCCACACGTACAAGGAGGAGCGCCGGCGGCGAACTGCTAGGTTCGGTACGACGGCTGGACTGCTGTGGAGCTAGGGTTTCCAACACATGGAATGACCTAACCGAATAACGATTAACCTTTCTGGGTTACGGTGCTCCACTATATATTGGGAGTGAACGTGGGCTCTACACGCGCGACCCATTCACTAAAGCCCATATAACACTAGTCACTGTGAGTCCAACTCACTAACTCAGTCCTAATCTGGTTTAGGTCCAACCCAACCAGATTACGGGTTCAGATCCAATCTGAACATGCTCCCGCTCTTAAGTGTGTGACCCCACAGGCTCATGGCTACTTGGACACGATTGGAGTCTGACTCTCAATCGATCAGTCGGTAGCGGCTCCTAGCGACGCGTCTTACTCCCAAGTACCAAAGAGTCATGACGACTTGCCTTTCCAATGCGACTTGCGTCCGAGTCCCTTTTGCCTCACAATATACCTTGTCAAACTATAGGCGAATATTTGTCATCCCTTAAATAGTCCGAGTCTCTTCTCGATCCAAGATAAATTATTCACCCGACTAACTCTGTAACATCCCTAAATTTATGATTTCAAAGGTTGCATATCATTCATGCATGCATATAGTTTTGAGATCAAATTTCAAACCAATTTCAAGAAAACAGAGGCACATAGTGCTATCATTTTATGTGAGCAAACTTAAACCAAATGACCATCCTCATTTGAGAGCTTAGTGTTTTAAAAACAAGTTTGTTGCTTCCTTGTTGACTGGTTTGAGTGTGGAGTTTGAAAAAAATTTTATAAAATAAGAAAGGTTTCAAAACCATTTTCAAACATTTGCAAACCAGGTGCTAGGTCATTGTTATTTTGTCTTTCCAAAAATGACCAAGCCAACTCAAATTGACCACATGGTTTTATGCTTAGAATTGTGACTGTTGCACACTGCAAAAACCCTAGAAAAAGTTTGAATTCAAAAGCCTTTGAAAATCAATCCAGAAATTCAAATTAGAGAAGGAAAAGGAATAAAGAAAAGGAAAAGGGTCGGCGCTGCTATTCTGGCCCAACAGCGAAACCAACCCAGCTAGATGACCCGGGTCCTCTCTCTCCTTCTCACGCGCAGACGCACCCAGCAAGTCACTGACGCTCGGACCCCTCTCCCTCGCTGTTTGTTTCGCCGACAAATGGACCCGCCCACACCGACTCCTTCTTCCCCAAATCACACCCGCAGACCATGTCGCCGCTGCCATTGAAGCCGGTAATGGTGCGGCGTAATTAGCCTGTTTACTGCGAGCGTTTCCTGTCGCGCTTTGGCCTACTTAAGCCCCTCCCTCTCGCGGCCATTTCCCCTCAACCAATTCCCTCTCCATGCCACCAGGCTGCCTCGAATTCGCGTTGCACCGCTGCAGTCAGAGCATCTCCGGCGATCGATTACGATGATCTTCGTGTGCCCCTTCCCCTCTGGTTCATATGAGCCACTTTGCAACCTCCTTGCGCATCTCCTGAACCCCTTCAACCATCTGTTTGTGATCCAGAGCTTCGACTTCGACGAGCACCATGAGCAACTGACGCAGTCTCCAACTCCGGCGAGAGATTAAGGTAAAATCCGACCGCCCCGTGCCTTCCCGTTGACACTGACTCGTTCGCCTGACCTATGCGCACACACTAATGCCCTCCGTTTGTGTTAGGGCGGAGCAGAACATCGCCAACATCACCGTCCACCCGAGCCTGACCCAGTCATCCACTCCGACGAGATCCCACGGCCACTACAGAGCTCCCCTTGCCAAGCTACCACCACGTTGAGCTTCAGTGCGTCGCTGCGAGTCTGGTAAGCATCCTCTCCCTTCCTCGAGCGACCTAGAACGCCGGCACCGCCACTGACTGAGCGCTCTGCCGCTCGACGTCACCGCGCGCCGCTAGACCTTGGTCATTTGATCAAGAGCCGTTAGATCTAGATCCAACGCGTACGATAGAATCACTTAAACGAATCGATATGTTAGATCTGAGCCGTGCATGATCACTTAAATCCAACGATCTACGTCGACTGATCCGTGCGAACCGGTATGCACCAATAGGATAGCGCCGCGTGGCTAGGGTTTGAGTTTAAAACAGAATTTGAAGTCTGATTTGTATCTAAATTTGAAATAGCTATAACTTTTGATCCACACGTTAGAATTTGACAAATTTTATACCGTTGGATTCAGGAGAACAAGCCCTTTCGGAATATGCAGTGTGTTTAATGTTTTGCATCTGTTAAAAATGGTTTCCTTTGCAAAAACTTGTGTAAGGCTTATTTTGAGCATATGAATTGTTTAGGAATTAATTTAGGGTTTAAAGTATTGTTGTGTGGCAAAGTTTGACTTGTTTAGGATTCAGTACTATGGACTTGCTTGGTTGAGTTTTAAAAATCATCACTTAGCATTTTTGCATGCATGCATGTATATTTTTACTTGCTTATATATATTGTGTGTAATTTGTTGCTACCATTCTTTGTGAGACTTTGGTGCTAGTGATTGTGATTGTGAAGAGTGCTACTCTCCCAACTACCAAGGCAAGTGGTACTTCATGAATATTTCTATCCCTATATTTTATACAAGCATTAGAAATATTTTGCTAAGTCTTGCATGTTATTTTTTTTTTGCCAAATGCCATGTTGGGAAATCCTAAGTAGATGTAGGATTGCTAGGAAATTTCTAAGTTAAGTTATTATCCATGCCATGCTTAGCCTAGCTAGTAGCAAACAAGGGTTGGTGTAATATACATGCTATGTTGAAAATATTTCTAAGTCTTTGGACTTTGGTTTTTCCTAATAAAACAACTAAGTCAATGAAACACCTGGGTGGAATGGGACTTGATTGGTGGTTTTGGTTGAGTGGTTACACAAGGCCCATGGCTATGGTTTACCTTGTGTATCTCACTTGTGGAAAGCCACCCAGGAACAAAGGGATTTTAGAGGCCAAGTGTTGAGAAGCTTCTAGTGCAACCACTTGGTAATATGGGCTCTGCCTGGATCACATAGGTTGCTAGAACTTAGCCATTTGGACAGTTGGTGGTAGTGGGATTGATAGGTTGGAGCGCGTCCATTTGGTCTAAGGGAAGGCTTCTGAAAGGTCCTGTCTTGGTGAAACCAAGTCTGGTGGGGAAAGTGCACAACCTCTGTAGATGGAAAAATCTAAGTACTTAGCCAAGTCCATGGAAATGGACAACTTGAGAATCAAGACATGGAAGCTATCAAGAATCTCATCATTCAAACTTCTAAGTAAAAACTTGTGGGTGAACAAGGGTGAAGGACCTCAATGTCTATTGATGGTTCCTTGGGAAAAGTTTTGACAAAGAAAAACTTAGTGATTTCAACTAATAGGCATAACCTATTTTGAGCAAAGCAAGCCAAGCTACACTTAGCCAAATTTGCAAATAGTATCTAGTCCACTTAAAATATACTAAGGTATCACTTGCCAATACTATTCCAAAGTATTGAACCACTGTGGCTGTAACTTGTGAGGTTGCAGGTTACTCCGATGAGGATTAGGTGTCATGAGTCTACACTCAACATGTTTGCCTATGGCACATGAAGATGAAGACTTATATTTATTTACTTATTCCAAACTCTCGTAATAGGCCTGTGGCCTTTGAGTTGTAAAGACTATGTTTATCTCTAGAATGGATGTAATAATGACCTTTGTATCTGTGTACTTCATCTTAAACTGTGGATGCTAGCAATGATCCAGGGACTAGCATTGCAATCACAGGGATCCTTTTCCTTTACAAAGGATGGATCTTACAAACTCTTAGTCGATCGCCTCGGTTAACACTTAACCGAGTCGTGCATGGCCATGCTTTCCGAATCATATCTCACGAGAGGGCCCAGAGAATATCTCTCTGAGTGGAGGGGCAAAATCCCATCTTGGTTATTCACATCACGCAGCTTGATTCTCAGTCGACCCAAACCCTGCCTTTATAACTGCCCAGTTACGGATCAGCGTTGATGTAACCTAAGTCGGTGATCCTCAACTCGGACTATGCAACAACCTCAGGTCTAAGGATTACATTGATTGAGATATACAAATGACAACTTGTTCGTTGTACCTCAATATGGGTCAATCCGACTCGCTAAACTCTTTAGCCTAGTCTGTGTAAGTTGGAATAGCATCTCCATGCCCATGACAAGTGGAACCGAGTCATCAAGCCAACTTTCACATTGGTCTAAGTTGTGTGTCCGACACAACCTCAATGACCAAGGATATTTAGTACAAACAACATGAATGCATAGTTCCACAACCGAATCACATATTCAATGATACACATCAGATGTTTATACAAGGACTACTTAATATCTTTATGAATACAATGGGAAATCTCATCATACATGATTGCCTCTAGGGCATATTCCCAACAGCTATCTTGGCCAAGTAGATGCTAGTGACTCCAAGAGGGAGTATTTATGCTCGATAGTGGGTTCATGCCTCTACTAAATTTAGGGAAGTGACAGAAATCTCTAAGGTTGTAAATGTGCTATTTCTACTAGGGAGAAAACAACAATCTTTTGTTCATGGAATAATTGTATTGTCTACTTTACACACATTGCTTAATGCAATTATCCGTTGCTTGCAACTTAATACTGGAGGGGGTTCGGATGATAACCTGAAGGTGGATTATTAGTCATAGATGTAGTTGGATGGCGGTCTATGTATATTGTTGTAATGCCCAATCAAATCTCATAGAAGTCATGATGTCTAGTATTTGCATTGTGATGCCTTGCTCATTCCTATCAATTGCCCCGCTGTAATTTGTTCACCTAGCATGTTATTTATCTTAAGGAGAACACATCTAGTGAAAAATTCTTGTGTCTTGGTCACAAAATTCCAAAGGTGATGGTGACTCCTTCTAAGTTGTGTTTCCTTAGTCTTCAAGTCTTGAGCAATATTTCGTGTCTCACTTGTAGTCCTTAGTGATATCCAAGTTGAAGTCCTTGGTGAAAATAAGGTTGAAATCACTTGAAGATGTTGAAGTCATTAGAGTTGATGAAGTCCTTTTCTCATGGTGAAGTCTTTGGCCATGGGGTAGGCTTTGTCCATCAAGTTTGAAATAGAAGAGATGTAGAATCAAAACCAAAAATGGTTGAGGAAAGAGTTTACAAGATTGTTTGTAAATAAGTTTTGGAAGAAATACAACTCCTATATTTACTAAGGGGTTTTGTCCAATCCTAGGGTTACAAATCCTACAGGCAACACAATGCTCTGATACCATCTGTAAGGTTCCCAACCTTTAATAAGGTAGAGATCCCTGTGTTTACAATGCTAGTCACTGGATCAATAGCTAGCATCCACAGTTAAGATGTAATATCAAGAAACAAAGGTCATAATACAACTTTATAACCAGGAATAAAATAATTTATTACATCTTACATAGCTCATTTGGCTATCTCATTACAATGCAGCAGAATATAACAATAGCATGGGGTCCTTCATCTTCAAAGTGCCACAGGCAGGCATGTTGGTTGTAGACTTGTAATCCTAATCATTAAACTTCACTAATATCAAACAAACCTGCAACATAACAAGTTACAGCCACAAGGGTCAATACATTTGAATTGTATTGGCAAGTAATACTATGGTAGTATAGTGGAGTCTATCATCTATATGCATTTGGCTAAGTGGAGATTAGGCTTGCATTGCTCAAAATATATTTTCCTTATCATTTGAAAACACTAAGTTTTTGGTTGACAAAAATCACCCAATAGAAATTGGTGATCCTTCAACCCTTGTTCAACCACAAGATTTTAACTTAGAAATTGGGATGAGGTGATTCTTGATAGCTTCCATGTCTTGATGCTCAAATTTTCCTTTACCAGGGACATGGCTAAGTACTTAGATTTTACACTCTGCAGAGGTGGTGCACTTTCCCCATAAGACTTGGTTTCACCAAGACAAGATCTTTCAAAAGCCTTCCCTTAGACCAGAATGGACGCGTTCCAACCTATCAAACCCCTAGCACCAACTGTCCATTTGGCTAAGTTATTGCAACCTATATGATCCAGGCAGAGCCCATAATGCCAAGTGGCTGCACTTGAAGCTTCTCAACATTTGACATCTCAAATCTCTTTGTTCCTGGGTGGCCATCCACAAGTGAGACACCAAGTTTTCCCCAGCATACTGGATTTGGTGATGCCCAAGTTTTCCCCATCATACTTGACTTGCATGACCACTCAACACAAACCATTCTTTCCATTCCACCCAGGTGATTCATTCACTTAGTTGTTTTATTAAACAAAACACAAGTCCTTGACTTAGAAATATACCATAGTATGAATATATATTCCACCCTTGTTTTCTATTAGCTAAGCATAATAGTAGTAGGAATCTTAACTTAGGAAATTTCTACTAAGGTTTCATCTACTAGGATTTCCCATGGCATAGTTTATACTTAGCAAAAATTCCATGCAAGTCCTACTCAGAAATATAACTAATGCATAGTGAAAATAATGGGACAAAGTATGAAGCATCACTTTCCTTGTTGGTAGAGAATATAAGTTCACTCCTTGTCCTTGCAATATTCACACTCTTCAAATCACTACAATTCAATCAAGCAAGGCACAAATTCAATCTACCACTCAAGCAACAACACATAAAATAATAGAAACAAAACAATGCATGCAAGCATGCAAAAGATTGTTTTATTTGGAAAAGTGGTTTCTAATAGGTTATAAACATGTGAAAACACCTAATGGTCATTTTTATAAAGTGGCAAAACCATTTGCAAAAGATTCTATCTATAAACCATTTTTAAACCAAAGCATTATTTTATGTGGTTGAAAATGCCTTTAACAAGGTAACTATCTTTATAGAGTTCACCAAATACATTTTCAAATCATAAAACTTGGTGTTTGGGGTCAGAGAGTTTAAAACAAAACATTTCTCAAAGGTTTTCCTCCAAAATCATTTTTAAACACATAAACAATATTTTTATTTGACTAGAAATGGTTTAAATCCAAGATTCATTCTTTTTCTTCACCAAATATACTTTTGAAACCACAAATTGATTTCTATGGTCAGTAGGTTCAAAACAAACCATTTGCCAAAGGTTTTATCTCAAAATCATTTTAGAACAATTTTTATATTCTAAACATGCATACACAAGTTTCTGCAAAAACAAACAATTTAATAGAAGCAATTCACTAAACCAAGGGCATTGTCAGAAAGTACTTGTCTTGCTGAATCCATTGATATAAAATTTGCAAAATTTGGACGTGTGGTTTGAAAGTTATGGATTTTTCAAATTGGAACATCTAATAGAACAATTCTGTTTTTATTCAAACAGACAGGGCCACGCGTCACGATTCTATTCGCCCATATCGTTTCGCTCGGATCGATTGCTGATAGCCGTTGGATTTAAGTGGGATCACACGTCTCAGAAGCAAGCGTACCCCTTCGGTTAAATTCTATCGTGGCCATGCGATCAAGATCGGATAGTGCTTAGCGTGCTTGCCAGAGATGGGCAGCGTTGGCGGCGGCAGGTGGCGGCGGAACGGTCAGACGGTGGCGGTGTCGATGCTACAGGAAGCAAGAGAGTATAGGGAGATGCTCACCAAGTACGCGGGGCCATGACGATGCTCAACGTGGTGATAGCTCGTCGAGAGGCGCACGGTGGTGACGGCAATCGCTCGCCGGAGCTAGGGTTGGCGCCAGAAGCTTCTACTTGTTGACGGGGACGGGGCTGCACGCCACAGAAGGAAAAATAACGGTAGAATTAGATGTGTACGGGGTCTGCGATCATGTATGCATCAACGAGAGGTATGGGGGTGGTCAGTTACTACCTGGAGGCTTCGTCGGAGAAAAAGCAGACGGCGGCGCTGCTGGTCGTCGTTGTTGCCGACGCTGGGGGGCACGCGCGAGTGAGTTGAGGCCACTGGGAGGTGCGGTGGTTGATGGGGATCAAGTCAGCATGGTCGAGGAGGCAAGGGGAGGCGAGGTCTGGTCGTATTCGTCGCCGGAGTATCGTCGGGCAGAGGGACTTCGAGGTCAAAATTCCAGCAGCCTGGTGGCTCCTGTGGGGTGAGGTCTGGGAGAGAAGGGAGAGGAGACCAGGGCGATTAATAGGGCACAGTCGCAGCGAGTAATGGTCGCGGCATCAACGCGAATTGAAGCTGTCTTCAAATGCTAGTAACGGCGAGGAGGAAAGAGGGGGGCGGGTTTCACGCGAGGAAGACGATGCCAGCATGGCACGGTCCGGGGTGTCAGCGAGAGAGGAAGAGGGAAGGTGGGGTCCAACTGCCATTCGCTGTGCGGGTCAACTTATGAGTGAGAGAATAACGTTTCGGGGGAGAGAGGAAAATGGGCTGCTGGGCCTGGACTGGGTCTGTCGGGTTGGGCTGCTATTGTTCATTTTTTTTCTGTACAAATTCTTTTTCCTTTTTTCCAATTCTTTAAGTCTGCTTTGGTTTTGTTTAATTAATTCAATCATCAATTTGAATTCAAACTTCTCTCAAATTTTGTGTGAAATCAAACACTAATTACTAGTTCATTTTAGAGTCAAAATTAGAATATTTCCTTTATTCTTTTAGGGTCTTTTAAATATTTAATTTGGCCCTTGTTTTAACTCAATTAAGATTTTAATAATAATTCAAACACCATTTAAACTTCTAAATCCTTCCAAATCTTTTCAGTAGGTTTTTATTGGTTTAATTGGGTGTCAAATAATTCATCTTGAATTATTTGGAAAAGTTTTTAATGTGATTTATTAATTATTTAAAATTGGATTTGTCTTTATTCAAATAGAATTTGGTTTATGCCATTTTATTTTATTTTTGGAAATTCTTTATCCAATATTTTATTGGGATTTGGATTATAATTCATTCCATTTGCTTGTGGATTTGGCCAAAATTTGATTTGGTCTTTAAATATTCCTTATTTAATATTTCTTTCTTCATCTTATAAAATCTATATCTTTTTATTTAGAGATTCAAACTTGGTGATTCCAATTCGTGAAATCTTATTTGATATTGATTTATTACTTTAAATCCCTTTGGGATCATTTGCTCATCATTTGGTATGGATTTATAGATAGGTTCTTTATTAGCTTTGGAATTTTAATTTCCTTATCTTATTATATTCATAAGATTTTATCTATGGCTCCAAATTAAGTGAAACCAATTTCTATGGCTTTATAATATTTCTATTTATCTTTCTTGATCATTTGTAAATGTTTGTTGACAAACTTTTATATGGATCAAATCCATAGGCTTGGAGATACTTGGAAATGTTTTTCTTACATTAGGGTTTTAGGGTTTTGGTTTATTTTCCAAGTGTTTAAATTTCTAGATGCATTTTATGAGGAATGCATTTCACTTGATTTGAATTTAGTTGGATTCAAAAGTTAACCAAAGTTTGTTCAAGATGGGATTTTAGGTTTCCATTTAGAAACAAAAGTTTCTTTTCACCCTAATTTTCAACAGTTATTTATTTTGTTTATTTATTTTTCACATTACAAGATTTGGAAAATCTTGGGATGTGACAACAAACAACAATGATTTTATGTGTACACCTATTGCTCCACCTGTTTCTAAATCTACTTTCTTTGAAATTAAACTTGCTTTGCTGAATCTTGTTATGAAAGAGCAATTTTCTGGTGCTAGTACTGATGCTGCTGCTCACCTTAATAATTCTGTTGAACTTTGTGAGATGCAAAATATAAGGATGTAGATGGAGATATTATTAAGCTTTAATTGTTTCCTTTCTCTTTTATAGGAAGAGCTAAAGAATGGTTGCTATCCTTGCCTATAAGTAGTATTGATTCTTGGATTAAATGAAAAGATGCTTTTATTGGAGAATATTATCCTCCTGTTAAGATTATACCTATGAGAAGTGAAATAATGAAATTTAAACAATTTGATAATGAACATGTTGCTCAAGCTTGGGAAAGAATGAAATCTTTGGTAAAGAATTTCCCCACTCATGGACTAACTGATTGGATGATTATCCAAACCTTTTATAAAGGACTAAATTTTTCTTCAAGGAATCTATTAGATTCTACTGTTGGAGGTACCTTTATGACCATTACTTTGGGTGCTGCAACAAATCTCCTTGATAATATGATGGTTAGTTATTCTGAATGGCACACTGAGAGATCTCCACAAGGTAAGAAGGTAAATTTTGTTGAAAAAACCTCCTCCTTGAGTGATAAAGTTGATGTTATTATGTCTATGCTTGTTAATGGAAAAGCTCATATTGGTCCAAATAATGTTACTTTAGCCTCTGTGGTTGCTCAAGAAGAGCAAGTTGATGTGAACTTCATTAGGAATAACAATTTTAGCAACAATGCTTATAGGAATAATTTTGGTAATAATAATTATAGGCCATATCCTCCCAACAATGGTAATATTTATGGAAATTCCTACAACAACAATAGAAGTGCACCCTCTGAACTTGAGGTCATGCTTAAGGATTTTATTAGTAAACAAACTACCTTTAATAAAACTGTTGAGGAAAAACTTTCGAATGCTGAAAAAAATATTTCATCTTTGTCTGAAGCACACTCTTCTTTGATTAATAAAATGGCTGCTAAACCTGAAACCATGGAAAATCCATTTGCTGCTACTAATGTGTAAGATCCCTCCTTTATAAAGGAAAAGGATCCCTGTGATTGCAATGCTAGTCCCTGGATCAATAGCTAGCATCCACAGTTAAGATGTAATATCAAGAAACAAAGGTCATAATACAACTTTATAACCAGGAATAAAATAATTTATTACATCTTACATAGCTCATTTGGCTATCTCATTACAATGCAACAGAATATAACAATAGCATGGGGTCCTTCATCTTCAATGTGACACAGGCAAACATGTTGGTTGTAGACTTGTAATCCTAATCATCACATCTTACTAACATCAAACAAACCCGCAACAGAACAAGTTACAGCCACGAGGGTCAATACATTTGAATTGTATTGGCAAGTGATACTATGGTAGTATAGTGGAGTCTATCAACTATATGCATTTGGCTAAGTGGAGCTTAGGCTTGCTTTGCTCAAAATAGATTTTCCTTATCATTTGAAAACACTAAGTTTTTGTTTGACAAAAATCACCCAAACAATCTACCAATAGAAATTGGTGATCCTTTAACCCTTGTTTAACCACAAGATTTTATCTTAGAAATTTGGATGAGGAGATTCTTGATAGCTTCCATGTCTTGATGCTCAAATTGTCCTTTACCAGGGACATGGCTAAGTACTTAGATTTTACACTCTGCAGAGGTGGTGCACTTTCCCCACAAGACTTGGTTTAACCAAGACAAGATCTTTCAGAAGCCTTCCCTTAGACTAGAATGGACGCGTTCCAACCTATCAAACCCCTACCACCAACTGTCCATTTGGCTAAGTTATTGCAACCTATATGATCCAAGCAGAGCCCATAATGCCAAGTGGCTGCACTTGAAGCTTCTCAACATTTGACATCTCAAATCTCTTTGTTCCTGAGTGGCCATCCACAAGTGAGACACCAAGTTTTACCCAGCATACTGGACTTGGTGATGCCCAAGTTTCCCCCAGCATACTGGACTTGCATGACCACTCAACACAAACCATTCTTTCCATTCCACCCAGGTGATTCATTCACTTAGTTGTTTTATTAAACAAAACACAAGTCCTTGACTTAGAAATATTCCATAGCATGAAATATAATTCACCCTTGTTTTCTACTAGCTAAGCTAAGCATGATAGTAGTAGGAATCTTAACTTAGGAAATTTCTACTAAGGTTTCATCTACTAGGATTTCCCATGGCATAGTTTATACTTAGAAAAATTTCCATGCAAGTCCTACTTAGAAATATCACTAATGCATAGTGAAAATAATGGGACAAAGTATGGAGCATCACTTGCCTTTTTGGTAGAGAGTACAGGTTCACTCCTTGTCCTTGCAATATTCACACTCTTCAAATCACTACAATTCAATCAAGCAAGGCACAAATTCAAATTACCACTCAAGCAACAACACATAAAATAATAAAAACAAAACAATGCATGCAAGCATGCCAAAGATTGTTTTATTTGGAAAAGTGGTTTATAATAGGTTATAAACATGTGAAAACACCTAATGGTCATTTTATAAAGTGGCAAAACCATTTGCAAAAGATTCTATCTATAAACCATTTTTTTTAAAACAAAGTATTATTTTATGTGGTGGAGAAATGCTTTTAATAAGGCAACAATCTATAGGGTTCACAAGAAATGTTTTCAAATCATAAAACCTTGTTCTTAGGGTCAGAGAGTTTAAATCAAAACATTTCCAAAAAGGTTTTCTTCCAAAATTATTTTTAAACCATAATCAACATTTTTATTTGGCTAGAAATGTTTTAAATCAAAGATTCATTCCTTTGCTTCACCAAATACATTTTTTTGAAACCACCAATTGATTTCTAGGGTCAGTAGGTTCAAAATAAACCATTTTCCAAAGATTGTATCCCCAAAATCATTTTAGAACAAAGTTTATATTCTAAACATGCATACACAAGTTTCTGCAAAAACAAACAATTTAACAGAAGCATTTTACTAAACGAAGGGCATGGTTGGCTAGGTATTGTCTTGCTGATTCCATTGATATAAAATTTGCAAAATTTTGACGTGTAGAATTAAAGTTATGAATTTTACAAGTTTGCATATCAAACAGATTCTAATTTCAGTTTTAAGCAAAACCTTGTCCACGTGGCTGTTTCCTATTGGTTGAAAACGATTCGGTTGGATCGACTGCTACAGACCGTAGGATCTCATTTAGATAACATGGTGTAGATCAACTGATACCCCTTCGTTAAGTTGATATATCGTAGCCACTGGATGACGTTCTAACGGCTGCTGTGTGGTTGACCAGGAATGGGCGGCGCGGGCTCGGGCTACAGCGGAGCTGGCGATTCAGGAAGCAAGGGGGGTAACAGAGATGCTCACCGTTCTCGCAGAGGGTTGGCGAAGCTCGAGGTGGCGTTGGCTTGGCGAGGGGCACACTGGAGAGGCGACGATTGCTCGCCGGAGCTTGCAACGGCGTCGGGCGGTTCTGTTCGTCGTGAGGGACGGAGCTGTAGATCACCCTAAGGCAAGCGGAGCATACGGTTAGGCGCAGGCGAGCGTGTGGGGTACAGGAGCATCATTGGGAGGTGTTGGGGTGGTCTGAGCTTACCAGGGGGAGCTCGCCGGAGAAACGACAGAAGATGGTGGCGCTCGGAGTCGAGGTTGCCGATGCTACGGTGCTCGTGCGGGCAAGCCGTAGGTGCAGAGGGAAGCGTCAGGAAATGGGGAGCATGCTAGTGTGGTTGGGGAGGCGAGGGGCGGTTGTTCGGCGCCGGAATCGACGGAAAACCTCGTCGGAGACAGAGCCGCTTGAGCTCGAAATTTACCTAGCCTGGGGGCAGAGAGGGTATGTCGCTTGGGGGAAAAGAGAGGGGAGGGGGAGGCGTTTATGCAGGCATGGTTACTGGCGAGTTTACTCCGGCCATCAACACGTAATCAAGAAAATTTAATCGCGACAGAACGCCGTTGAGCAAGGGGAAAACGGCCGGCGCAGGGTTGATGATGATGAGGTGGCATGTGGGGTCCGGCTGACAGTGAGAGAGAGAGTAGGAGTGGGGCCTGCTTGTCGGTGACTCCACGGGTTCCATTCTGGGTGGAAAACGTTTCACTGCGGGGGGGGGGGGGGGTTAGTTGGGCTGGACTAGGTCAGTTGGGCCAGCTGGGCTGGGTCGACCTTGTCCATTTTTTTTGTTCCTGCTTCTTTTCCTTTTCCCATTTCTTTTATTCTGATTTGATTTTGTTTAGTTATTTCAAACCTCAATTTGATTTCAAACCTCAACCAAAATTTGTGTACATTCATATACTGTTTAATAGTTCATTTTAGAGTCAAATTTAGAATAATTCATTTATTCTTTTTAGGATCTTATATTTGTTTTAAAGATGGACATTAGTCTTTATTTCAATAGTTTTAAATGTGTTTTAAAACTTTATTTGAAATCCATATTTTTACCAAACTTATTCAGTAGGTTTATTTATTTAATTAGGGTGTCAAAATAATTCACTTTGAATTGATTGGAATATTTTTAATATGATTTATTAATTATTTAGAGATTGGATTTGTCTTTATTCAAATGGAATTTGATTTAAGCCATTATATTTTATTTTGGAAATTCTTTATCCTTTTATTTTATTTGGATTTGGATTATAGTTCATTCCATTTGCTTATGGATTTGGCCAAGATTTGATTTGGTCTTTAAATATTCCTTATTTAATATTTCGTTCTTCTTCTTATAAAATCCATATCTTTTTATTTAGAGATCCAAACTTGGTGATTCCAATTTGTGAAAACTTATTTAATATCTGTTTATCCTTTTAAATCCCTTTAGGATCATTTGCTCATCATTTGGTATGGATTTATAGATAGATGATTTATTAGCTTTGGAAATTCAATTTCCTTGTCTTATTAATTTCATAAGATTTTATTTATGGTTCCAAATTAAGTGAAACCAATTTCTATGGTTTTATAACATTTCCATTTGTCTTTCTTGATCTTTTGTAAATGTTCGTTGACAAATTTTTATATGGACAAACCCATAGACTTGGAGATAACTTGGAAATGATTTTTATTCCATTAGGGTTTAGGGTTTGGATTTATTTTCCAAGTGTTTAAATTTCAAGATACATTCATTGAGGAATGCATTTCTCTAGATTTGGATTTTGTTGGATTCCAACTTTAATTAAAGTTTGTTCAAGATGGGATTTTAGTTTCCAATTAGAAACAAAAGTTTCTTTTCACCCTAAAATTCAACAATAATTTATTTTGTTTATTTATTTTTTCACATTACAAGATTTGGAAAATCTTGGGATGTGACATAATGCCATACAAGTTAGAATTGATGAAAATGTTAGAATGTTAGCTGAATTGCATGCTCGGTGGGAAAGAGAAGATGAAATTGCTAGAAATAGTATTTGTACTATTACCACTACCACCAATGTTGATGCTAGCAAACCACCTAAAGTCCCCATTCCTTTTTCCAATAAAATGCTAAGATTCTTCGAAATATGGGAAGCAATAATTCTACTACCTTGGATGCTAACTTTGATTTTGATCTTGATGATTGCAATATTTAAAAAGTAATTATGTTCTTACAAAAGCTTGCTAGAAGTCCTAATTCTAGTGCTATGAATATGGCTTTTACAAAACACATTACAAATGCTCTCATGAAAATTAAAGAACAAAAACTGAAACATGAAGGTTCTATTCATAGTAAACTAGAACATGGTTGGGAACCCATCATTAATATGAAAGTGAATTATTTTGGTCTCAAAGATTTATGTGACCTTGGTGCTAGTGTCTCCATTATGCCTAGAAAAATTTATGAAATGCTTGATTTGTCACCATTGGAAGATTGTTATTTGGATGTCCAACTTGATGATAATGCTAAAAAGAAACTTATAAGGAGCATGAATGATTGTTATAATATACCTTTTTCCTCTCCTATTAAAACAAAAGTTGATGTTAATGCTTCTTCATTCAAAAATACTTGATTCTTGCTTTCTATGCCTAGCTGAAAGGCGTTAAAGAAAAGCACTCTTGGGAGATAACCCAATTTTTATGTCACTAAGTATTTATTTTGTTGAGTCTTGGAAGTTATTGCCTCTGTAATAACCTCTCCTTATCCTTTTCGTGTGGTTTTTGTGCCAAGAATAACCTCTAATGGGAGAGAAGTAAGATTTGGGGAAGTTGCTGTCTCGAAACAGATTTTTGTGCTTCCCTGTAAAAAATCTTGAAAAATCCCAGTACATCGGATTGAGCTGTAATTTTCTGTGCGTATTCCCCAGGTTATTATCTAACTTTCGTTAGTTTAACACTTTTCTATTTGAGCAACATAAGGTCTTCGAACAAATCGGTCTTTACCTGCTGGTCTATTTTGACAGATTTCTGCCATTATTTGCATTTGCCTCTTAATCAGTTTCTTTTGAGTTCTCTTTGATCACTTGAGATTTTTAAAGGAATTGCTATAGTAGCTTGTGATTTGATGGAAGTTTTACTTGTGTTGAAACTAAACCCAAAGGCGTATTATCTTGAATACACCAATGTTGCTAATGACGAATTGTGTGAAGTTTTGTATGAAGGAAATTTTCAAGTGTAGGGGAAGAATGATGTGATGATATGAAGTATGGACAAAAGCTCAAGCTCGGGGATGCCACCCGTTTTAACCCAAGAAATATTCAAGAGGTACAAGAGTCAAAGCTTGGAGATGCCCAAGGCACCCCCTTCTTCATTAATAAAAATCTCAGGTCTTCTTTCTAGACACTTTATTTTTATTGCTTCATGCAATATTATGTTGTTCATGGAGCGTCTTTGTTTTTGTTTTTAGTTTTCTTTTGTTTGGTTTTTCACAATAAATTAGTTGGACCCCCGCATTCTTATTTTGTTTCAAATAAGTTGATTGGTATTGGAAAAGAGTAGAAAGTTTCATGCTTAAAGTGGTACAAAAGGAAGTTTGTTTTGACTGTGGCCTAGACTTTATCATATCATGTTGGATGTTGCTGTGAACATATACTTAGTGATTATTGTTGTAGCATGACTTGTTCTAAACAATTGAGATTGCTTAATGTGCCTTGAAAGAATCATGCGTTGTTTTAGCATACAAAAGCATAATATTATGGTATTCTCCTTTGATGCTTTATTTGGGTTGACTTGGCACATGCTTACACCATGTTAAGACTATGAACCAGTCACCTTAGCCTCTATGATTATTTAGTTTTTGCCTTGTGATAGCACTTTATGCTTTAATTAATAATGTTTTGTCACTTTGCATGATTATGGCCATTATTGTTCTCTTAGTTGGTCGCTCCCAGTCTTTTGCTAGCCTCCACTTGTACTGAGTATGAGCTCTACTCGTGCATCCAACTCCCAAGAAACCAAGTTATTCCAAAGAGTCCACTATAAATTCCTATGCATGGTGTGTTACACCATTCCAAGTATATTCATGTGTTTATTTACCTTCCAAATTAAACTTGTTATGTGAAAATTAGTGATTAAAGCTCTCATGACTTGATTATTAGACATTTATTTTGTTGCATTTAATAAACTTGAACCATTGTGCCCATCTATGTTGCTTATATGCTTGCAAATTATAAGTTGTGAATTAGCAGAATGTAACATCCCAAAAATCATGATTTCAAAGATTGCATATCATTCATGCATGCATATAATTTTGAGATCATTTTCAAACCATTTTCAAGAAAACAGAAGCACATAGTGCTATCATTTTATGTGAGCAAACTTAAATCAAATGACCATCCTCAAACTTAAGTGTTTTAAACCAAGTTTGTTTGCTTCCTTGTTGATTGGTTTGAGTGTGGAGTTTGGACAAAAATATATAAAACAAATATGGTTTCAAAACCATTTTCAAAAACATTTCTAAATCAAGTGCTATAGCACTGTTTATTTTGTTTATTCAAAAGAACCAAGCTTGAACAGAGAGACCACATGTTTCTATGCCCAGAAATATGAATGTTGCACCCTACAAAATTCCTGAAAAGATTGGAATTCAATTTGATTTTGAAATCATTTGAAAATCATTCAGAAAATCAAATTGGAAATAGAAAAGGAATAAAGAAAAAGAAAAAGGCTGGCGCTGCTAATCTAGCCCAACAGAGAATCCAGCCCAGCTAGCCCACCCGGGTCGCCCCACTCTCTCTCTCATGCGCTGACGCACCCACAGAGTCGCTGACGCCCGAACCCCACTCCCTCTCTGTTCTATTCGCTGACAAGTGGGCCATGTCCACGTCACCGTCGTCTTCCCCAAATTTCGCGAAGAACACGTCGCCGCTGGCCGTTGTTGCGTTGATTTCGCGGCATAATTGACATTGATTCTCCAGGCATTTCTTGTCGAGCCCCTGCCTACTTAAACCCCTCCCTCTCGCGGCCATTTCCCCTCACTCACCAACCACAGAGCGCCCCCAGGCTGCGAGTATTCCTCGCCGCAACTCCGCTGTTCCGACGACCTCGTCGACGAATTCCGGTGAGCATCGCGCCCCCCTTTGTCCATGGTTCATGCTATCATGCTCTGCAGCTCCGTGTGCATCTATTGACACCTCCCATTTGCTCGCGCATGGTCTGTAGCCTCGGCAGCGACAACAACTGAGCGCCACCGCTCTCTGCTCGAACTCCGGCGACCTCTCCCCGTAAGTACCAGCCGCCCCTTGCCCTCTGTTTGATACGCCTAAGATCCCCAGCGTCTTGCGCACCTAACGGTTCCCTCCTCTTGTCTTAGGGCGGCTCAGAACTTCGCCAACGTCGACGAGCCGAAGCCACAGCCGCCAGGGACTACTCCGACGAGCAATCCGCGACGACCCCGAGCGCCCCTTCGCCAACCAGAGACACGTTGAGCTTCACCTCGTCACGGCGGTTCTGGTGAGCATCCTCTCCCCTCCCCGGGTGACCTAGAACGCCGGCACCGCCACTGATAGAGCGCTCCGCCGCTTACCGCCGCGCCAGCGCCGCCTGTCTGTGGTCAACTAGATCGTGGCCGTTAGATGTAGATCTTGCGGTTTAAATTAGAACTTAAACGAAGAGGTACGAGCGCATCTGAGCCACTAGATCTAACTTAAATCTTACGGCTCGCAGAGATCGATCCGCCCGAACCAGTACGGGCCAATAGGAAACAGACGTGTGGCTAGGGTTAGATTTAAAACTGGATTTTGAATCTGATTTATGTCCAAATTTGATTTGGTTATAACTTTTGATCCCCACGTTAGAATTTGACAAATTTTATACCGTTGAAATCAGAAAAACAAGCCCTTTCTAAATATGCAATGTGTTTAATGTTTTGCATCTGATAAAATGGTTTTATTTGCAGAAACATGTGTAGGGCTTATTTGAGAATATGAAATGTTTAGGAATTGTTTTTAGTGTTAAATAAATTTGGTTTGGCAAGTTTTTGACTTGTTTAGGATTCAGTACTATGCACTTGCTTGGTTGAGTTTTAAAAATCATCACTTAGCATTTTGCATGCACGCATATATTTTTGTTTGTATATGTTTTGTGTGTAATTTGTTGCTACCAATTTTTGTGTAGATTTTGGTGCTAGTGATTGTGATTGTGAGGAGTGCTACTCTCCCAACTACCAAGGCAAGTGGTACTTCATGAATATTTCCATCCCTATGTTTTATACTAAGCATTAGAAATATTTTTCTAAGTCTTGCATGTTAATATTTTGCCTTCATGCCATGATGGGAAATCCTAAGTAGTTGTAGAATTGCTAGGAAATTTCTAAGTTAAGTTACTATCTATGCCATGCTTAGCCTAGCTAGTAGCAAACAAGGGTTGGTGAAATATACATGCTATGATGAAAATATTTCTAAGTCTTTGGACTTTTGTTTTACTTAATAAAACAACTAAGTCAATGAATCACCTGGGTGGAAAGGGACTTGAATGGTGGTTTTGGTTGAGTGGTTACACAAGGCCCATGGCTATGGTTTACCTTGTGTATCTCACTTGTGGCAAGCCACCCAGGAACAAAGGTATTTTAGAGGCCAAGTGTTGAGAAGCTTCTAGTGAAGCCACTTGGAAATATGGGCTCTGCCTGGACCACATAGGTTGCTAGAACTTAGCCATTTGGACAGTTGGTGGTAGTGGGAATGATAGGTTGGAGCGCATCCATTTGGTCTAAGGGAAGGCTTCTGAAAGGTCCTGTCTTGGTGAAACCAAGTCTGGTGGGGAAAGTGCACAACCTCTGCAGATAGAAAAATCTAAGTACTTAGCCAAGTCCATGGCAATGGACAACTTGAGCATCAAGACATGGAAGCTATCAAGAATCTCATCATTCCAACTTCTAAGTGAAAAACTTGTGGGTGAACAAGGGTGAAGGACCTCAATGTCTATTGGTGGTTCCTTGGGTAAAGTTTTGACAAAGAAAAACTTAGTGATTTCAACTAATAGGCAAAACCTATTTTGAGCAAAGCAAGCCAAGCTACACTTAGCCAAATTTGCATATAGTATCTAGTCCACTTAAAATATACTAAGGTATCACTTGCCAATACTATTCCAAAGTATTAACCCACTGTGGCTGTAACTTGTGATGTTGGAGGTTATTCTGATGAGGATTAGGTGTCATGAGTCTACACTCAACATGTTTGCCTGTGGCACATGAAGATGAAGACTTATATTTATTTACTTATTCCAAACTCTCGTAATAGGCCTATGGCCTTTGAGTTGTATAGACTATGTTTATCTCTGGAATGGATGTAATAATGACCTTTGTATCTGTGTACTTCATCTTAAACTGTGGATGCTAGCAATGATCCAGGGACTAGCATTGCAATCACAGGGATCCTTTTCCTTTACAAAGGAGGGATCTTACAGATGGTATCAGAGCACTGTGTTGCCTGTAGGATTATGACCCTAGGATTGGAAACCACTAAGGAAAAAATTTCAAACAACTTCTACACTTGTCTATTCTTCTCGTAGACTTTTCTAATCTTCTTTCTCATCTCTATTTGTAGATGAACTCCATCAACGAAGCTGTAAGGAAAGGACCACTCATGACCATGACTTTGGAGTGTGAGATAGAGTTTCCCAAGGCTCTCAAGGACCTCATGGTGGCAATGTAAATACATGGTGCAGCTGTGTACAAAGGCTTTCCTGTGATGGATGAAGGAGTTGAGTACTGGTGGGTGCAACTTCACTTGTACAAAAACAAGGAAGACAACCACAAGGAAACAGGATTCTGCATGTACACCAACACTGTGGTGCACACCACATTCTTTGAGTCAGCAAGAGATGCAGCTTGGAGGACTATCAATGAACTTAGTGCTAGAGTCAAGTGCAGAATGCTCAACCTCCAAAATGACCTAAGGAAAGAGAAGGAACATACCCAAGAGTTGGAGGCTACCAACCAAACCTTAAGAGGAGACATTATAGACTTAGTGATGGAGTCATGTGAGCAAGATAGGCTAATTGCTTCTAGAAATATTGTGTTAGCCAACAGATCCAGTGAGATAGGATTGTAAACGTACTTCGTTAGTTGGACCACCACTTATCACCTTATTTTCCAAATGTTGCTTTAAAAATAAGTTGAACTTTGATTGTTGTAATGGATCCATGTGAACCATGACTTGTGTGTTTTGATATATATGGGATGCTTTGCCTTGTGTTTCTTTTTAGATTGTGTTGTTCTAACTTTTTCTATCTTATAAATAGATGCCTAATGTTACCATCAGCACTGTTGAGGAGTTCCAGGGAACTCGCTTTGGTCCTCGTATTGTTGAGCTTACCACCTTGCTCAATCTCCCTCTTCCTACCATCATGGTGCTTCCCCTCACCAAGTTTGAGAAAAAAGACCTTTGGGGCTTCAAGGTCAATCAGCCTGGACGTCAGACAGAGCCTACCACGGAGGCCATCATCTTCAAGCTCATGCACGATGACAAGGAGAGAGGCCTTGAGGTAGTGATGCAGGATCTGATAGGACGTCTGCTAGGGAGACACTCCCGACAGGTTAGAGGTACTCACTTCCACGTCTTCGGTAGACGTGATGAGGATGGAGAGTCCATTGACTTCGAAGACGATTCGAGGGACACAACAGAGCCGATTCGTCTATACCTCCAGGGCTTAGAGTCTCTCATTAGGCACATGGACACCGACAGGACCAATGTCATGCTCTGCAATGACGAACTTCAGGTGTAGCTTCGCGAGAAGGACAAGCTCTTCGCGGAGCAAGATGAGATAGTCAAGGAGATGGAGACGAAGTTCGAGAGCCAGGACAGAAAGTTCAAGAGTGAGGAGAAGCGAGTCCAGGATAGGAACAAGAAGATCCGAGACATGACTGAAGAACTGCAGGCCAGGGACTTCGATCTCGAGCATCAGCAGACGGTGATTGAGAGGCTTCGTTCCCAGAAGAGGGCTCTCAAAGCCAAGATAGAGACCTTGACCACCAATGTCGAGGAATACAAGACCGCAATGGAGAATGCAGGTCTTACCTTTGTCGAGGAGGAGGTTGATGCCGAGGAGTAGATTTGACTACTCGTTTATCTTATATTATCGTACTTGTTGTTTGAGAACTTGTTATTGACCATCCTACATGTGTATGGCTTATTATCTGTGTGTGTTCTACTTTACGAACTTGTTATCTTGTTGTTGAACTTTTATCCTTTTGTTGCATGCTTTGTGATTGTTTATGAGATGTAATGTGCATAAAAGCATCTATGGGTATCTCATTCTTATCTCTATTGAACAAACCACAGATGCCTCCCCGTCGTGCAAACCCCAACCCCAACAACAACATCACTCCAGAAATGCAACAAATGATGACCGCTCAGACTCAGCTGATGCAGATGATGACGACGTTCATCCAGAACCAAAACAACAACAATAACAACAACAACAACCCACCGGGCTTTGACATGCTTACCAGGTTCTTGAGGTTGAGGCCAGCAAAGTTCTTAGGAACAACTGATCCCATGGTGGCCACTGATTGGCTATGCACAGTAAACAAGGACTTAGTAACTATGGGTTGTACTGATGCTGAAAAGGTCAGATTTGCAGCACATTTGCTGGAAGGACCAGCCGCCACTTGGTGGGATAACTTCCAGATCACCACTCCCATAGAATATGTGACATGGGAAATCTTTGAAGATGGATTTCGTACTGCTCACATCTCATCCGGAGTGATGAGTCTGAAAAAAGGAGTTTCATAACCTGAAGCAGCGCCACCGCAGTGTGGCTGAATATATTGAGGAGTTCAACAATCTGGAGCGTTATGCACCGGATGAAGTTGACACTGATGCTAAGAGGAAAGAAAAATTTCTTGAAGGCCTGAATGATGAACTGAATCTGCAGCTATCAGTGGCCTATGTTCCCACTTATCAGTCCCTTTGTGATAAGGCTGCTATTTTGGAGAACAAAATGAAGCAAGTTGAGAGTAGAAAGATAAAGCACTCCGACAAGCACAGCTCGGGATCGTCTCACAAACGATCTCATTATGATGACAGTGGAAGATCAGGATCCCACAAGCATGGGAAATTCAACAAGCACCACAACCACAACCGTCATGACAACGACAAGTACAAGAACCACAAGAGTGGACATAAGAGCCACCACAGTTGTAATGGAAGTGGAAGTCAGCCTGTTAAGAGAGAAATTAGTCAGGTTGAATGCTACAAATGCAAGAAGATGGGGCATTATGCAAATGACTGCCCAGAAAATAAACTTGAAGGACCCAACAAGCCCAACCCTTTTCAGAAGGGGCAGGTGAACCACATCAATGTGGAGAAGGTCTATAAGGAACCTGATGTTGTTGCTGGTAAGTTCAGACTCAATTCTATCCCAGCATTTGTTCTTTTTGATACTGGAGCATCGCATTCGTTCATATCAAAAGCATTTGTTGATAGAAATGGGTTTCCAACTGATAATATTGGGTGTCCAATAAAAGTTAGTTCTCCAGGTGGAGATATGATAGTAAGTCTTGGATGCCGGGATCTAGTAATAGAGTTTGGAAAACATAAGTTCCTGGTGAGTCTGATAATCCTAGATTCCCAAGGACTGGACGTAATATTGGGAATGGATTGGATGGCTAAGTATGAAGGAGTACTAGATTGTGCTAATCGTACTGTTGCACTCACAACCCCAGAAAGAAAACGGATTAAATTCATATCCAACTTTGAACCAAAAGGGAGTAAGCTAAATTCTCTTAAGGGGGTTAGCATAGACAGTGTGCCAATTGTCAGTGAGTATCCGGATGTGTTTTCAGAAGAATTGCCGGGAATGCCACCAGATAGAGATGTGGAGTTTCTTATAGATTTGGTACCAGGGTCTGGACCAATAGCCAAGAGACCATATAAGATGTCAGTTGACGAACTAAAGGAGCTCAAGAAACAACTAGGAGAACAGTTGCAGAAACGATTTATTCAACCAAGTTCTTCATCTTGAAGAGCCCCGGTATTGTTTGTGGAGAAGAAAGATAGAAGTCAAAGCTTATGCATAGATTACTGTTCACTCAACGAGGTGACTATCAAGAACAAATACCCTTTGCCTAGAATCAATGACTTGTTTGATCAGCTAGAAGGAGCTTGTGTGTTGTCAAAGATTGATCTCCGGTCAGGTTATTTTCAACTCAAGATAAGAGAAAAAGACATACCTAAAACAGCTTTTACTACAAGGTATGGATTGTATGAGTATACCGTGATGCCTTTTGGCTTGACCAATGCTCCAGCATACTTCATGAATATGATGAACAAAGTGTTCATGGAATTCCTTGACAAGTTTGTTGTCGTTTTCATCGATGACATCTTAGTCTACTCCAAGATCAAAGAAGAGCATGAAGGACATTTGCATTTGATACTTGAGAAGTTAAGAGAACATAAATTTTATGCCAAATTCAGCAAGTGTGAGTTCTGGTTGGATGAAGTTGGATTTCTTGGACATGTTATGACAAAGGATGGTGTAGCAGTTGATCCTGCTAAAGTTTCAGCTGTGACTGAATGGGAATCTCCCAAGTCCGTGAAAGAAGTTTGTAGTTTCCTTGGCTTAGCAGGTTACTACAGAAGGTTCATTGAAAATTTCTCAAAGGTAGCTAAGCCTATGACGGAATTGCTAAAGAAAGACAAGAAGTTTGATTGGTCCGAAGGTTGTGAACTCAGCTTTCAGGAATTGAAGAAGAGACTTGTAACAGCACCAGTCTTGTGTCTGCCAGATTTGGAAAAAGATTTCCAAGTATATTGTGATGCATCTCATCAAGGTTTGGGTGCAGTACTTATGCAAGACGGTAAAGTTGTGGCTTATGCCTCGAGACAACTCAAAACCCATGAAGTGAACTACCCTACTCATGATTTAGAGTTAGCCTCTGTTGTCCATGCACTAAAAACATGGAGACACTATCTTTTGGGAAAACGTTGTGAGGTGTTCACAGATCACAAGAGTTTGAAGTATATCTTCACCCAGAAGGAAATTAATACGAGGCAAAGAAGATGGCTAGAACTCACCAAGGACTATGACTTAAGTTTGCAATACCACCCCGGTAAAGCAAATGTTGTAGCAGATGCTCTAAGTCGTAAGGTTTTTGTGAATGGCCTTACCAAAGGAGAATTGCCAGATGATTTGTGTGCCCAATTTAGAAAACTCAGGTTGGAGATTGTGCCGGAAGGACATCTCATGTCTATGGATGTTCAACCCACTTTGTTGGATAAGATCAAAGAAGCCCAGAAGATTGATAAGGAAATTGAAGAGATTAAAGAAAAGATTGGCAAGGGAAAAGCCAAAGGGTTCCATGAAGACGAACAGGGTACATTATGGCATGGGAAACGTATCTGTGTTCCACAAGATCCGGAACTGCGAAAACTGATTTTGCAAGAAGCACACAACTCTCCGTTTTCCATTCATCCGGGTAACACCAAAATGTATATGGACATGAAGGAAAGATTTTGGTGGAATAATCTCAAGAAGGACATCGCCGAACATATTGCTTTGTGTGATGTATGTAGTAGAGTGAAAGCGGAACACCAGAAACCAGCAGGTTTGCTTCAACCACTACCTATTCCTGATTGGAAGTGGGACAAGATTGGTATGGATTTCATCACCGGATTACCAAGGACCAGGTCAGGATACGATTAAATTTGGGTTGTAGTGGATTGCCTAACTAAAGTGGCTCATTTCATACCCGTGAAGACAACCTACACAAGTGCTAAGTTGGCCAAAATCTATATGAGTAGAATTGTATGTTTACATGGAGTGCCCAAGAGTATTGTGTCTGATAGGGGAACTCAATTCACTTCCCATTTTTGGAGACAGCTACATGAATCATTGGGAACGAGGTTGGAATTCAGCACTGCTTTTCATCCTCAAACTGATGGACAGACAGAAAGAACTAATCAAATTCTTGAAGACATGTTGAGGGCATGTGCTCTAGACTACGGAGCCAGTTGGGATGAAAGTCTACCTTACGCAGAGTTTTCTTATAACAACAGCTATCAAGCCAGCATTTAGATGTCCCCATTTGAGTTTCTCTACGGGAGAAAGTGTACCACCCCATTATTATGGAATGGTGTGGGAGAAAGAAGTTTATTCGGACCAGATCTTATCAAAGAAGCCGAAGAGAAGGTCAAGTTGGTTAAGGACAGGTTAAAGGTAGCACAGTCCTGACAGAAAAGCTACGCAGATCCTAAGCGTAGAGAAGTCACCTACAAAGTCGGTGATAGAGCTTATCTTAGAGTATCACCACTCCGTGGAGTGAAGAGGTTCAGAGTCAAAGGAAAGTTGGCCCCAAGATATGTTGGACCATTCAAGATTCTGAGTCGCAAAGGAGAAGTTGCCTATGAAATTGAACTCCCAGAATCTCTATCAGCTGTTCATAATGTGTTTCATGTGAGTCAACTTAAGAAATGTCATCCAGAAATGGAAGAAACTTCTTTGAAGGATACTATACCTTTGGAGGAGGTTCAATTGGAAAGTGATATCACTTATGAAGAGAAACCTATCAAGATTCTTGATACTGCAGAAAGAGTCACACGGACCAAGACTATCAAGTTTTGCAAGGTCCAATGGAACCATCATACCGAAGAGGAAGCAACATGGGAAAGAGAAGATGATCTTCGGAAAGACCACCCTCACCTATTTGCTAGCCAATCCGAATCTCGAGGGCGAGATTCACCTTAAGGGGGTTAGATTTGTAACATCCCAAAAATCATGATTTCAAAGATTGCATATCATTCATGCATGCATATAATTTTGAGATCATTTTCAAACCATTTTCAAGAAAACAGAAGCACATAGTGCTATCATTTTATGTGAGCAAACTTAAATAAAATGACCATCCTCAAACTTAAGTGTTTTAAACCAAGTTTGTTTGCTTCCTTGTTGATTGGTTTGAGTGTGGAGTTTGGACAAAAATATATAAAACAAATATGGTTTCAAAACCATTTTCAAAAACATTTCTAAATCAAGTGCTATAGCACTGTTTATTTTGTTTATTCAAAAGAACCAAGCTTGAACAGAGAGACCACATGTTTCTATGCCCAGAAATATGAATGTTGCACCCTACAAAATTCCTGAAAATATTGGAATTCAATTTGAGTTTGAAATCATTTGAAAATCATTCAGAAAATCAAATTGGAAATAGAAAAGGAATAAAGAAAAAGAAAAAGGCTGGCGCTGCTAATCTAGCCCAACAGAGAATCCAGCCCAGCTAGCCCACCCGGGTCCCCCACTCTCTCTCTCTCACGCGCCGTCTCACCCACAGAGTTGCTGATGCCCGGACCCCACTCCCTCTCTGTTCTATTCGCTGACAAGTGGGCCATGTCCACGTCACCGTCGTCTTCCCCAAATTTCGCGAAGAACACGTCGCCGCTGACCGTTGCTGCGTTGATTTCGCGGCATAATTGACATTGATTCTCCATGCGTTTCTTATCGAGCCCCTGCCTACTTAAACCCCTCCCTCTCGCGGCCATTTCCCCTCACTCACCAACCACAGAGCGCCCCCAGGCTGTGAGTATTCCTCGCAACCCGGCTGTTTCGACCTCGCGGCAATTCCGGTGAGCACCGCGCCCCCCTCTGTCCATGGTTCATGCTATCATGCTCTGCATCTCCGTGCGCATCTACTGACACCTCCCATTTGCTCGCGCATGGTCTGTAGCCTCGGCAGCGACAACAACTGAGGGTCGCCGCTCTCTGCTCGAACTCCGGTGACCTCTCCCCGTAAGTACCAGCCGCCCCTTGCCCTCTGTTTGATACGCCTAAGATCCCCAGCTTCTTGCGAACCTAACGGTGCCCTCCTCTTGTCTTAGCGCGGCTCAGAACTTCCCCAACGTCGATGAGCCGAAGCCACAGCCGCCAGGGACTACTCCGACGAGCAATCCGCGACGACTCCGAGCGCCCCTTCGCCAACCAGAGACACGTTGAGCTTCACCTTGTCACGGCGGTTCTGGTGAGCATCCTCTCCCCTCCCCGGGCGACCTAGAACACCGGCACCGCATCGACAGAGCCGCTCACGCCCCGCTGCCAGCCGCCGTCACGTGGTCAACTAGATCGTGGTCGTTAGATGTAGTTCTTGCGGTTTCAATTAGAACTTAAACGAAGAGGTATGAGCGCATCTGAGCCACTAGATCTAACTTAAATCTTACGGCTCGCAGAGATCGATCCGCCCCAACCGGTACGGGCCAATAGGAAACAGACGCGTGGCTAGGGTTAGATTTAAAACTGGATTTTGAATCTGATTTATGTCCAAATTTGATTTGGTTATAACTTTTGATCCCCACGTTAGAATTTGACAAATTTTATACCGTTGAAATCAGGAAAACAAGCCCTTTCTAAATATGCAATGTGTTTAATGTTTTGCATCTGATAAAATGGTTTTATTTGCAGAAACATGTGTAGGGCTTATTTGAGAATATGAAATGTTTAGGAATTGTTTTTAGTGTTAAATAAATTTGGTTTGGCAAGTTTTTGACTTGTTTAGGATTCAGTACTATGCACTTGCTTGGTTGAGTTTTAAAAATCATCACTTAGCATTTTGCATGCACGCATATATTTTTGTTTGTATATGTTTTGTGTGTAATTTGTTGCTACCAATTTTTGTGTAGATTTTGGTGCTAGTGATTGTGATTGTGAGGAGTGCTACTCTCCCAACTACCAAGGCAAGTGGTACTTCATGAATATTTCCATCCCTATGTTTTATACTAAGCATTAGAAATATTTTTCTAAGTCTTGCATGTTAATATTTTGCCTTCATGCCATGATGGGAAATCCTAAGTAGTTGTAGAATTGCTAGGAAATTTCTAAGTTAAGTTACTATCTATGCCATGCTTAGCCTAGCTAGTAGCAAACAAGGGTTGGTGAAATATACATGCTATGATGAAAATATTTCTAAGTCTTTGGACTTTTGTTTTACTTAATAAAACAACTAAGTCAATGAATCACCTGGGTGGAAAGGGACTTGAATGGTGGTTTTGGTTGAGTGGTTACACAAGGACCATGGCTATGGTTTACCTTGTGTATCTCACTTGTGGCAAGCCACCCAGGAACAAAGGGATTTTAGAGGCCAAGTGTTGAGAAGCTTCTAGTGAAGCCACTTGGCAATATGGGCTCTGCCTAGACCACATAGGTTGCTAGAACTTAGCCATTTGGATAGTTGGTGGTAGTGGGAATGATAGGTTGGAGCGCGTCCATTTGGTCTAAGGGAAGGCTTCTGTAAGGTCCTGTCTTGGTGAAACCAAGTCTGGTGGGGAAAGTGCACAACCTCTGCAGATGGAAAAATCTAAGTACTTAGCCAAGTCCATGGCAATGGACAACTTGAGCATCAAGACATGGAAGCTATCAAGAATCTCATCATTCCAACTTCGAAGTGAAAAACTTGTGGGTGAACAAGGGTGAAGGACCTCAATGTCTATTGGTGGTTCCTTGGGTAAAGTTTTGACAAAGAAAAACTTAGTGATTTCAACTAATAGGCAAAACCTATTTTGAGCAAAGCAAGCCAAGCTACACTTAGCCAAATTTGCATATAGTAACTAGTCCACCTAAATTATACTAAGGTATCACTTGCCAATACTATTCCAAAGTATTGACCCACTGTGGCTGTAACTTGTGATGTTGGAGGTTATTCTGATGAGGATTAGGTGTCATGAGTCTACACTCAACATGTTTGCCTATGGCACATGAAGTTGAAGACTTTTATATATTTATTTACTTATTCAAACTCTTGTATTAGGCATGTGGCCTTTGAGTTGTAAAGACTATGTTTATCTCTTGAATGGATGTAATAAAGACCTTTGTATCTGTGTACTTCATCATAAACTGTGGATGCTAGTATTGATCCAGGGAATAGCATTGCAATCACAGGGATCCTTTTCCTTTATAAAGGAGGGATCTTACACAGAACCATGTTTTCATGGGTAACACTTTCAACATTGCACTTACTCTATTTAGTTGATATCATGTTCTTTTGTTTATGGATCCCGGCGGTGTGAAATAAAAGAGGATCTTGTAAGCTCATGGAGTTTGTATATGTGTTAGATAAATGTCTAGGCGGCTAGCCTAAGCCATGCCTAATCATGGTGGAAACTTACAGCATAACCATAATGAGCATTTTGTGAAGCATCCTCAATAAAAACCTATGCAAATAGCAAATAAAAAGATCGCTGAGATGCTCATTGTCTGTTGCCTTGTCATTTTGATATGGGATAGATCCTGTGTCATGGGTCAAGGTGTACCCCGTTGGCGGTTCTCTATGATACACATATACTTACAATGACAATAACTTGCTTGTGACCAAAGTTGAGTAGCATGAGGTTCGGTACTCGTACGCAAGGGGCATGAGATTTTCAACTTATGATCTGTCAAGCATATACTTCATATTTGTGTCACTTTAACCTTAATCACTTCAAGATGCTTATGATAGGGGAAATGAGAGCTAAAAGCTAATAAGTACTATAATTTTTCGAAGCTCTTTATGAAACTTGAAATCCCTTCTTCCCTATGTGAAGAGCCTTTCTTTTTTACTTTTATGTTGAGTCTCCATCTTCTATCTTTATGCACCAATTAAGAGAGCATAGTTGTAATTCTTAGTTCAATGTGCATTGTCCCAAAACTTATTGATTGACTCATTATCATGGTATTGCTTGTTCTTAAATTATTTGTATCTAGTCACCCTTATGAACTTTGAAGGTGTCCTATGCATTTATGTTTTGCTATTCCATGAAGTACAAGCTAAATACCGCTCATGCTATGTTTTCTATATGTGAAACAAACAACTGTCTTTCAATGCATTGTTATTCATGATCTTTTGTTTGTACCTTTTCATGTTACAACTTAGTTGTTATGTCTTATTGTTAGAACTACATCTTTCATGCTCATGTTTAGAGTACTATCATCCCAGCTATCAATGCTTTACAATATCTTGATCAAGATTGTGATTGTGCATGTCACCTCAAAAATTATTCTTTTTATCACTTACCTACTCGAGGACGAACATGAGTTAAGCTTGAGGATGTTTGATACGTCGTAAACGTATCTATAATTTTTTATGCTCCATGCTTGTGTTGTATCAACCATCTTATGTTTTATCTACACTTTGAGGCATTTTTATACATTTTGTGGAACTAACCTATCGACAAAATGCCACAGTGCCAGTTTCCTGTTTTCTGTTGTTTTTGGTTTCAGAAAAGTTAGTAAAAAAATATTCTCGGAATTGGAAGGAACAAAAGTCAAAGTCAATATTTTTCCGGAGCGAAGACGGAGTCCAGAGGGGGGGCGAAGTGGCGCCACAGGGTGGCCGCACCACCCCCTAGCATGGGCCCACCCTAGACCGCACCAGGGCATGGTGTGGGCCCTCTATCCCTCAACCGACCTTGGCCCTTTGCCTATATAAACATCCCGAGGCAGAAACCCTAAGCACCCGATCAGAAATCCACGAAACAGTCCATAGCCGCCGCCACCATCGTCCCTAGATCCGGGGGGTCTGAAGCTCTTCCTGGCACCCTGGCGGAAAGGAGAGATCATCCCAGAGGCCTTCTTCATCACCATGCCAGCCTCTGGAGTGATGCGTGAGTAGTTCACCCTTGGGCTATGGGTCCATACAGTATCTAGATGGTTGTTTCTCCTTCTTTGTGCTATCATGTTTAGATCTTGTGAGCTCCGCTCTGAAGGGTTCGCAGCATAGAAAACAAAAAATTTCCTATGATGGGAATAACTATGTACCAAGATCTATCTACTAGATACAAGCAACGGGCAGATGTATATCCGTAGATAACATACCCTTGAAGACCGACAAAGTTTAACGAGTTCAAACTCGTGGTTGATGTAGACGATCTCTTGCCGATCTCGAGATCGAGAGGAAGTCCTAGCGCCACAAAACAGCGGCACATCCGTTCTCGCACACACGTACGAGGCACCGAGCAACCTCCGCATCCTCGCTCCAGCGATGCAGCGGAAGCACAACTCTTTCTTGGCAAATAGCCACCGGGAACATGTATCTCGCTAGTCCGAGACCATGGGGGATAAATACTAGAGGGGGAGAGAGATCCTTCACGAGGAGGTGTGAGTGAGAGAGAGGGAGGGGGCTCCTTTTATAGGGATAGGGGGGCACCCAAGGGGCCATGTGCCCAGCCATGGGGCTGCCCCCTCCCCTCCTTTCATTCATGTGGGTGGAGACTCCACTCACACAAAAGCCTTTCAACTTCCTCCACTCAAAAACCCACTCAAATTCCCATTAAATTTCCACAAAATTTAATGCAAACTCTGATTAAATAAAACTCCTTTTATTTATTGAGAATTTTGTCAATTACTTTAATGACAAACATTCTCATATAACCCCTTGATAGTATTTCATTTCACATGCAAAAACACTTTCTACAATTTCACCCGCAAACCTGTTTCGGTATCTAGTGAAATAAATTCCTACGCTTGTTATTCTTTCCGGCATGAAACTTTTGCTCCAATTGGATGTCGGTGTCTCTTAAGTGTGCCACCCTACGGTTCGTGAATAATGCAGACATGATCGAGACCCTTCTCCGATCAATAATCCGAAGCGGGATTTGGAGACCCATACTGACTCCCACACATTCAACGATGACTTTCTTGTGATCGAAGGAACCTTTTACGCTAGCATCTTAATCCTTTTGTTTCGGATATATTACATGTCCGAGATTCGATCATCGGTATCTCCATACCTAGTTTGATCTCGTTACTGACATGTACTCTTTTCTCTTTCCCGTGATATAACATTCTAGTGATCAAATCACTTGCTTGCAAGCTAACCAATGTGATATCACCGAGAGGGACCAGAGTATATCTCTCCGTCATCGGGATGGACAAATTCCACTCTTGATCCATGAGCCTCAACATAACACCTTCGTAGCACTGAACCCATCTTTATAGTCACCCTGTTACGGTGTGACGTTTGATGTTATCAAGATACTCTTCCGGTGTTAGTGATTGACATGATCTCAAGGTATAAGGACTAAGATTACTTCATATGATGTTATAGCAATATAAACACAATGACCTTGATTGTAATGCTATACTTCGGATGAATGTTCATCGCACCATTACACTAATGTTGTGACCTTGTTATTAACAACATCCAACGTCCATGATTAGGAAACCTTTGATCATCTTGTTAATCAACAAGCTAGTTTATAAGGGAGGCATAACTAGGAACTTCTTTTTGTTTATTAAACACACATGTATTAATGTTTCTATATTAATACAATTATAGCATGTAAAATAAACCTTTATCATAAACAAGGAATACCATAATAACCATTTTATTATTGCCTCTCGGGCATATTACCTTCAGTCTCCCACTTGAACTAGAGACAATAATCTAGTTTAAAAACTTTGCGTATTGAACACTTTTGGCTTTCTGGTGTTCCATATACGCAATTGCAAGTGGTTAACATAATCTATGAATCTGACGCTTTCAGATCCGTGTGTATTTGCATGTCTTTGCGTCTCCATGCATCACTCATTCTCCAATGAGATGGCATTGTATAAATTTGGTCTTTTGGTGAGACCTTTAGTTCTTTGGGGTTAAATCATGTCGATACTATTGTCATACAATATATCTTTAGTGTTAGCCCGTTGCGAACCACACCTTAGTTTGATAAAAAAAACTACTTGAAACAAATGCCCTCCTTTGCTGCTACTATAGCAGTCATATACTTAGTCTTTTGTTGTAGTATCTGTCACAATGTCTTAACTTTGGAATTCATCCAAATCCGTCATGGAATCTCCTTTCCATTACATTGTGCCACTCATAGTTTAATTTGAGATAAAATTAATTTGTATCTTGTGAAAAAACTAGTATCAATGTAACGCTTTACAATGAACTATTTGTAACTATTTGTCACCTCTACATAAATATATTCTTATTTTTTCAAAATATCATAAGAATTTCCTTACTATCGTCCAATGATCATCTTGTGATTCATTCTGGTATATGCTCATAACACTTAGAGGATAGGACATATCTGGATGTGTACATATCATGGTATGATTGATCAAAACATTCTTATGATTTCACTCATCAAGTGTCAAAGCACTTGAATCTTGTTTCACTTATCAAGTGTCGATACAATTGAATCTTGATTCAATTCTTTTTCCATGCGACAAGAAACTTTTCTCGTCGTTTCTATATTGAACTCCTTCAATATCTCATATATGTACATTTGGCACAACCATATTAGCGTCACAGTCTATCCATATAGACATTCATGCTAAATATTCGCGTTTTGCCTAAGTCTTTCATCGAAATGAAATCCTTAACCTTTGTCAATAAAATATACATCATTTCCAATCAACAAGATGTCCTCCACATAATATATTAGAAATATGTCTAAGCGCTCCCACTTAATTTCTTGCAAATGCAAGCATCTTCATCATCTCCTGATGAAAACTTCTTTTTCATCATGGTGAAGATTCCAACTCCGCGATGCTTACTTCAACCATTGAAGTTTGCATGCCCTTTTAGCATCCTTTGAATTAACAAAACCCTTTGGATCGTGTCATGCACACGTCCTAGGTAACCATTTTTTAGAAGAATTTTGTTTTGTTTATTCATCTACCATATACCAAATTATATGTAGTGGTTGCAACTTTAATCCATCCAGACTAAATATCACTATGAAAGATCAAATCTTGTCATAGTCAACTCCTTGCACATTGTCGTAAAATACTTTACCGACATGTCGATTATTTCATAGATATGAAACATCCATGTCTGTTTCTTTATAGATCCAAAAACGACCAATAGGTTTTTACACCTTTCCGGAGGGTCTTCCAAGTTCAAAACTTGACTTCTTGTGTATGGAACTATCACGGATTTTATGGCTTCAAGCCATTTGACAGAGTCAAGGCCCATCATCGCTTCTTTGCATGTAGTCGGTTCATCATTGTCAAACAATAATGATTTACTCTCAAATCTCAACATTTGATTGTTTATCCGACCTACTTGGTTCAATAGGAACTTAGACCTCCGTGACCGCAACCTTTGAGGCACATGAGCCATGAGCATTTTGGCTGCCTCCGGAACATTTTCCGGCGCTGCGCAACTTAGCACATATAGCTAAGGTTCATTAACCTTATTAAAGTTCTATTAACCTCCGACTTAACCTTTTATGAAAAACTTCTTTTTTAAGAAACTTCACGTTTCAAGCGACAAACCCTTTTGTCCTTGGTGTTATGGAGGAATACTCAATGGTTATTCGAAATAACCTACAAAGACATGCTCATCCGACTTTGGTTGTAAACATCTTACTTATGCTTAGCATACCAAAATTTAAGAAATGACAATTTGGGTTTTTACCCCAAACCATAACTTCCATGGTGTCATTTCAATGGATCAAGATGGAGCTCTTTTCAGTGTAAAAGCGGTAGTCTCTAAAGCTTTTAATATTTTAAAACATAATGGCAGTTTTATAAATAACACCTTTGATCCAACCATGTCAAACAAGGTTTCATTAAAAATCTCAAACACTCCATACTCCTATGGTGTTTCGGGAGATGTAAATCTAGGTGTTTTGCTAAACTTGCAACTCAAATAAATCCCTTTATGATAAATCATAATTCATTTATATTTCTTATTACACTTGTAACTCAAATAAATCCCTTTATGATAAAATCATAAATCATTTATTTTCTTGTTACAATGATTTTAAACTTCATCTTGAAAGTCTTTGAAACATTTTCAAATATTTCATACTTCTTTCTCATTAAGTGAATATTCACTCAAATTTCCCGAGAAAGCATATGAAGTTGAACTCCATCACTTACGACTGTACATAATGGACTACATACATTGATATGTATAAATTCCAATATTTTAGTCGTTCATTCTTCTTTGGCCTTTGAACGAAGTTTCAATTATCCCGAGGAAAGTCTCACAAGCATCATTTGATCAAATTAAAGACCCCAAAAATCCATGAAAATGGAGTTTCTTCATGTTATCTTTCCAATATAATTTAAACGATGATGTCACTTCGTAAGTGATCTTCCAATCATTTGTCTTGCGACATTTTAGCATTAGCTTTATGGATATGATTTCTTCAACTAGATTTGTAAATCATCCATCTTATATGGAATACAGTAATTATTTGAACAACCTTTGTTCTCATAATACCTGATTTAAATAACAATTATTAAAACAAATCTTGAAGTCAAGCTTTGATGTCAACGAGAAATACAAACAACGGTTTGTTTGTTTTTTATGAACATCATCACATATTCTTTTAATAGTTACTTAGGCCATTGTGGTTCATGAATTGCATCGTTCCGTATGAAATTTCATACCAACCAATTCGGTATCTAATACCCAAGAACCACATTACTTAACAAGCAAAGAATACAGTCATAACATGTATATCATCTATATACCTAAACAGAATATTTCCAGTCTTTTCTTTTCTGCCAAATATATTTTATAGATTCTCTTTCAGCATTTCCTTTTTCCTTTTAAAAGAATCAATCAACATCAAAGTGGCACCATATACATGACACATAGTCCAAAGCGTGTATATTCAAATAATAATACCTTTGGACTTGCACTTTGAAGTAGATCACCATCATCAAATGATCGGCATTCTTTCAAAATCCATTCTTTAGTAATCTTTTAGTGTAGTAAACACTTTACATACATCTTCTGTTCACCCTTATCATGATGACTTTCATGGTCAAGCTAATGTAGCTTATAAAGGAGAATCGTGAGTATAACATTACTTTCCAAAACCTTTTTGGATGATTAGGATGTCTAGCATCTCCAACCTTCGCAAATTCTCATCCAATATGAGAACATATATTATACTCTATCATATTGCACCAAAACATTGTTTCAGATATCGTTATATCTGTCACACATGATGGTTTTTGAAACAATTCTTTCAGCTCCTAGATAAACTTGATATTAAAACAATCAAGAATCATGGAGGCAAACATGATACTTAAGATACTAACACTGGAATTGTTACTCTCGATTCAATACTAATTATCAAATTTCACGGAGTAAATAGAGTTTGCCGAAAGTTTGCAATAGGACTTTAAACTTTAGATTGACACTCAACACAATACAATACCAGTTCGTAAAGAATATATCCAGAATTCTATAGTTCTATTATCTCAATTACAACTAAGCATAAAGTGGTGAACGAATGCCAATGACGACAACAAATTATGCAAATTCACTTTGATTTAATTTATGATAAATTGATTTCTACTAATCCAAATTAGAAATAAACTCCCACTCAAAAACGACATCCCTCGTATCTTTTTGGTGATTACATGAACCAAATCCACTACACCAAGTCCGATCATCACGTGAGTCGGTGTAGCTTCAAAGACAAGCATCAAATGGGCATCATATCTTCCATATGACTCATGATTAACCTTTCGGTCCGTGTTACGAGGCCATGTCTATACATGCTAGGTTCGCCAAGTAAGAACCTTAGTATTCGTGTGTGTAACTGTCTTACACCCGAAATATGATCGTGGATCCAAGAACACCCGATCATCACGTGATGTCTTGGAGCGACGAAACATAATCGGTGCATACTTAAGGGAGAACACATTTTTATATTGATATCTAAATCAAGGATCATCTTATTATGCTAATAAAACGAAACTAGCAATATAAGATGCAATAAAACATCACATGTGAATAAGTGAAATGATATGGTTCTTGCACTTGATCTCCATCATGTGCATCATGGTATGATCATTATAATACCTCTGTGTAAGGCCAAGGTCTATGGAACTTACACGTTATGTGTGTTGTAAGAGTATCGACTTAGGGCCCGTTTGTTTGGGCTTTTAGCTGCTTTCCAGTAGAAAAAGCCAAAAAAAACTAGCCAAACGGGGTAGCTGCGCTTTGGGCTTCGGCCGAAGCGGTGGGCAAAATAGGCGATCCCGGGAAGCACGTCCGGGGGTGCTTCCCGCGGCTTCCCACGGACCGCAAAACGTTTCGGTCCAAAATTACGGACGAAATGCCACCGGCACCAGCAGCCCGTCTGCCCGCAGAGCAAAATCCTGGGCCAAAAGAAAAAAACGCAAGCCAAACACACCCGACCCTGAACTCCTGGAGGCGTACGTACGTAGGGTTCGAGCTCCTCGCCGCCGGAGGATACCCGCCGCCCGACCTCCTCCCCGCGTCCATACCTTGCCCTGCCACCCGACCTCCTCCCCGTCTCCATACCTTGCCTTGCCACCCGACCTCCTCCCCCGCCGCCATAGCTTGCCCCGCTGCCCTGACCTCCTCCCCGCCGCCATAGCTTACCCCGCCGTCGAGTTCCTCCCGACCCTGGAGCATCCCCCGCCTCCAAGCCTCTCCCTTCCGAGCACGGTGCTTCCCCCGCCGGCGACCCTTTCCCTCCCGCCGGCGACCCTCTCCATCCCGCCGCCGAGCCTCTCTCTCCCGCGGCCAAGCTTCTTCCTCCCGCTGTCGACCTCGTCACAGGAAAGGTGAGACCTTTCTGATGTAGGACTTGATGTACTCGACAGGGGAAGGATGGGTTCTCCCCCTGTATGATTGATGTTAGTATCCTTTTAAGTTTTTGTACACAGCAATCATACGCAACATCTTGCTTAATGTTTAATTTAATCGTACAGATAACTCACATGTTCCCTCGTATCTGTCCATCCTAGCTAGAGCAAGGTAACGGCGATCACGTAGGACTGGCTACGGCCAGCAAGACCAGGCGCGCGCCCTCAACCAACCTCCACCTTCCACAGGTTGCTGGTTGCTAATTTAGAAAGAGAGATTGATAATGAGAGATTGAGAAAGATAGAGAAAGAAAGAGAGATTGAGGGACGTGCTGCTGGTCGCTAATTCAGAAAGAAAGTGACAGAGATAGAGAGATAGAGATACGTGCTGCTTCTTGTTTGCTGTCCAGGACATCACACTTTCCTCTTGCAATTATGTTGTATACCAGGCGTATAGCGTCTAGCTGCACGCTTAGAAAACAAATACTACGAGACACCATTTAGTTTACAGCTGAGGATAAAAGGTTTTTACAGAACATGGCTATTCTTTATTAACCGCCAGGCTAGTGAATGAGTCGGAAAAGATTACCGATGATTTTGTTTGCGTCATTTAGCTCATATGATACACGCATTCTACAACGCGCCATTGAGAAGTATCCAATACAGTTTCCGACCACTCCCGGTGGTAATTTTCTATATCTTTATCTACATGGTACACATAGTTACAAATGCATTGTCGTAGTTGTTTAATTTTTTTTCATATGCAGATACATATTACCTTGTTGATTCTGGTTATCCCAATAGCAAAGGGTTATTGGCTCCTTTCAAGGAGAACACATACCACATACCAGATTTTCGTCGAGAAGGGAGACCAACAAATAGGGAAGAGATTTTCAACTATCTGCACTCATCGCTACGGAATGCTATCGAGCGTGTCTTTGGTATCTTAAAAAACAAGTGGCGCATATTGAAGTATATTTCTTCTTATGGTCTGGTTACACAGAAAAGAATTATTCTTGCTTGTATCACGCTTCACAATTTTATTAGAGACTCCAACCTACGAGACAAACAATTTGATCGGTGTGATGCAGATGAGAACTACCTTCCTAAGGTCCAAAGAAAATCAGTAACATCAGTCGGTGATACCGCTTCGAGTGGACTACACACGGTAGACATGAAATCAATACGCGATTGTATCGCCACCGCATTGTACAATGCTAGAAGAAGATGATCGGTGTGGATGTATTTATGTTCATTATGATGCTATCTTGTTTTGTGTAATGGTCGGATATGTATTTTGGACAAACTATTATGTGACATATGGTATTTTAATAATGACATATGCGTTTATGCACTTCAGTAGTTAAATATACATGTTATATGAATTACAGGGACATTACAAACAATTCCTTAGCATACAGCCAGGCAGCTAACCAAATTGCCAAACACCCAAACTCAGAGAAGTAGCTTTTCCTGCACAGTAGTTTTCTCTGCATAGCAGCACAGCCAGCCACAACCCAAACAAACCAGTCCTTATACTTCTACTTACAACATCACCATATCATGACACTAGCCCAACAACAATCTAAACTAGAAGCCTCTAATTTATCCATTGCAAGTTTTACGTGGCTTAGGGCTTTCGAAGATAGAATCGTTCTTACCTACGAACATGAACCACAACAAGGATAATCAAATTGTTTACAACTCGTTGCAAATTAGATATTGGCTATAGTAGGAGAGACAGACACCCGCTAGCCACTTATGCAAAACTAGTTGCATGTTAAGCGTGGAACAGGTCTCATGTGCGAGGACATGTAAAGTTTCTCCGGGCTTCTTCATCCCACTATGCCACCAATATCCAAAGTACAACTAAGAAGCAATAAAATGATCATCATCACCCACATACTCATATGTGTACTACCTATGCAAAGCATCTACCATAGATCCGACTCTAATACCACTAAAGGGTTCGCAACATAGAAAACAAAAAAAAATCTACGATGGGAACACCTATGTACCAAGATCTATCTACTAGATACAAGCAACGGGCGGATGTATATCCGTAGAGAACATACCCTTGAAGACTGACAAAGCTTAACGAGTTCAAACTCATGGTTGATGTAGACGATCTCTTGCCGATCTCAAGATCGAGAGGAAGTCCTAGCGCCACAAAACAGCGGCGCATCCGTGCTCGCACACACGTACGAGGCACCGAGCAACCTCCGCCTCCTCGCTCCAGCAATGCAGCGGAAGCACAACTCTCTCTTGCCGAATAGCCACCGGGAACATGTATCTCGCTAGTCCGAGACCATGGGGATAAATAATAGAGGGGGAGAGAGATCCTTCACGAGGAGGTGTGAGTGAGAGAGAGGGAGAGGGCTCCTTTTATAGGGATAGGGGGGCACCCAAGGGGCCCTGCGCCCAGCCATGGGGATGCCCCCTCCCCTCCTTTCATTCATGTGGGTGGACACTCCACTCACACAAAAGCCTTTCAATTTCCTCCACTAAAAACCCATTCAAATTCCCATTAAATTCCCACCAAATTTAATGCAAACTCTCATTAAATAAAACTCCTTTTTTTATTCAGAATAAAACACTTTCTGCAATTTCACCCGAAAACCTGTTTCGGTATCTAGTGAAATAAAATCATGCGCTTGTTATTCTTTCCAGCATGAAACTTTTGCTCCAATTGGATGTCGGTGTCTCTTAAGTGTGCCACCCTACGGTTCGTGAATAATGCGGGCATGATCGAGACCCTTCTCCTATCAATAATCAGAAGTGGGATCTGGAGACTCATACTGACTCCCACACATTCAACGATGACTTTCTTGTGATCGTAGGAACCTTTTATGCTAGTATCTTAATCCTTTTGTTTCGCGATATATTATATGTCCGAGATTCGATCATCGGTATCTCCATACCTAGTTTGATCTTGTTACTGACATGCACTCTTTTCTCGTTCCCGTGCTATAACATTCTAGTGATCAAATCACTTGCTTGCAATCTAACCAATGTGATATCACCGAGAGGGCCCAGAGTATATCTCTCCATCATCGGGATGGACAAATTCCACTCTTGAACCATGAGCCTCAACATAACACCTTCATAGCACTTAACCCATCTTTATAGTCACCCTATTACGGTGTGACGTTTAATGTTATCAAGATACTCTTCCGGTGTTAGTGATTGACATGATGTGATGGTCTAAGGACTAAGATTACTTCGTATGATGTTATAGCAATATAAACACAATGACCTTGATTGTAATGCTATACTTCGGATGAATGTTCATCACAGCATTACACTAATGTTGTGACCTCGTTATAAGAGAGGCATAACTAGGAACTTCTTTTTGTTTATTAAACACACATGTATTAATGTTTCCGTATTAATACAATTATAGCATGTAAAATAAACATTTATCATAAATAAGGAATACGATAATAACCACTTTATTATTGCCTCTCGGGCATATTATCTTCATGTTCATGATAAAGATTATCTATTTGTAATCCTACATGTTGTGTTTGCGTGGATCCGATGGATATTGAGGTACTATGTCAGATTGATTATTGATTCTATCATTTCTATGTTATGTGTGATCTTGCATGCTCTCCATTGCTAGTAGATACTTTGGCCAAGTAGATGCTTATAACTCCAAGAGGGAGTATTTATGCTCGATAGTAGGTTCATGTCTCTAGTAATCTGGGAGAGTGACAGAAACTTCTAAGGTTGTAGATGTGCTTTTGCTACTAGGGAGAAAACAACAATCCTTTGTCCAAGGGCAATTGTATTATTTACTTTACACACTTTGCTTAATGCAATTATCGGTTGCTTGCAACTTAATACTGCAAGGGGTTCGGATGATAACCTGAAGGTGGATTATTAGTCATAGATGCAGTTGGATTACGGTCTATGTATTATGTTGTAATGCCCAATCAAATCTCGTAGAGATCAACATATCTAGTATATGCATTCTCAATCTATCAATTGCCCCGCTATAATTTTTTCACCCAGCATGTTATTTATCTTAAGGAGAACACCTCTAGTGAACTGTGGACCCTGGTCCAATCCTTCCCATTGATATACTGTTACCATTTATTGTTTACTTTCTGCAATTATTACAAGCAATTACTATCTTCTACACTATACGTTTAATCCTTTGTTTTCAGCAAACCGGTGAGATTGACAACCTCACTGTAAGTTGGGCAAAGTATTGTGGTTATGTTGTGCAGGTTCCAAGTTGCTAGCAACACCTTGGAGTTGTTTCCTTACTCCTATTGGTTCGATAACTTTGGTTTCATAACTGAGGGAAACTTGCCATTGTGCTCATCATACCTTCCTCTTGGGGTTCCTAACGAGCTCTACATATCTGAGCCATCACCCCCCCAAATCCCTCTCCACGGATCTGTATCATGGTGTTGCGGCGACGACACCGCAATGGAGTCTCTGACGGGTGGTGGTTACGCAAGTCAATTATATACCGATTCTAGTCTTGATCCAATTTGCCAGTTTCCTTTTTGGATATCATATTAGATCTCATGAAATGATGTTGGGTCTTTCCCCTAGGATGACGTGGTGCCACGCTGGATCTTTGATCCATACCAGAACAGTGTCCCTATGAGATATTGCTACAGGAAAATATGTTTATGCGATAGATTCCCGCGCAGACTCGTCATTTTCCATGGCAAGCACATCGGACACAGGTTCCTCGGCTGTGACCTCAGAACGCCGAAGTTCCCGTACTTGTTTTGATAGGATTAGCCACACTCGAAACAACTATAGTGTGCGTTGGTGAAAATGTGGAAGGAAACCAGGGATGGAGATCTGAGCAATAGCTTTGAGGAGGAGGAGTTCGAGAAGGAAGCGAGGGGGCTAGCCAAAAAGAAATTGGGCCTTCACTAAAGGAAGATTCATGATATTTGTCTGAATCTTGCTAGATCTATAGAGCCTTCTAGGATTGCACTAAATGGACTATCTATGCGAATTATTGATGATTAATTAAGGATGTTATTATGTGTCAACACCCGGATTTTTCAATCCTAGATGCCTGTTATGCCATACATCGCAATCCCAGGATTACCATTTTTGCGAGACATAACAGAATTGGATACCATAGTACTTCATCCATTACAAACAATACATAAGTTCTTACACAAATAGGGATCTCATGATCCAGTTCTTAATACAACATCAAGCGGTGAATACGTAGTAATAGCAGGCGGCGTGAAACTCCATCTTGAGGTCACAGCAATGCTTGACGATGGGAGATGATCCTAGTTGTCGCATCCTTACTGGGGTCCATCCTCCAGGTACTCCTCTTCATAGTCTGGCCATGGGAATAGCCAGGGACAAAGCCATGAGTACTCTTTAAGTACTCGCAAACTAATACTAACAGGTAAGGGGTTTTTGGATAATAGGACACTAGGCTCTAGGGTTGTTTTGCAAAAAGCCAGGTTTATCTCTACTCAGTTCCAAGCTAGTCACAATTTTATAACTCCTAAATGGGATCTTGTAATTCAGGTCACAACTCTGTTGTGGTCGAGTCAAAGTCTCAATTCATTTCACGAGTCATTTTTTTTAAAAGGGTCTGACGGGGGAACAGTATGGCCACTCCAACTGTCCTTAACCGCGGACTCGGCTATTCGAATAGTTTGACACTCTGCAGAGATTGTACACTTTCACCACAACATTCGATACATCCGTCAGGAACAAATCCTGAATTCACCATAATCAATATGCGGATAATCAATCCTAACCTTTCAATTACACTCCCTAGTATAAGCACCTCTCCTATGAGTTTGGCCTCCCAACCATGACTCACTATCATCTTGGGTACTGCACAGGTGGACAATATTCACAAGGTAGCCTCAGCTCAGACCTTGGCCGTGAGGGAACTAATACTAAGGTATATAAGTTTCCAGTCAAGCCCTACCCAATATTCGGGTATTGTGGTTGTAAAATAAAATTGGAATGGTATCGCATCCAGACAACCATCAGTTTTATAAAGGGCTAAGGCTCATGCCTCAACATTTTCATCACCAAAATCATCAAGGGTTTGGAAACACATGTCCAAAACATTTCAATAGAATGATCCATCATTCCAAGGTTTTCATAACCATTTTTCCACCAAGTACTCCCATCTAAGGTTGATCAAGTTTTATGCTTAGCACTAGCATCTATAGGTGGGGGTAGTAATGATGAGGGGTGGTACTAGTGGAGTTTCACTAAGTCCAACATTATATCTTAGACTGAGATCAAGGTTTCTACCTTAGGCCAAATTTTATGCTCTTTGAGCAACCTTTAGCACAACTGTCTAGTATCTACCAAACTCTTAGGTAGACTCTAAGTCAACTTTGATAAAGAACTAAAGAAATAAGCTTGCCATAAAACTGGGTTTGGTTTAGCAAGTAGATATGATCACATATGCGTAAGGCATATCGTATTCATATCACAAGTATGGGTTTGTGGCAATAATAGGGTACTTTGCAAGGGTTAGCTTGCATAGGTATAGTATCTTGCAAGTGTTAGCTTGCACAATCACTAGTAGTATTAGGCTTGCCTTGTGCAGAGCAGTGGTTGAAGTTCTCCTCGGCTTCCTCTTCGTAGTATCCTCCTTCTTCCTCGTATCCTTGGTCGGTACTAGCGTCTATGAATAAATACGAGGTACACAATCACCAAACAATACTTAACTACTTGCAATCATCACACACAAGGGTCCTATAGATGATCTAGCATCATCTCTAACATTACAAGGTTAAGGCTTGGTTTAAAACTTTTTATTTTAGAAAAGTAATTTCTACTCATTGAAAAACTACTTAAGATTTAATATTCTCCAAACTAAACATGGGATCATGTTGACACATGTCATCACCACATGTTGTAGTCCATGGGAATGTGATTTAAAGTGGTGTCACAATTTAATAAGGTTTAACCTTTTTATTTTAATTAATTAAAGTGACTAGAAATGCCTATGGGGCATTCTTTTATTGCTTGAACATTATTTTTGTAAGTAAACCTAGATATTTTTATATATTCTGAAAGGTATGGTTAAATGTGATTTTTGAGAGTTGGAATCAACTCAAAAGCTTTTATGGTTTAAATTTGAAAAATGTTTGAATGCAGAAAAGCTTCTGCCTTGTTATTTTTGCTATGGGTGATCTACTGATCCAAATGACTTGAATCCAACGGGCTTGGATTAAGCATTCACAGACCTTTCCAACAAAATTGGTTTCATCCAATTTGGTGCACTGAATCGATCTGGATTTATTTTTGAAGTTGGGTGTTGAAGTGTGTTTGAAAAGAAAAAGAAAAAGGTTTAATTTGAATTGCTGGGCTGCGCGGGAAATTCTAACGGGCCGGCCTGCTAAGCGCAGTGCTCCCGTGGGATGCGTAAGTGGGTGTCCCCACTCGTCAGTGACACGGGGCTGGGCGAAGCGGTATGGGGTGATGTGGATCGTTCAATCTAGCTCTAATCTAACGGCTGTGGATCATCGTCGTCGCGAGACTGCTCCGGCGAGAACTAAACCTAGCGCGGCCAGTGGGGGTCGCTGGGGGCTCACCGGGGTACTGGCGAGGGTCGGCGAGGCGGGCGAACGACGAAGTCGATGACGGCGAACCTCCTGGTACCAGTGGCTTCTCCTGGGGCGGCTCCAATCGCTGGCTCCTTTCTTCTCCGGCAGCGGCAGGCTCCAGTGAAATTCCAACGAGGTGGTGCGCGCCTTGCTCTGGGGATGGTGTGGCACGGTCAGTGGGGAGAGGGGAGTAAGATGGTGTGAATAAATCGTGTGGGGGTGGCCTCTATTTATAGTCGAGCGAGGGGACCGTCGGGGCGCAAGGTGAGCTCGTCGGGGGCGACGTTACAGGCGGCTAATGGCATGGGCAAGGGTAGGGGGCGGTGCTGTGTCTCCTGGCGATGCTCAACGGCATGGTCGCGAGTCATGGGGCGGTGTGGTTTGGTCTGGAACGGGCGGTGCTCTGCGCGGCAGAGGCGGCGTCTTCGACGGCGGGCGGTGGTTGTATGTAGCGCGTCAAACGGGATGTCTGGCGGTGTCGGTGGTGATCGTGTGTGCAGCGGTGAGGCGGCGCGCGTGATGTGGACGCTGGTCGCGGTGGCGCTCTGGCGCATGCTCTCGGCATGGTCTGGGCGCGGCTTGTGCGCGTGGTCAGGGCAGCAGCAGCTTCAGGGCTAGATGGCGGTGGACGGTGGTGCCTCCCGGACAAGGTTGGTACGGCTAGTTCTTCCTCTAACTCTTGTCCCACAATAGGGTGACATGGGGTTGCTGTTCACCATTAATGGCAATGTCAAGCTCAGGGTGCTAGTGTTGGGCTAATCTTTCTAGATGATCTCTTGGGTTGTGTGAGCTAACTAGGGAACAAGTTAGGCAAGAATCACTGCACACTATAGTGTTTGATGTTTTGTTTAATTTGTGTCTGCAACCTGTTTGATGAAATGGCCGCATGAACTCAAGTTTTGAATTTTGAAATGATTTTTGGTGGGTATGCTAGATTGGTTCTGGTGAGTCTGTAGATGTTTTGGTTTTGAAAATTGAGCTTGTTTGGGTGGGTTTTGAAAAAGTGGGATCTTCCCATATGAAGAAGATTCAATTTTGAATTGTCATTTAAACTATGCATTTGAAAGTTTCTGGATGATCACAAAGTGGGCCTTGATACTCTGTTATGAGTACATTCAACGGGTGCAAAGATCCAGAAAAGTTTCTATTAGGTTCTAAAAGTTTGAGATAGCCAAAGTAGGCATGGGAGTTAAATTGGTCAAAATGACCATTCCCTTAATATATTTGTTTTGATTTATTTGTCTTTAGGAAAAGTGTGGGAAATGTTTTATATGATGTTATTTTCACCTTAGAAACATTTTACAAGCAAGGGGTCACACAAACAAGGTGGGTTTAGAGGATTTCAAAAATCCATGCATTCTCATATGCATGCATTCATGAATTCATTTAGAAAAGTTTTTTGTTGACCCTAATCTTGATGATTAGTGTTTTGATGATCTAAGTTTGATATTTTTGAGATGTTACAAACCTTCCCCCCTTAAACAAAATCTCGCCCCGAGATTTGAAAAGAACGAAAAGATTACCTAGGGTTTGAAGAGACCTGGAGACTCCGTTCTGATGTGATCTTCGCGTTCCCAGGTAGCTTCTTCTTCTGTGTGATTGCTCCATTGAATCTTGAGAAATTTGATGCTCCGGGTTCTGGTGGTTCGAAAGGCTTCCTCCAATATACGGATGGGCACTTCAGGGTAGGTCAGGTTGTCGTTGATCTCTATGGTCTGGTGGTCGATATTCTTGAACACTTCGGTCTTCTCGGGGACTTCGAGACATTTGCGAAGTAACGAGATATGGAACACATTGTGTACAGATGACATCTCTTCAGGTAGCTCCAGTTGATAAGATACTTCTCCTCGACGGTTCAAAATTTTGAAAGTTCCGATATATCTGGGGGCTAACTTTCCTTTGAGTTGGAAACGCTGCATTCCCTTCAATGGCGACACTTTCAGATAAACAAAATCTCCGATGTTGAAGGCGAGGTCTCGACGTCTCTTGTCGGCATAACTCTTCTGTCGGGATTGGGCGGTCTTGAGATGCTCACGAATCTTGTGAACCTTCTCTTCTGCTTCTCGTAGGATGTCGGGTCCGAAGATCTGACTCTCTCCTACTTCCGACCAGTTCAAAGGGGTGCGGCACTTTCTTCCGTACATGAACTCAAAGGGGGCCATTTGCAAACTGGCTTGGTAACTATTGTTGTAGGAAAATTCTGCAAACGGCAGACAGTCTTCCCACTTGGATCCATATTCTAGCACACATGCTCTAAGTATATCTTCAAGTATTTGATTTACTCGCTCCGTTTGTCCATCGGTCTGAGGGTGATACGCGGTACTGAAATCTAGGCGGGTTCCTAAACCTTCTTGGACTTTCTTCTAGAATCTCGAGGTAAACTGAGTTCCTCGATCCGATACTATGTTCTTGGGGACTCCATGCAAACTAACTATTCTAGCGATGTACAACTCCGCTAGCTTCGAACTCTGATAGGTGGTTTTGACGGGCAAGAAATGGCCTACTTTGGACAATCTGTTCACTATGACCCAAATAGAGTCATTTCCCCTACTAGAAGTAGGTAGTCCAGTGATAAAGTCCATTCCTATAGAATCCCATTTCCATTCCGGAATTTGCAAAGGTTGCAACAATCCAGCGGGTCTTTGATGTCCTGCCTTGACTCGCTGACATATGTCACACTTGGCGATATAGCTTCCGATTTCTCTCTTCATCTTATGCCACCAAAATTGCTCCTTCAAATCTTGATACATCTTAGTTCCTTCGGGATGGATAGAATAAAGAGTATCGTGAGCCTCCTTCAAGATAACTTCTTTCAACTCCGAATCTTCTGGTACACAAAGGCGTCCTTTGTACCACAAAACTCCTTCTTCGTCCTCGGTGAATCCGGGTACTTTACCTATACCGATACGACGCTTGATTCCGTCGATACTAGCATTTCCTTTCTGCGCCTCTTTAATCTGACTGATCAAAGTGGGCTGAAGTTCGATGCTAGCCAAAAATCCTTCACTTACTAATTCCACTCGAAAATCTTCCATCTCTTTGTGCAAACTTGGTTGCTCCTTCAAAATCATGGAGTTCAAGCGGCACGGCAATCTGCTAAGGGCATCGGCTACCACATTGGCTTTTCCAGGATGATAGTGAATGTCCAGGTCGTAATCCTTGATTAGCTCAATCCATCTTCTCTGCCTCATATTCAGCTCCTTCTGAGTGAATATATACTTTAGGCTCTTGTGATCCAAATAAATCTCACAACGATTTCCCATTAGGTAATGTCTCCATGTCTTTAGGGCTAGGACTACAGCTGCGAGTTCGAGGTCATGGGTTGGGTAATTTTGTTCATGTTGCTTCAATTGTCGAGATAGATAAGATATAACTTTGCCTTCTTGCATTAGCACACATCCGAGACCAATCTTGGATGCGTCACAATACACATCGAAGGGCTTCGTGATATCGGGCATGATCAAGATGGGGGCTGAGATTAATCTCCTCTTGAGTTCTTGAAAACTCGCTTCACATTTGTCGGTCCATTCAAACTTCTTGTCCTTCTTCAGCAATTGGGTCATGGGTCGGGCGATACTCAAAAATCCTTCTACGAATTTGCGGTAATATCCCGCCAATCCGAGAAAAGCACGAACTTGGGTTTGAGTGGTTGGGGCTTGCCAATCCTCTACATCTTTCACTTTGGCAGGGTCAACGGCAATTCCTCCGGCTGATACAATGTGACCGAGGAATCCTACCTCCTATAAACAGAATTCACATTTGCTAAACTTTGCATACAACTGATGCTCTCTAAGGGTTCCAAGAATGGTCCTTAGGTGTAGCTCATGTTCTTCTTCTGATTTGGAATAAATTAGTATGTCATCAATGAAAACAACGACAAACTTATCCAGGAAGTCCATAAAAATCTTATTCATGAGATTCATGAAATAAGCGGGGGCATTGGTTAATCCAAAAGACATGACTGTATACTCGTACAATCCATATCTGGTGGTAAAAGCAGTCTTTGGAATATCCTCTGCACGAATTTTGAGTTGATGATAGCCAGTTCTAAGATCAATCTTAGAAAACACCTGGGCACCGGTCAACTGATCAAACAAATCCTCTATCTTGGGCATGGGGTACTTGTTCTTGATGGTGACGTCATTCAACTTCCGATAATCCGTACACAGACGGTTACCTCCATCTTTCTTGTCCACAAACAAGACAGGTGATCTCCATGGGGACGCACTTGGTTGAATCAATCCGATTTCCAACATGGAATCCAGTTGCTTCTTCAGTTCTTCTAGTTCCGACGGGTTCATACTATAGGGTCTCTGGGCTATGGGTCCTGTTCCGGGGATTAGTTCGATGATAAACTCGATATCCCGATCTGGGGGCATACCGAGCAAAACATCTGGAAATACATCGGGGTATTCACAGACTATCCGAACTTGTTCAATGGTAGGTTGGGCTAGACTCTTGTTACACTTGAATTGGCGAGGTAAGGTTTCAGATATATGTTCGACTGATATTCTGGTGGTACTGGTCATGGTGATGGCTTTCTTGGCACAGTCAATCAATCCTTTATGCTTGGACATCCAATCCATTCCTAGTACTACTTCCAAACCTTTAGTTCCGAGTACTATTAGATTAGCATAAAAATCTATGCCATGGATTCGGATAGGGACGGCTTTGCAAATTTGCCTAGCCTTGGTGGTTGATCCGGGAATTTGTACAATCATCACATGCTTCAATTTGGTTGGTTGAATTTTACTAGTGCAGGCAAATTCTTCGGTGACAAATGAATGCGATGCACCAGAATCAAACAACACTCTTGCAAGTACTGAATTAACAGAAAACATACCCAGCACGACGTCTGGCGCTTCTTCAGCATGCATGAGAAAAAGACGGCCATTGCGGTTGAGTGAATTCCCTGGGGCAAATCTTCTCCCTGGCTGGACACGACGCTGCTGCTGAGCTGGGACATTGGTATTAGGGGCTGTAGCATTCTTCTTGTTGGGACACTCGTTGGAATAGTGGCCTTTATTTCCACAGTCATAACAGGTCACTTGTGACTTGTCCTTGGCTGTGACAGGCACAGCATTGCTTCCAGTCCTTGGGGCAGTGTTGGGGTTGGTGGTAGTATTGTTGGTGTTGAACTTGGGTGGGGCACGGGTGAAATTGCTAGAGTTGCCGGGGTTGTTGTGATTTCCTCCGGGTCTAGGGTTTCCACGGTTGGGATAGGTCGGACGGGTCATAGGGGGTCTGTTGGTTCTTGGGGCAAATCCTGGAGATGGGTTGGGGCGATACTTTGGGGTCTGATGGGTTCCTGGTTGATGCATCATGTGATGCTTGCGGTTCTCATTGGCTTGGTTGATCTTTCCTTCCATTTGGATAGCAGAGTCGACAAGGGCTTCAATATCAACAAAGGGGATATTGACTAACACCGTCTGCATCTCGTCATGCAGACCATTCAAGAATCTTTCTTTCTTCTTGGCTTCGGTGTCTATCTCGTCCGAGGCATACCTAGCTAATGACAAAAATTTATCACGGTATTCCACTACAGTCATCCTTCCTTGCTTCAACTCTCTAAACTCGTCTCTCATTCTCTTGATTAAACCTGGTGACACATGGGTTCTGCTAAACTTGACCTTGAATTCCTCCCAGGTCATCATCTGGCCTCCGGTCATTGCACGAACACTGTTCCACCATGCCCTGGCATCTCCGGCTAGATAATGGGTGGCGAACAAGACTTTCTCGTTGGCTTCCACTCCGGCTACTTCTAAGTTATTTTCCATGGTTTGCAGCCAATCATCGGCGTCTAGGGGTTCTTCTGACTTGGTGAAAACGGGTGGGTTGGTATTCTGGAAATTCTTGAGCTTAGATCCGTGGTTGTCCTGGTTTCCATGGCCTTGGTTGTTATGGGCTAGCTGGGCTATCTGTTGCAGAGTGGCTAGGTTGGCTTGACGTTCCGCTCTTTCAGCTTCGCGGTCAGAAGTCAACATTTGCAGGATCTGCAACATTGGGTCTGGGACTGAACCACTTCCTCCACATGGCATCTGAAGATTTGGATAGATCATGAGAAAAGAGGGAAATTGCTAAGGTTTTGGGTTTTTGAAATTTTTTTGGAGTTTGACTCAAGTTTTCTAGCAACTTGCTTTTTCATTCATTCACTCATAGCACACAGTACAACACACACCACAACAAGGAAAAACAGATGGTTTTAAGAACCATTCTAGGAGCTACGATACAGTGGGACCGACTACTACTCACTACGCTAGTGCTCAGTGCTACTACTCCTCGGAGTCTGTGGCTTCATCATCTTCAGGATCATCGATGAAGGCGAAATCATCCTCATCGGTGAAGAAGTCCATGGCCTGATCCTCCAGAAAATCATCGTCATCGCTGAGATAAGATTAAGGGTCTCCACGAAGATCTTCTCCGGCATTCTCCCTTTCCTCCAACTGCATGTCTCTCTCGTGGATGGTCTCTTCCAGAGATGAGATGCGATGGCGAAGATGGGCAATAATGCGATCCTTCTTGTCGAGGTGACGGCGGCGAGACTTGCGATCCTTTGCTAGCATGGCGATGGTCTGATCCTTCGTCTTGATGATGGCAAACTTGTGGTTGCAATAGTCACGGCAGTTGTCCAACTCCTGCTGACGATCGTACATCATGAAGCTGAGGTGGTCCAATTGAGTCTTCAGCTCGGGGTGGTATGGGGCTTCCAGTGGTTGTCCATTTGCATCACGTCTTGGGAAAACTCAAAGCGAGTACCCTTGATCTGATTGATGCTCTGCCCACACAGACGGGAAAGAGCTTCCTGCATTGCTCTGGCAACTCCATCGAGCCAGTTGTTCTCTCTTAAGGTAAACTGAATTCCTTCCGCAGTGGGAGGTTCAATCTTTCCTCGGAGACTTGCAACAATTAGCCACTGCAGATCTTCTCCTCCTTGATCATTGAGCTGAGCTCCGAAGAACTCGGGATGCGGACGTTCCAGAAGTTCCGAAAGCTGATCCAGATCCCTCTCAAAGATAAGGTCTCCTCCGTTCCCGAGTTGATAAAACTTGCTGTACTTCACGTCCATCTATAAAAATAGAGGATGAGTAGATTAGCAGAGTGATCAAGTGTGTCAAAATTTTATCTATTTTGCAAGAGTTTTTGAGGAACATGAGGTTTTATGAAAGAATTAAAGAGATAAGAATGAGAATAGGTTTTTGTAAATATTTGTTTTCTTTGGTTTTTGAAACTAAGTTTTTGGTTCAACGTCCAACCTAACTAGGGTCTCCTATGGTCGATGGCTCGATACCAACTTGTCAACACCCGGATTTTTCAATCCTAGATGCCTGTTATGCCATACATCGCAATCCCAGGATTACCATTTTTGCGAGACATAACAGAATTGGATACCATAGTACTTCATCCATTACAAACGATACATAAGTTCTTACACAAATAGGGATCTCATGATCCAGTTCTTAATACAACATCAAGCAGCGGAATACGTAGTAATAACGGTAGCATGGGCGAAGCTCCATCTTCGGGGTCACAGGCAATGCTGACGATGGGAGATGATCCTAGTTGTAACCTTCACGGGTCCATCCTCCAGGTACTCCTCTTCATAGTCTGGCCATGGGAATAGCCAGGGACAAAGCCATGAGTACTCTTTAAGTACTCGCAAACTAATACTAACAGGTAAGGGGTTTTTGGATAATAGGACACTAGGCTCTAGGGTTGTTTTGCAAAAAGCCAGGTTTATCTCTACTCAGTTCCAAGCTAGTCACAATTTTATAACTCCTAAATGGGATCTTGTAATTCAGGTCACAACTCTGTTGTGGTCGAGTCAAAGTCTCAATTCATTTCACGAGTCATTTTTTTCAAAAGGGTCTGACGGGGGAACAGTAACGCCACTCCAACTGTCCATAACCGTGGACGCGGCTATTTGAATAGTTTGACACTCAGCAGAGATTGTACACTTTCACCACAACATTCGATACATCCTTCAGGAACAAATCCTGAATTCACCATACTCAGTATGCGGATAATCAATCCTAACCTTTAAATTACACTCCCTAGTATAAGCACCTCTCCTGTGAGTTTGGCCTCCCAACCATGACTCACTATCATCTTGGGTACTGCACAGGTGGACAATCTTCACAAGGTAGCCTCAGCTCAGACCTTGGCCGTGAGGGAACTAATACTAAGGTATATAAGTTTCCAGTCAAGCCCTACCCAATATTCGGGTATTGTGGTTGTACGATAAAATTGGAATGGTATCTCATCCAGACAACCATCAGTTTTATAAAGGGCTAAGGCTCATGCCTCAACATTTTCATCACCAAAATCATCAAGGGTTTGGAAACACATGTCCAAAACATTTCAATAGAATGATCCATCATTCCAAGGTTTTCATAACCATTTTTCCACCAAGTACTCCCATCTAAGGTTGATCAAGTTTTATGCTTAGCACTAGCATCTATAGGTGGGGGTAGTAATGATGAGGGGTGGTACTAGTGGAGTTTCACTAAGTCCAACATTATATCTTAGACTGAGAACAAGGTTTCTAGCTTAGGCCAAATTTTATGCTCTTTGAGCAACCTTTAGCACAACTGTCTAGTATCTACCAAACTCTTAGGTAGACTCTAAGTCAACTTTGATAAAGAACTAAAGAAAGAAGCTTGCCATAAAACTGGGTTTGGTTTAGCAAGTAGATATGATCACATATGCGTAAGGCATATCGTATTCATATCACAAGTATGGGTTTGTGGCAATAATAGGGTACTTTGCAAGGGTTAGCTTGCATAGGTATAGTATCTTGCAAGTGTTAGCTTGCACAATCACTAGTAGTATTAGGCTTGCCTTGTGCAGAGCAGTGGTTGAAGTTCTCCTCGGCTTCCTCTTCGTAGTATCCTCCTTCTTCCTCGTATCCTTGGTCGGTACTAGCGTCTATGAATAAATACGAGGTACACAATCACCAAACAATACTTAACTACTTGCAATCATCACACACAAGGGTCCTATAGATGATCTAGCATCATCTCTAACATTATAAGGTTAAGGCTTGGTTTAAAACTTTTTATTTTAGAAAAGTAATTTCTACTCATTGAAAAACTACTTAAGATTTAATATTCTCCAAACTAAACATGGGATCATGTTGACACATGTCATCACCACATGTTGTAGTCCATGGGAATGTGATTTAAAGTGGTGTCACAATTTAATAAAGTTTAACCTTTTTATTTTAATTAATTAAAGTGACTAGAAATGCCTATGGGGCATTCTTTTATTGCTTGAACATTATTTTGTAAGTAAACCTAGATATTTTTATATATTCTGAAAGGTATGGTTAAATGTGATTTTTGAGAGTTGGAATCAACTCAAAAGCTTTTATGGTTTAAATTTGAAAAATGTTTGAATGCAGAAAAGCTTCTGCCTTGTTATTTTTGCTATGGGTGATCTACTGATCCAAATGACTTAAATCCAACGGGCTTGGATTAAGCATTCACAGACCTTTCCAAAAAAATTGGTTTCATCCAATTTGGTGCACTGAATCGATCTGGATTGATTTTTGAAGTTGGGTGCTGAAGTGTGTTTGAAAAGAAAAAGAAAAAGGTTTAATTTGAATTGTTGGGCTGCGCGGGAAATTCTAACGGGCCGGCCTGCTAAGCGCAGTGCTCCCGCGGGCTGCGTAAGTGGGTGTCCCCACTCATCAGTGACACGGGGTTGGACGAAGCGGTATGGGGTGATGTGGATCGTTCGATCTAGCTCTAATCTAACGACTGTGGATCATCGTCGTTGCGAGACTGCTCCGGCGAGAACTAAACCTAGCGCGGCCAGTGGGGGTCGCTGGGGGCTCACCGGGGTACTGGCGAGGGTCGGCGAGGCGGGCGAACGACGAAGTCGACGACGGCGAACCTCCTGGTACCAGTGGCTTCTCCTGGGGCGGCTCCAATCGTTGGATCCTTTCTTCTCCGGCAGCAGCAGGCTCCAGTGAAATTCCGACGAGGTGGTGCGCGCCTTGCTCTGGGGATGGTGTGGTACGGTCAGTGGGGAGAGGGGAGTGAGATGGTGTGAAGAAATCGTGTGGGGGTGGCCTCTATTTATAGTCGAGCGAGGGGACCGTCGGGGCGCAAGGTGAGCTCGTCGGGGGCGACGTTACAGGCGGCTAATGGCATGGGCAAGGGTAGGGGCGGTGCTGTGTCTCCTGGCGATGCTCAACAGCATGGTCGCGAGTCATGGGGCGGTGTGGTTTGGTCTGGAACGGGCGGTGCTCTGCGCGGCAGAGGCGGCGTCTTCGACGGCGGGCGGTGGCTGTATGGCACGGGGCGTCAAACGGGGATGTCTGGCGGTGTCCTAGGTCGGTGGTGATCGTGTGTGCGCGGTGAGGGCCTTGCGCTGCGTGGACGCTGGTCGCGGGTGGCGCTCTGGCGCATGCTCGGCATGGTCTAGGCGCGGCTTGTGCGCGTGGTCCAGGGCTTGGCAACGCTCGCGGCTAGGACAGGCAGTGGCGGTGGATGGTGGGCTGCCTCCCAGACAAGGTTGGCACGGCTAGTTCTTCCTCTAGCCTGCGTCCACAATGGGGTGACATGGGGTTGCTCGGCTGTTCACCATTAATGGCAATGGCACGCTCACAGGGGTGCTAGTGTTGGGCTAATCTTTCTAGATGATCTACTGGGTTGTGTGTGAGCTAACTAGGGAACAAGTTAGGCAAGAATCACTGCACACTATAGTGTTTGATGTTTTGTTTGATTTGTGTCTGCAACCTGTTTGATGAAATGGCCGCATGAACTCAAGTTTTGAATTTTGAAATGATTTTTGGTGGGTATGCTAGATTGGTTCTGGTGAGTCTGCAGATGCTTGGGTTTTGAAAAAGTGGGATCTTCCCATATGAAGAAGATTCAATTTTGAATTGTCATTTAAACTATGCATTTAAAAGTTTCTGGATGATCACAAAGTGGGCCTTGATACTCTGTTATGAGTACATTCAAGGGGTGCAAAGATCCTGAAAAGTTTCTGTTAGGTTCTGAAAGTTTGAGATAGCCAAAGTAGGCATGGGAGTTAAATTGGTCAAAATGACCATTCCCTTAATATATTTGTTTTGATTTATTTGTCTTTAGGAAAAGTGTGGGAAATGTTTTAGATGATGTTATTTTCACCTTAGAAACATTTTACAAGCAAGGGGTCACACAAACAAGGTGGGTTTAGAGGATTTCAAAAATCCATGCATTCTCATATGCATGCATTCATGAATTCATTTAGAAAAGTTTTTTGTTGACCCTAATCTTGATGATTAGTGTTTTGATGATCTAAGTTTGATATTTTTGGGAAGTTACATTATGTTATGAAAACCATGTTTATTTGATCTGCTAAAAGGAAAATTGGGCGCACCATTATGGGATTATTGTGCACATGCGAGCTACTTGTTAAAGAGCCCATAAATCAAACCCTAACCAACTAAGCCTTACTGCGCCTCCTTATATAATAAGCAACCCTTGCTCCTCGTTACAACTACCATGAAGCCGCCTCACTCCCCCATTCCCACATCGGAACTCAAACCCTAGATCTCACTAGCTACATGCCCACTGATCCTACCATTCCTGACCACTACTTCCGCACTTTCCACCTACGATCTGGCGCGGCTAGCTAGATTCGCACGTGGTCATCGAGGTGGGACAAGCAGATCGTCGCGTGGTCATCAAGGTGGGCAAAGCAGATCGTCGCGTGGTTGTCGCGCCAGCGGTGGGAGAAGCAGATCTGCGTGTGGTCGTCGCGCCAGCGTTGGGCGAAGCGTATCCACGTGTGGTCGTCGTGCCAGCAGTGTGCAAAGCAGATCCGCGTGTGGTCATCACGGCGAGCGGTGGGCCAAGCAGATGGGCGCATGGTCATTAGCGTTAGGATTTTGTTTAGGAATTCGTAGAATAGCAGAACAGAGAAGCTTTCAAGAATTAGATTTAGTATTGAAATCTTCTATTTTCATTTTTTATTTATAAAAAAATTTGAGTAATATGTAAAAGGTATAAATTTTAAAAATAAATATTGTGTTAAAATGGGCTCACAATAAATATTTCAAATATATATAAATAAATTAAAATTATCGAATTCGTATTGGGATAACACCATAAATCAGTTATTGTTAATGTAATTAACTTTCAGTGATGCTGGAAGGTGTAACACAGTAAATAATACGCGGTTAGGCGGCACTAAATTTTAACTGTCTTCCATAATATAACGTGGCACATCCTCTACCGTGACCGGAAAGCACTAGCTCGGCGGATCATGTTGTACCGAGCCAAAAATTCCGCCGTCGTTTCTGAATCCCGACGCAGTTATCCTTGACATCTTTTTTTGTTGCGCTAGCACGAGCACGACGACTAAAGCTGTGCCTCGACGTCTATAAACGCTAGGACCCGAGATCCGTGTTGTAGTGGCTTCAAAAGGAATAGGCGATAAACAAAAAAGAAAATAGAGAAGTAGAAAATCTATATAAGCTTCCGCGTCCATCACGAAGGATTCAATCCAGCCACAGGTTCCCTAGCATGACCTTGTTAAAGACAAAATTTTCCAATCTATGCTTCACGAAATTCGTCTACATAGTAAGAGGCTCTTACTCTAAAACTATTCCTATGAAGAACAAGCAAAACATATAACATTAGATGTGTTGGATTCTTCAATATTCACATCTTACTGAGTACTCAAAAAAAAACTTTGTGCTTTGATGCATAGATAGAAAAGAAGGTTTTATGTACGTGTCCAAGAATGGAACACCCCACTCCATACAACTCAATCCGCAAAAAATAATCAGGGGAGGAATTGGGGAAGTCCCGATCTCATGCGCTTGCTCATGATCTCGCCTCAAGTCTTAATGGTGTCTTACAGGAAGTAATCGAGGGTATCTCATTGTTGTAGAGACGCTCGTGTTCCTATGCTTCCTAATCACTAAGCCATCAGCATTGTCAGCGAAGACGTTTCTTTGTGCATCTGTCGAGGGATGATACATAACACCTATGACCACCGGTCCACGAAATCATCTTCAGCAACTGGAGGGGCTGTGGTAGATTGGATCCACGACAACACCTGATACCAAATTGTTCTAAAAAGGAGGCAACCTGTAAGGATGCACGCCATAGTATCCTCTGACTGGTCGCACAACATGCATCACTGCTGGTGTGGACGATGACGCTGTGTGAACCCCTCACCCGTCCAAGATCTATCCTGACAAGTCAGCCAGTCCAAGATCTATCCTGGCAAGTCAGCCAGATGAACAACTTCACCCTCGAAGGCGTCCAAGTGTTCCATATTAACTTCCACGATCCCGATGCAAACGTTCGTAGGAAGAGAATATCATAGCAAGATCGTGAGGAGTAATGGCCATTAGCCGTCCATAGCCATATCCATCGTAATCTAGAACTCGCATACGTGCTGCTGACCGATCTTTCCAAGGAAATAAAATGGATCATAGACACTGGAGTCTAGCATATGCATTATCTATTTTTTTTGGCCTCCAACCACTCAAACATTTGAATGAGTTTAAACTTCCAAGTGAAAAATAACCCAAATTTTATATCACATAGATCAAACTTTGGACTGGTCAACAAGCTAATTAATTAACAGCATTCAGCTCACATGAATCAAAAATTCGTTCGAACTGACATTAGTAAATAAAAAAACATGAAGAAACCAAACATTTTTAGGCTGATCAATCCGGTGACATCGCATATAAAATACTAGTGCTCTCTGGATCCGGAGGCATTAGCATATATGTTATTCATCCAAGATCCATAATGCCGGTCATTCTCTAGCTGTGACCCACTAGTAAAAAAAGGCTATTCGTTCGTGCCTCCTAATAGCATTAGTTCCGGTTCCGTCACGAACCGGGACTAATGCTGGCACGCGTCCTGGTTCGAGCGGGCACGGGCCCGGAGGCATGCATCCCGGTTGGTAGGGGGCATGCGTATCGGTTTGTAACACAAACCAGGACTAAAGGTTAGGCGTCAGCCACGTGGCGTGGCACACACCTTTAGTTCCGGTTTGTGTTACAAACCGGGACGTATATTCCTGCCCTCTATAAATGCAAGCCCCAGCCCTCTGCCTCCACTCTATTTTTTCTTGGTGGAAGGTGTGAGGGGTGTACTAGTTTTTTTCCCTATGCATGCATTCAAGGTGTTTGATGAAATGTTTGAGTGAATGATCCCGTTCAATTTCTCATAGAACAAAAATATAGAAGGTGTCCGAGACGCACTTGAGCTTTCTCTCCTCTTTATTTCCCTCGATCGAGGTTAGCAATCTTAACTTTTCTCTATCATTGATACAATGCATGTGTCGATGTGAATTGGTCATTTGACTATTTATGATGTCCTGTTTTTGATAAACTTACTTATATGATGCAGATGAACGGTCGGGAATGGATGTACGGTGACCGGCGTATACCCGGGTATATGAAAGGCGTGGATAAATTTATCGATGTGGCTACGGCAAACAAAGAGAATGGTTTTATACGTTGTCCATGTGTTCAATGTCGGAACAACAAGGAGTACTCTTCCTCAAAAATCATTCACGACCACCTGATTATGAAAGGTTTCATGCCCAACTATAATTGCTGGACCAAGCACGGGGAAAGAGGGGTTATGATGGAAGATGGTGAAGAAGATGATGATGATAACAACTATCATCATATGTTTCCTCAATACAGTGATACTGCAATGGAAGACAATGGAGAGGAAGGAGGTGAAGAACGGGCATCAGATGAGCCGACTGATGAACTTGGTAGGGTCATTTCTGATGCAAAGCGAGACTGTGAAACAAAAAATGAGAAGTTGAAGTTAGAGGGCATGTTAGAATATCACAAGAAATTGTTGTACCCAAATTGTGAAGATGGCAGCACAAAGCTCGGTACCACACTGGAATTGTTGCGATGAAAGGCAGAGTGTGGTCTAACTGACTCCTCGTTTGAAAAGATGCTGAAAATAATGAAACCGAAGTTTTCAAAACATAAAGAACTTCCCGAGAGTACCTACGAAGCAAAGAAGACTCTCTGTCCTCTAGGATTAGATGTGCAAAAGATACATGCATGCATTAATGACTGCATCCTCTACCGCGGTAAGGAGTATGAGAATTTAGATAAATGCCCGGTATGCAATGCATTGCGGTATAAGATCAGACGAGATGACCCTGGTGATGTTGAGGAAGAGCCCCTCCGGAAGAGGGTTCCTGCTAAGGTTATGTGGTATGCTCCTATAATACCAAGGTTGAAACGCATGTTCAGAAACAAAGAGCATGGCAGGTTGTTGCGATGACACAAAGAAGACTGTAAGAAAGACGGGAAGTTGAGACACCCTGCTGATGGGTCAAAGTGGAGAAAAATCGAGAGAGACATCCCAGACTTTGCAGGTGACGCAAGGAACTTATGGTTTGGTCTAAGTACGGATGGCATGAATCCTTTTGGGGAGCAGAGCTGCAGTCACAACACCTGGCCCGTGACTCTATGTATCTACAACGTGCCTCCTTGGTTGTGCATGAAGCGTAAGTTCATTATGATGCCAGTGCTCATCCAAGGCCCGAAGCAACCGGGCAACGACATTGATGTGTACCCTAGGCCATTAGTTGAAGAACTCTTACAGTTGTGGGGCAAACCAGGTGTACGTGCATGGGATGAGAACAAACAGGAGCCATTTGATCTACGAGGGTTGCTATTCGTAACGATCAATGATTGGCCTGCTCTTAGTAACCTTTCTGGACAGACAAACAAGGGATATAAGGAATGCACACACTGTTTAGATAAGACTAAAGGTACATATTTGCATAAATGCAAGAAGGTTGTGTACCTGGCGAATCGACGATTTCTTCTGACCAATCATCCCGTAAGAAAGAAAGGCAAGCATTTCAAAGGCGAGGCACATCACTGGAAGAAGCCTGAACTCCCTGCTGGTGATGACCAAATGGTATGGTCAAGGACATAGAAGTAAACTTTGGAAAGGGTCCTGGCGGTCAATCAGTTCCGAACGATGTCGCTACAGGACACGCACCCATGTGGAAGAAGAAATCTATATTTTGGGAGCTGCCATATTGGAAAGTCCTGCGTGTCCGCTCTTCAATCGACGTGATGCACATGACGAAGAATCTTTGCATGAACCTGCTAGGATTCCTAGGCGTGTATGGGAAGACAAAAGATACACCAGAAGAACGGGAGGACCAACAAATTATGAAAGACCCAAATAACATGCATACACAGAACAAGACGGATAAAGGGCGTCACTTAAGTCGTGCCAGCTATGCTCTTACCAAAGCAGAGAAGCAAATCTTTTTTGAAGTCCTTTACAATATCAAGGTGTCCTCTGGCTTCTCATCTAATATAAAGGGGATAATAAATATGGCAGAGAAAAAGTTCCAAAACCTGAAGTCTCATGACTGTCACGTGATTATGACGCAGTTGCTTCCGATTGCGTTGAGGGGGCTTCTACCGGAAAATGTTCGAGTACCCATTGTGAAGCTGTGTGCATTCCTAAATGCAGAAGGTAATCAATCCAGATATTCTGCCAAGGTTACAGAAGGATGTGGTACAATGTCTTGTTAGTTTTGAGTTGGTGTTCCCACCATCCTTCTTCAATATTATGACGCATCTCCTGGTTCACCTAGTGGAAGAGATTGCCATTCTCGGTCCGGTATTTCTGCACAATATGTTCCCCTTTGAGAGGTTCATGGGAGTCTTAAAGAAATATGTTCATAACCGTGCTACACCAGAAGGAAGCATCTCCAAGGGATATGGAACAGAGGAGGTCATTGAGTTTTGTGTTGACTTTATTCCTGACCTTAAGCCGATTGGTGTTTCTGACTCGCGGCATGAGGGAAGACTAAGTGGAAAAGGCACGCTAGGAAAGAAAGCAATGATATGTAGGTACGGGGATTCTTTCACTAAAGCACACTATACAGTTCTACATAATTCCACCTTGGCAGCCCCGTATATCGAGGAACACAATAATATTGTACGCTCCAAAAAACCGGGGAAGCCTGAATCATGGATTACAGATGAACACATGAAGTCTTTCGGTGGTTGGATGTGGACACATCTCTTGAATGACACCACTGTTGGAGATCAGCTATGCTTGTTGGCGTCACCATCTTCTCTTGTATTGAATTTCCAAGGGTACGAAATAAATGGGAATACATTCTACACGATCGCCCAAGATAAAAAGAGCACCAACCAAAATAGTGGTGTCCGCTTTGATGCAATAGACGAGAATGGACAAAAGGACACATGCTATGGTTACATAGAGGAGATATGGGAACTAGACAATGGAGTCTCTTTTAAGGTCCCTTTGTTTCGCTGCAAATGGGTCAACCTGAATGGAGAAGGGGTAAAGATAGACCAGTTGTACGGAATGACAACAGTGGATCTCAACAATCTTGGTTATAGAGATGAACCATTCATCCTAGCCAATAATGTGTCTCAGGTTTTCTATGTGAAGGACATGTCCTCCGAAAAAAGAAAAATATGCAAACGAATACATCATATGATGAGCCAAAGCGTCACGTAGTTCTTTCAGGGAAAAGAAACATCGTGGGAATCGAGGATAAGACAGACATGTCAGAAGATTATAAAAAGTTTGATGAAATTCCACCCTTCATAGTGAAAACTGACCCAAGCATTCCGTTAAGTAAAGAAGATGCTCCATGGTTACCTCTGAAGTGATCATAAGGAAGGACATACGCCAAGAAGTTCATGCCCATATTATGTAACTTTAGTTCATGTCTTTCGCGGTTTGTGGCTTGACCGAAGGATATCTTTCGCGGTTTGTGGCTTGACCGGGACTATATATAGGGGGGCCTTTAGTCCCGGTTTTGTAGTCTCAGTTTTTAATATTAATAAATGTCTTGAGTGTTAGTCCCGTTTTGTGGTTGGAGCGGGACTATGAAGAAGTTGTCCCGATTCGTACTTACCATTAAGATCTGATCTCCAAACGCGCGCGGTCACATATTAGGGAGTGCCTCTATGACCAGTTTCTTGGAGATGCTAGAGGACTGGGATCCGGCGGCATCTTCCTGAAACTGGTTGTAGTGGTGTCCCTGCTCTCGAAAACCATCTTGCAGCTTGTAACTTCTCTAACTAGATCAATACACCTCGGAGCTAACTAATTTCACATACTCCCTCTGTTTCAAATTACTCCGCACGCACGTTTATCTAGGTGGGCTAGTATTCTCTTATTTTTCGTTCAAAAAATTCCCGAGATTTTTGAAATAGCTAGTACACATTTCATACTATCTAGTTCAAAAATTCTAGGATTTTTTTGGATAAAAAATGAGGGAGTACTAGCCCACCTAGATAAGAGTGCGCGCGGAGTAATTTGAAACAGAGGGAGTATTAGGGAGTGCCTCTATGACCAGTTTCTTGGAGATGCCGGAGGACTGGAATCCAGTGGCATCTCCCTAAAACTAGTCGTAGTGGTGTCCCTGCTCTCGAAAACCATCTTGTAGCTTGTAACTTCTCTAACTAGATCAATACACCTGGGAGCTAACTAATTTTACATATTAGGGAGTGCCTCTATGACCAGTTTCTTGGAGATGCCGGAGGACTGGGATCCGGCGGCATCTCCCTGAAATTGGGCGTAGTGGTGTCCCTGATCTCGAAAACAATATTAGAGATGCCTCAATCTGGCTGGAGGACTGGACTCACAAGGATGCCTATTTATAGTACAAGCAGCTCGGCATAGTGTCGACACTTACGACATAATATCGACACTCACCCCTATTATTAGTGCTGACTCATGTTTTGTCCTGGTTGGTGTCTCCAACCGGGACTAAAGGTTCATCTTTAGTCCCAGTTGATGAAAGTTTTCCTTTTTGTCGCACGGAAAAGCCCTTTTCCATTTCGGCCTTAAAAAGCAGGTCGTTTTAATGAACTAACCACCAAAATGCTGTTTCAGAATGCTACCGTCTCATTTTCCTAAAATACTAGACCATCTTACATGGACTGTATCCCAACCGGGACATCTCAAACCTTTTCGTCCATCCCGGGTAAAAAGGACAAATGTCTTCCGAATCGGTAGGAAGTGGGTCCGGTTTGTACTACAGGTACATGATCTATCGCCCATGATTTTTTGAAAAAAATCATTTTTAGACTCGCAATATGTGGTTTCTTCAGAGATCCAATGCAAGTTCTAACGATGCTCGTCCCCTATCTTCATGCACGCCGGTTCGACCATAGTTAGAAATTCAAAAAATTCAAAACAGGCATAATAAATTCAAAAAAATCCGAACAATGAAAATCCTTCGCGTGGTGTCATATTATGTGACATAGTTGAAAGGAAAAATACCAGACTTGGTATATTGATCATGTCTCAAAAAAACCTTCACAAAATGACCTATCATGTTCGAGGTTTCATGGCTTTCGGTCCAAATGACCGATGTTATATGCTGAATCACGGCATAGTTTGTGATGCTGTGCCCATATTATGCATGCATGTGGACATTGATATGGAGAACAATGTTGCAGGAGGAAGTTTTCCTTTTTATCGCAAGGAAAAGCCCTTTTACATTTTCCGAGCGCAAAAAACGGGTCGTTTTGTGAAGTAACCACCAAAATGCTGTTTCAGAATGCTACCGTCCCATTTTCCTAAAATACTGGACCACCTTACATGGACTGTCTCCCAACCGGGACATCTCAAACCTTTTCGTCCATCCCGGGTAAAAAGGACAAATGTCTTCCGAATCGGTAGGAAGTGGGTCCGGTTTGTACTACAGGTACATGATCTATAGCCCATCATTTTTTGAAAAAAATCATTTTTAGACTCGCAATATGTGGTTTCTTCAGAGATCCAATGCAAGTTCTAACGATCCTCGTCCCCTATCTTCATGCACGCCGGTTCGACCATAGTAATAAATTCAAAAGATTCAAAACGGGCATAATAAATTCAAAAAAAATCCGAACAATAAAAATCCTTCGCGTGGTGTCATATTATGTGACATAGTTGAAAGGAAAAATACCAGACTTGGTATATTGATCATGTCTCGAAAAAATCTTCACAAAATGACTTATCATGTTCGAGGTTTCATGGCTTTCGGTCCAAATGACCGATGTTATGTGCTGAATCACGGCATAGTTTGTGATGCTGTGCTCATATTATGCATGCATGTGGACATTGGTATGGACAACAATGTTGCAGGAGAAAGTTTTCCTTTTTGTCGCACGGAAAAGCCCTTTTCCATTTTCTGAGCGCAAAAAACGGGTCGTTTTGTGAAGTAACCACCAAAATGCTGTTTCAGAATGCTACCGTCCCATTTTCCTAAAATACTAGACCACCTTACATGGACTGTCTCCCAACCGGGACATCTCAAACCTTTTCGTCCATCGCGGGTAAAAAGAACAAATGTCTTCCGAATCGGTAGGAAGTGGGTCCGGTTTGTACTACAGGTACATGATCTATCGCCCATGATTTTTTGAAAAAAATCATTTTTAGACTCGCAATATGTGGTTTCTTCAGAGATCCAATGCAAGTTCTAACGATCCTCGTCCCCTATCTTCATGCACGTCGGTTCGACCATAGTTAGAAATTCAAAAAATTCAAAACAGGCATAATAAATTCAAAAAAAATCCGAACAATGAAAATCCTTCGCGTGGTGTCATATTATGTGACATAGTTGAAAGGAAAAATACCAGAGTTGGTATATTGATCATTTCTCGAGAAAACCTTCACAAAATGACCTATCATGTTCGAGGTTTCATGGCTTTCGGTCCAAAAGACCGATGTTATGTGCTGAATCACGGCATAGTTTGTGATGCTGTGCCCATATTATGCATGCATGTGGACATTGGTATGGAGAACAATGTTGCAGGAGGAAGTTTTCCTTTTTGTCACACGGAAAAGCCCTTTTCCATTTTCCGAGCGCAAAAAACGGGTCGTTTTGTGAAGTAACCACCAAAATGCCGTTTTAGAATGCTTACCGTCCCATTTTCCTAAAATACTAGACTACCTTACATGTACTATGTCCCAACCGGGACATCTCAAACCTTTTCGTCCATCCCGGGTAAAAAGGAAAAATGTTTGCCGAATCGGCAGGAAGTGGGTCCGGTTTGTACTAAAGGTACATGATCTATCGCCCGTGATTTTTTTAAAAAAATCATTTTTAGACTCGCAATATGTGGTTTCTTCAGAGGTCCAATGCAAGTTCTAACGATGCTCGTCCCCTATCTTCATGCACGCCGGTTCGACCATAGTTATAAATTCAAAAAATTCAAAACGGGCATAATAAATTCAAAAAAATTCCGAACAATGAAAATCCTTCGCGTGGTGTCATATTATGTGATATAGTTAAAAGGAAAAATACCAGAGTTGGTATATTGATCATTTCTCGAAAAAACCTTCACAAAATGACCTATCATGTTCGAGGTTTCATGGCTTTCTGTCCAAAAGACCGATGTTATGTGCTGAATTACGGCATAGTTTGTGATGCTGTGCCCATATTATGCATGCATGTGGACATTGGTATGGAGAACAATGTTGCAGGAGGAAGTTTTCCTTTTTGTCGCACGGAAAAGCCCTTTTCCATTTTCCGAGCGTAAAAAACGGGTCGTTTTGTGAACTAACCACAAAAATGCTGTTTCAGAATGCTACCGTCCCATTTTCCTAAAATACTAGACCACCTTACATGGACTGTATCCCAACCGGGACATCTCAAACCTTTTCGTCCATCCCGGGTAAAAAGGACAAATGTCTTCCGAATCGGTAGGAAGCGGGTCCGGTTAATACTACAGGTACATGATCTATCGCCCGTGATTTTTTGAAAAAATCATTTTTAGACTCGCAATATGTGGTTTCTTCGGAGATCCAATGCAAGTTCTAACGATGTTCGTCACCTATCTTCATGCACGCCGGTTCGACCATAGTTAGAAATTCAAAAAGTTCAAAACGGGCATAATAAATTCAAAAAAAATCCGAACAATGAAAATCCTTCGCATGGTGCCATATTATGTGACATAGTTGAAAGGAAAAATACCATACTTGGTATATTGATCATGTCTCAAAAAAACCTTCACAAATGACCTATCATGTTCGAGGTTTCATGGCTTTCGGTCCAAATGACCGATGTTATGTGCTGAATCACGGCATAGTTTGTGATGTCATGTGCTATTATGCATGCATGTGGACATTGGTATGGAGAACAATGTTGCGGAGGAAGTTTTCCTTTTATGCATGGAAAAGCCCTTTTCCATTTCCGGCATAAAAAGCAGTCGTTTGTGAACTAACCACCAAAATGCTGTTTCAGAATGCTACCGTCCCATTTTCCTAAAATACTAGACCACCTTACATGGACTGTATCCCAACCGGGACATCTCAAACCTTTTCGTCCATCCCGGGTAAAAAGGACAAATGTCTTACGAATCGGTAGGAAGTGGGTCCGGTTTGTACTACAGGTACATGATCTATCGCCCGTGATTTTTTGAAAAAATCATTTTTAGACTCGCAATATGTGGTTTCTTCAGAGATCCAATGCAAGTTCTAACGATGCTCGTCCCCTATCTTCATGCACGCCGGTTCGACCATAGTTAGAAATTCAAAAAATTCAAAACGGGCATAATAAATTCAAAAAAAATCCGAACAATGAAAATCCTTCGCGTGGTGTCATATTATGTGTCATAGTTGAAAGGAAAAATACCAGACTTGGTATATTGATCATGTCTCAAAAAAACCTTCACAAAATGACCTATCATGTTCGAGGTTTCATGGCTTTCGGTCCAAATGACCGATGTTATGTGCTGAATCACGGCATAGTTTGTGATGCTGTGCCCATATTATGCATGCATGTGGACATTGATATGGAGAACGATGTTGCAGGAGGAAGTTTTCCTTTTTGTCGCACGGAAAAGCCCTTTTACATTTTCCGAGCGCAAAAAACGGGTTGTTTTGTGAAGTAACCACCAAAATGCTGTTTCAGAATGCTACCATCCCATTTTCCTAAAATACTGGACCACCTTACATGGACTGTCTCCCAACCGGGACATCTCAAACCTTTTCTTCCATCCCGGATAAAAAGGACAAATGTCTTCCGAATCGGTAGGAAGTGGGTCCGGTTTGTACTACAGGTACATGATCTATCGCCCATGTTTTTATGAAAAAAATCATTTTTAGACTCGCAATATGTGGTTTCTTCAGAGATCCAATGCAAGTTCTAACGATCCTCGTCCCCTATCTTCATGCACGCCGGTTCGACCATAGTAAGAAATTCAAAAAAATCAAAACGGGCATAATGAATTCAAAAAAAATCCGAACAATGAAAATCCTTCGCGTGGTGTCATATTATGTGACATAGTTGACAGGAAAAATACCAGACTTGGCATATTGATCATGTCTCGAAAAAACCTTCACAAAATGACTTATCATGTTCGAGGTTTCATGGCTTTCGGTCCAAATGATCGATGTTATGTGCTGAATCACGACATAGTTTGTGATGCTGTGCCCATATTATGCATGCATGTGGACATTGGTATGGACAACAATGTTGCAGGTGGAAGTTTTCCTTTTTGTCGCACAGAAAAGCCCTTTTCCATTTTCCGAGCGTAAAAAACGGGTTGTTTTGTGAACTAACCACCAAAATGCTGTTTCAGAATGCTACCGTCCCATTTTCCTAAAATACTAGACCACCTTACATGGACTGTCTCCCAACCGGGACATCACAAACCTTTTCGTCCATCGCGGGTAAAAAGGACAAATGTCTTCCGAATCGGTAGGAAGTGGGTCCGGTTTGTACTACAAGTACATGATCTATCGCCCATGATTTTTTGAAAAAAATCATTTTTAGACTCGCAATATGTGGTTTCTTCAGAGATCCAATGCAAGTTCTAACGATCCTCGTCCCCTATCTTCATGCACGTCGGTTCGACCATAGTTAGAAATTCAAAAAATTCAAAACGGGCATAATAAATTCAAAAAAAATCCGAACAATGAAAATCCTTCGTGTGGTGTCATATTATGTGACAAAGTTGAAAGGAAAAATATCAGAGTTGGTATATTGATCATTTCTCGAAAAAAACCTTCACAAAATGACCTATCATGTTCGAGGTTTCATGGCTTTCGGTCCAAAAGACCGATGTTATGTGCTGAATCACGGCATAGTTTGTGATGATGTGCCCATATTATGCATGCATGTGGACATTGGTATGGAGAACAATGTTGCAGGAGGAAGTTTTCCTTTTTGTCACACGGAAAAGCCCTTTTCCATTTTCCGAGCGCAAAAAACGGGTCGTTTTGTGAAGTTACCACCAAAATGCCGTTTTAGAATGCTACCGTCCCATTTTCCTAAAATACTAGACCACCTTACATGTACTATGTCCCAACCGGGACATCTCAAACTTTTTCGTCCATCCCGGGTAAAAAGGACAAATGTTTGCCGAATCGGCAGGAAGTGTGTCCGGTTTGTACTAAAGGTACATGATCTATCGCCCGTGATTTTTTGAAAAAAATCATTTCTAGACTCGCAATATGTGGTTTCTTCAGAGGTCCAATGCAAGTTCTAACGATGCTCGTCCCCTATCTTCATGCACGCCGGTTCGACCATAGTTAAAAATTCAAAACGGGCATAATAAATTCAAAAAAAATCCGAACAATGAAAATCCTTCACGTGGTGTCATATTATGTGACATAGTTGAAAGGAAAAATAACAGAGTTGGTATATTGATCATTTCTCGAAAAAACCTTCACAAAATGACCTATCATGTTCGAGGTTTCATGGCTTTCGGTCCAAAAGACCGATGTTATGTGCTGAATCACGGCATAGTTTGTGATGCTGTGCCCATATTATGCATGCATGTGGACATTGGTGTGGAGAACAATGTTGCAGGAGGAAGTTTTCCTTTTTGTCACACGGAAAAGCCCTTTTCCATTTTCCGAGCGCAAAAAACGGGTCGTTTTGTGAAGTAACCACCAAAATGCCGTTTTAGAATGCTACCCTCTCATTTTTCTAAAATACTAGACCACCTTACATGTACTATGTCCCAACCGGGACATGTCAAACCTTTTCGTCCATCCCGGATAAAAAGGACAAATGTCTTCCGAATCGGTAGGAAGTGGGTCCGGTTTATACTACGGGTACATGATCTATCGCCCGTGATTTTTTGAAAAAATCATTTTTAGACTCGCAATATGTGGTTTCTTCAGAGATCCAATGCAAGTTCTAACGATGCTCGTCCCCTATCTTCATGCATGCCGGTTCGACCATAGTTAGAAATTCAAAAAATTCAAAACGGGCATAAGAAATTCAAAAAAAATCCGAACAATGAAAATCCTTCGCGTGGTGTCATATTATATGACATAGTTGAAAGGAAAAATACCAGACTTCGGATATTGATCATTTCTCAAAAAAACATTATACCACCTTACATGGACTATCTCCCAACCGGGACATCTCAAACCTTTTCATCCATCCCGGTTAAAAAGGACAAATGTCTACCAAATCGATAGGAAGTGGGTCCGGTTTGTACTACAGGTACATGATCTATCGCCTGTGATTTTTTGAAAAAATCATTTTTAGACTCGCAATATGTGGTTTCTTCAGAGATCCAATGCAAGTTCTAACGATGCTCGTCCCCTATCTTCATGCACGCCGGTTCGACCATAGTAAGAAATTCAAAAATTTCAAAACGGGCATAATAAATTCAAAAAAAAATCCAAACAATGAAAATCCTTCACGTGGTGTCATATTATGTGACATAGTTGAAAGGAAAAATACCAGACTTGGTATATTGATCATGTCTCAAAAAAACCTTCACAAAATGACCTATCATGTTCGAGGTTTCATGGCTTTCTGTCCAAATGACCGATGTTATGTGCCGAATCACGGCATAGTTTGTGATGCTGTGCCCATATTATGCATGCATGTGGACATTGGTATGGATAAAAATGTTGGAGGAGGAAGTTTTCCTTTTTGTCGCACGGAAAAGCCCTTTTCCATTTTCCGAACGCAAAAAACGGGTCGTTTTGTGAACTAACCACCAAAATGCTGTTTCAGAATGCTACCGTCCCATTGTCCTAAAATACTAAACCACCTTACATGGACTGTCTTCCAACCGGGACATCTCAAACCTTTTCGTCCATCCCGGGTAAAAAGGACAAATGTCTTCCGAATCGATAGGAAGTGGGTCCGGTTTGTACTACAGGTACATGATCTATCGCCCGTGATTTTTTGAAAAAATCTTTTTGAGACTCGCAATATGTGGTTTTTTCAGAGATCCAATGCAAGTTCTAACGATCCTCGTCCCCTATCTTCATGCACGTCGGTTCGACCATAGTTAGAAATTCAAAACGGGCATAATAAATTCAAAAAAAATCCGAACAATGAAAATCCTTTGCGTGGTGTCATATTACGTGACATAGTTGAAAGGAAAAATACCACAGTTGGTATATTGATCATTTCTCGAAAAAACCTTCACAAAATGACCTATCATGTTCGAGGTTTCATGGCTTTCTGTCCAAAAGACCGATGTTATGTGCTGAATCACGGCATAGTTTGTGATGTTGTGCCTATATTGTGCATGCATGTGGACATTGGTATGGAGAAAAATGTTGCAGGAGGAAGTTTTTCTTTTTGTCGCACGGAAAAGCCCTTTCCCATTTTCCGGGCGCAAAAAATGGGTCGTTTTGTGAACCATTCACCAAAATGCTGTTTCAGAATGCTACCGTCCCATTTTCCTAAAATACTAGACCACCTTACATGGACTGTCTCCCAACCGGGACATCTCAAACCTTTTCGTCCATCCCGGGTAAAAAGGACAAATGTCTTCCGAATCGGTAGGAAGTGGGTCCGGTTTGTACTACAGGTACATGATCTATCGCCCGTGATTTTTTGAAAAAATCATTTTTAGACTCGCAATAAGTGGTTTCTTCAGAGATCCAATGCAAGTTCTAACGATGCTCGTCCCCTATCTCCATGCACGCCGGTTCGACCATAGTAAGAAATTCAAAAAATTCAAAACGGGCATAATAAATTCAAAAAAAATCTAAACAATGAAAATCCTTCTCGTGGTATCATATTATGTGACATAGTTGAAAGGAAAAATACCAGACTTGGTATATTGATCATGTCTCGAAAAAACCTTCACAAAATGACTTATCATGTTCGAGGTTTCATGGCTTTCGGTCCAAATATCGATGTTATGTGCTGAATTACGGCATAGTTTGTGATGCTGTGCCCATATTATGCATGCATGTCGATATTGGTATGGAGAACAATGTTGCAGGAGGAAGTTTTCCTTGTTGTCACACGGAAAAGCCCTTTTCCATTTTTCGAGCGCAAAAAACGGGTCGTTTTGTGAAGTAACCACCAAAATGCCGTTTCAGAATGCTACCGTCCCATTTTTCTAAAATACTATACCACCTTACATGGACTATGTCCCAACCGGGACATCTCAAACCTTTTCGTCCATCCCGGGTAAAAAGGACAAATGTTTGCCGAATCGATAGGAAGTGGGTCCGGTTTGTACTACAGGTACATGATCTATCGCCCGTGATTTTTTGAAAAAATCATTTTTAGACTCGCAATATGTGGTTTTTTCAGAGATCCAATGCAATTTCTAACGATGCTCGTCCCCTATCTTCATGCACGCCGGTTCGACCATAGTTAGAAATTCAAAAAATTCAAAACGGGCATAATAAATTCAAAAAAATCCGAACAATGAAAATCCTTCTCGTGGTGTCATATTATGTGACATATTTGAAGGAAAAATAGCAGACTTGGTATATTGATCATGTCTCGAAAAAACCTTCACAAAATGACCTATCATGTTCGAGGTTTCATGGCTTTCGGTCCAAATGACCGATGTTATGTGCTGAATCACGGCATAGTTTGTGATGTTGTGCCCATCTTATGCATGCATGTGGACATTGGTATGGAGAACAATGTTGCAGGAGGAAGTTTTCCTTTTTGTCGCACGGAAAAACCCTTTTCCATTTTCCGAGCGCAAAAACGGGTCGTTTTGTGAAGTAACCACCAAAATACTGTTTCAGAATGCTACCGTCCCATTTTCCTAAAATATTAGACCACCTTACATGGACTATCTCCCAACCGGGACATCTCAAACCTTTTCATCCATCCCGGTTAAAAAGGACAAATGTCTACCAAATCGGTAGGAAGTGGGTCCGGTTTGTACTACAGGTACATGATCTATCGCCTGTGATTTTTTGAAAAAAATCATTTTTCGACTCGCAATATGTGGTTTCTTCAGAGATCCAATGCAAGTCTAATGATGCTCGTCCCCTATCTTCATGCACGCCGGTTCGACCATAGTAAGAAATTCAAAAATTTCAAAACGGGCATAATAAATTCAAAAAAAATCCGAACAATGAAAATCCTTCGCGTGGTGTCATATTACGTGACATAGTTGAAAGGAAAAATACCAGACTTGGTATATTGATCATGTCTCGAAAAAACCTTCACAAAATGACCTATCATGTTCGAGGTTTCATGGCTTTCGGTCCAAAAGACCGATGTTATGTGCTGAATCACGGCATAGTTTGTGATGCTGTGCCCATATTATGCATTCATGTGGACATTGGTATGGAGAACAATGTTGCAGGAGGAAGTTTTCCTTTTTGTCACACGGAAAAGCCCTTTTCAATTTTTCGGGCGCAAAAAACGGGTCGTTTTGTGAAGTAACCACCAAAATGCCGTTTCAGAATGCTACCGTCCCATTTTCCTAAAATACTAGACCACCTTACATGGAATATGTCCCAGCCGGGACATCTCAAACCTTTTTGTCCATCCCTGGTAAAAAGGACAAATGTTTGCCGAATCGGTAGGAAGTGGGTCCGGTTTGTACTATAGGTACATGATCTATCGCCCGTGATTTTTTGAAAAAAATCATTTTTAGACTCGCAATATGTGGTTTTTTCAGAGATCCAATGCAATTTCTAACGATGCTCGTCCCCTATCTTCATGCACGCCGGTTCGACCAGAGTAAGAAATTCAAAAAATTCCAAACGGGCATAATAAATTCAAAAAAATCCGAACAATGAAAATCCTTCGCGTGGTGTCATATTATGTGACATAGTTGAAAGGAAAAATACCAGACTTGGTATATTGATCATGTCTTGAAAAAACCTTCACAAAATGACTTATCATGTTCGAGGTTTCATGGCTTTCGGTCCAAATGATCGATGTTATGTGCTGAATCACGGCATAGTTTGTGATGCTGTGCCCATATTATGCATGCATGTGGACATTGGTATGGAGAACAATATTGCAGGAGGAAGTTTTCCTTTTTGTCACACGGAAAAGCCCTTTTCCATTTTCCGAGCGCAAAAAACAGGTCGTTTTGTGAAGTAACCACCAAAATGCCGTTTCAGAATGCTACCGTCCCATTTTCCTAAAATACTATACCACCTTACATGGACTATGTCCCAACTGGGACATCTCAAACCTGTTCGTCCATCCCGGGTAAAAAGGAGAAATATTTGCCGAATCGGTAGGAAGTGGGTCCGGTTTGTACTACAGGTACATGATCTATCGCCCGTGATTTTTTGAAAAAATCATTTTTAGACTCGCAATATGTGGTTTTTTCAGAGATCCAATGCAATTTCTAACGATGCTCGTCCCCTATCTTCATGCAAGCAGGTTCGACCATAGTTAGAAATTCAAAAAATTCAAAACGGGCGTAATAAATTCAAAAAAAATCCGAACAATGAAAATCCTTCTCGTGGTGTCATATTATGTGACATATTTGAAGGAAAAATAGCAGACTTGGTATATTGATCATGTCTCGAAAAAACCTTCACAAAATGACCTATCATGTTCGAGGTTTCATGGCTTTCGGTCCAAATGACCGATGTTATGTGCTGAATCACGGCATAGTTTGTGATGTTGTGCCCATCTTATGCATGCATGTGGACATTGGTATGGAGAACAATGTTGCAGGAGGAAGTTTTCCTTTTTGTCGCACGGAAAATCCCTTTTCCATTTTCCGAGCGCAAAAACGGGTCGTTTTGTGAAGTAACCACCAAAATACTGTTTCAGAATGCTACCGTCCCATTTTCCTAAAATATTAGACCACCTTACATGGACTATCTCCCAACCGGGACATCTCAAACCTTTTCATCCATCCCGGTTAAAAAGGACAAATGTCTACCAAATCGGTAGGAAGTGGGTCCGGTTTGTACTACAGGTATATGATCTATCGCCTGTGATTTTTTGAAAAAAATCATTTTTAGACTCGCAATATGTGGTTTCTTCAGAGATCCAATGCAAGTCTAATGATGCTCGTCCCCTATCTTCATGCACGTCGGTTCGACCATAGTAAGAAATTCAAAAATTTCAAAACGGGCATAATAAATTCAAAAAAAATCCGAACAATGAAAATCCTTCGCGTGGTGTCATATTACGTGACATAGTTGAAAGGAAAAATACCACAGTTGGTATATTGATCATTTCTCGAAAAAACCTTCACAAAATGACCTATCATGTTCGACGTTTCATGGCTTTCGGTCCAAAAGACCGATGTTATGTGCTGAATCACGGCATAGTTTGTGATGCTGTGCCCATATTATGCATTCATGTGGACATTGGTATGGAGAACAATGTTGCAGGAGGAAGTTTTCCTTTTTGTCACACGGAAAAGCCCTTTTCAATTTTTCGGGCGCAAAAAACAGGTCGTTTTGTGAAGTAACCACCAAAATGTCGTTTCAGAATGCTACCGTCCCATTTTCCTAAAATACTAGACCACCTTACATGGAATATGTCCCAGCCGGGACATCTCAAACCTTTTTGTCCATCCCTGGTAAAAAGGACAAATGTTTGCCGAATCGGTAGGAAGTGGGTCCGGTTTGTACTATAGGTACATGATCTATCGCCCGTGATTTTTTGAAAAAAATCATTTTTAGACTCGCAATATGTGGTTTTTTCAGAGATCCAATGCAATTTCTAACGATGCTCGTCCCCTATCTTCATGCACGCCGGTTCGACCAGAGTAAGAAATTCAAAAAATTCAAAACGGGCATAATAAATTCAAAAAAAATCCGAACAATGAAAATCCTTCGCGTGGTGTCATATTATGTGACATAGTTGAAAGGAAAAATAGCAGACTTGGTATATTGATCATGTCTCAAAAAACCTTCACAAAATGACCTATCATGTTCGAGGTTTCATGGCTTTCAGTCCAAATGACCGATGTTATGTGCCGAATCACGGCATAGTTTGTGATGTTGTGCCCATATTATGCATGCATGTGGACATTGGTATGGAGAACAATGTTGCAGGAGGAAGTTTTCCTTTTTGCCCACGGAAAATCCCTGTTCCATTTTCTGAGCGCAAAAAACGGGTCGTTTTGTGAAGTAACCACCAAAATACTGTTTCAGAATGCTACCGTCCCATTTTCCTAAAATATTAGACCACATTACATGGACTATCTCCCAACCGGGACATCTCAAACCTTTTCATCCATCCCGGTTAAAAAGGACAAATGTCTACCGAATCGGTAGGAAGTGGGTCCGGTTTGTACTACAGGTACATGATCTATCGCCCGTGATTTTTTGTAAAAATCATTTTTAGACTCGCAATATGTGGTTTATTCAGAGATCCAATGCAAGTTCTAACGATGCTCGTCCCCTATCTTCATGCACGCCGGTTCGACCATAGTAAGAAATTCAAAAAATTCAAAACGGGCATAATAAATTCAAAAAAAATCCGAACAATGAAAATCCTTCGCGTGGTGTCATATTATGTGACATAGTTGAAAGGAAAAATACCAGACTTGGTATATTGATCATGTATCAAAAAAACCTTCACAAAATGACCTATCATGTTCGAGGTTTCCAGGCTTTCGGTTAAAATGACCGATGTTATGTGCTAAATCACGGCATGGTTTGTGATGTTGTTCCCATATTATGCATGCATGTGGACATTGGTATGGAGAACAATGTTGCAGGAGGAAGTTTTCCTTTTTGTCGCACGGAAAAGCCCTTTTCCATTTTCCGAGCGCAAAAAACGGGTCGTTTTGTGAACCATTCACCAAAATGCTGTTTCAGAATGCTACCGTCCCATTTTTATAAAATACTAGACCACCTTACATGGACTGTCTCCCAACCGAGACATCTCAAACCTTTTCGTCCATCCCGGGTAAAAAGGACAAATGTCTTCCGAATCGGTAGGAAGTGGGTCCGGTTTGTACTACAGGTACATAATCTATCGCCCGTGATTTTTTGAAAAAATCATTTTTAGACTCGTAATATGTGGTTTCTTCCGAGATCCAATGCAATTTCTAACGATCCTCGTCCCCTATCTTCATGCACGTCGGTTCGACCATAGTTAGAAATTCAAAAAATTCAAAACGGGCATAATAAATTCAAAAAAAATCCGAACAATGAAAATCCTTCGCATGGTGTCATATTATCTGACATAGTTGAAAGGAAAATACCACAGTTGGTATATTGATCATTTCTCGAAAAAACCTTCACAAAATGACCTATCATGTTCGAGGTTTCATGGCTTTCGGTCCAAAAGGCCGATGTTATGTGCTGAATCACGGCATAGTTTGTGATGCTGTGCTCATATTATGCATGCATGTGGACATTGGTATGGAGAACAATGTTGCAGGAGGAAGTTTTACTTTTTGTCACACGGAAAAGCCCTTTTCCATTTTCCGAGCGCAAAAAATGGGTCGTTTTGTGAAGTAACCACCAAAATGCCGTTTCAGATTGCTACCTTCCCATTTTCCTAAAACACTAGACCACCTTACATGTACTATGTCCCAACCGGGACATCTCAAACCTTTTCGTCCATCCCGGGTAAGAAGGACAAATGTTTGCAGAATCGGCAGGAAGTGGGTCCGGTTTGTACTACAAGTACATGATCTATCGCCCGTGATTTTTTGAAAAAATCATTTTTAGACTCGCAATATATGGTTTCTTCAGAGATACAATGCAAGTTCTAACGATGCTCGTCCCCTATCTTCATGCACGCCGGTTCGACCATAGTAAGAAATTCAAAAAATTCAAAACGGGCATAATAAATTCAAAAAAAAACCGAACAATGAAAATCCTTCGCGTGGTGTCATATTATGTGACATAGTTGAAAGGAAAAAAATACCAGACTGTATATATTGATCATGTCTCGAAAAAACCTTCACAAAATGACTTATCATGTTCGAGGTTTCATGGCTTTCGGTCCAAATGATCGATGTTATGTGCTGAATCACGGCATAGTTTGTGATGCTGTGCCCATAATAAACATGCATGTGGACATTGGTATGGAGAACAATGTTGCAGGAGGAAGTTTTCCTTTTTGTCACACGAAAAAGCCCTTTTCCATTTTCCGAGCGCAAAAAACGGGTCGTTTTGTGAAGTAACCACCAAAATACCGATTCAGAATGCTACCGTCCCATTTTCCTAAAATACTAGACCACCTTATATGGACTATGTCCCAACCGGGACATCTCAAACCTTTTCGTCTATCCCGGGTAAAAAGGACAAATGTTTGCCAAATCGGTAGGAAGTGGGTCTTGTTTGTACTACAGGTACATGATCTATCGTCCGTGATTTTTTGAAAAAATCATTTTTAGACTCGCAATATGTGGTTTTTCAGAGATCCAATGCAATTTCTAACGATGCTCGTCCCCTATCTTCATGCACGCCGGTTCGACCATAGTTAGGAATTCAAAAAAATCAAAACGGGCATAATAAATTCAAAAAAAATCCGAACAATGAAAATCCTTCTCGTGGTGTCATATTATGTGACATAGTTGAAAGGAAAAATACCAGACTTGGTATATTGATCATGTCTCGAAAAAACCTTCACAGAATGACCTATCATGTTCGAGGTTTCATGGCATTCGGACCAAATGATCGATGTTATGTGCTGAATCACGGCATAGTTTTTGATGCTGTGCCCATATTATGCATGCATGTGGACATTGGTATGGAGCACAATGTTGCAGGAGGAAGTTTTCCTTTTTGTCGCACGGAAAATCCGTTTTCCATTTTCCGAGCGCAAAAAACGGGTCGTTTTGTGAAGTAACCACCAAAATACTGTTTCAGAATGCTACCGTCCCATTTTCCTAAAATATTAGACCACCTTACTTGGACTATCTCCCAACCGGGACATCTCAAACCTTTTCATCCATCCCGGTTAAAAAGGACAAATGTCTACCGAATCGGTAGGAAGTGGGTCCGGTTTGTACTACAGGTACATGATCTATCGCCCGTGATTTTTTGAAAAAATCATTTTTAGACTCGCAATATATGGTTTCTTTAGAGATCCAATGCAAGTTCTAATGATGCTCGTCCCCTATCTTCATGCACGTCGGTTCGACCATAGTTAGAAATTCAAAAAATTCAAAACGGGCATAATAAATTCAAAAAAATCCGAACAATGAAAATCCTTCGCGTGGTGTCATATTATGTGACATAGTTGAAATGAAAAATACCAGACTTGGTATATTGATCATGTCTCAAAAAAATCTTCACAAAATGACCTATCATGTTCGAGGTTTTATGGCTTTCGGTCCAAATGACCGATGTTATGTGCTGAATCACAACATAGTTTGTGATGTTGTGCCCATATTATGCATGCATGTGGACATTGGTATGGAGAACAATGTTGCAGGAGGAAGTTTTCCTTTTTATCACACAGAAAAGCCCTTTTCCATTTTCCAAGCGCAAAAAACGGGTTGTTTTGTGAAGTAACCACCAAAATGCTGTTTCAGAATGCTACCGTCCCATTTTACTAAAATACTAGACCACCTTACATGGACTGTCTCCTAACCGGGACATCTCAAACCTTTTCGTCCATCTAGGGTAAAAAGGACAAATATTTGCCGAATCGGTAGGAAGTGGGTCCGGTTTGTACTACAGGTACATGATCTATCGCCCGTCATTTTTTGAAAAACTCATTTATAGACTCGCAATATGTGGTTTTTCAGAGATCCAATGCAAGTTCTAACGATGCTCATCCCCTATCTTCATGCACGCCGGTTCGACCATAGTTAGGAATTCAAAAAATTCAAAACGGGCATAATAAATTCAAAAAAAATCCGAACAATGAAAATCCTTCTCGTGGTGTCATATTATGTGACATAGTTGAAAGGAAAAATACTAGACTTGGTATATTGATCATGTCTCGAAAAAACCTTCACAAAATGACCTATCATGTTCGAGGTTTCATGGCTTTCGGACCAAATGATCGATGTTATGTGCTGAATCACGACATAGTTTTTGATGATGTACCCACATTATGCATGCATGTGGACATTGGTATGGAGCACAATGTTGCAGGAGGAAGTTTTCCTTTTTGTCGCACGGAAAATCCCTTTTCCATTTTCCGAGCGCAAAAAACGGGTCGTTTTGTGAAGTAACCACCAAAATACTGTTTCAGAATGCTACCGTCCCATTTTCCTAAAATATTAGACCACCTTACTTGGACTATCTCCTAACCGGGACATCTCAAACCTTTTCATCCATCCCGGTTAAAAAGGACAAATGTCTACCGAATCGGTAGGAAGTGGGTCCGGTTTGTACTACAGGTACATGATCTATCGCCCGTGATTTTTTGAAAAAATCATTTTTAGACTCGCAATATATGGTTTCTTTAGAGATCCAATGCAAGTTCTAACGATGCTCGTCCCCTATCTTCATGCACGTCGGTTCGACCATAGTTAGAAATTCAAAGAATTCAAAACGGGCATAATAAATTCAAAAAAATCCAACAATGAAAATCCTTCGCGTGGTGTCATATTATGTGACATAGTTGAAATGAAAAATACCAGACTTGGTATATTGATCATGTCTCAAAAAAATCTTCACAAAATAACCTATCATGTTCGAGGTTTCATGGCTTTCGGTCGAAATGACCGATGTTATGTGCTGAATCATGGCATAGTTTGTGATGTTGTGCCCATATTATGCATGCATGTGGACATTGGTATGGAGAACAATGTTGCAGGAGGAAGTTTTTCTTTTTGTCGCACAGAAAAGCCCTTTTCCATTTTCCGAGCGCAAAAAACGGATCGTTTTGTGAAGTAACCACCAAAATGCTGTTTCAGAATGCTACCGTCCTATTTTACTAAAATACTAGACCACCTTACATGGACTGTCTCCCAACCGAGACATCTCAAACCTTTTCGTCCATCCCGGGTAAAAAGGACAAATGTCTTCCGAATCGGTAGGAAGTGGGTCCGGTTTGTACTACAGGTACATGATCTATCGCCCGTGATTTTTTGAAAAAAATCATTTTTAGACTCACAATATGTGGTTTCTTCAGAGATCCAATGCAAGTTCTAACGATCCTCCTCCCCTATCTTCATGCACGTCGGTTCGACCATAGTTAGAAATTCAAAAAATTCAAAAACGGGCATAATAAATTCAAAAAAAATCCGAACAATGAAAATCCTTCGTGTGGTGTCATATAAATAGACATAGTTGAAAGGAAAAATACCAGAGTTGGTATATTGATCATTTCTCGAAAAAACCTTCACAAAATGACCTATCATGTTCGAGGTTTCATGGCTTTCGGTCCAAAAGACCGATGTTATGTGTGGAATCACGGCATAGTTTGTGATGATGTGCCCATATTATGCATGCATGTGTACATTGGTATGGAGAACAATGTTGCAGGAGGAAGTTTTCCTTTTTATCACACGGAAAAGCCCTTTTCCATTTTCCGAGCGCAAAAAACGGGTCATTTTATGAAGTAACTACCAAAATGCCGTTTCAAAATGCTACCGTCCCATTTTCCTAAAATACTAGACCACCTTACATGAACTATGTACCAACCGGGACATCTCAAACCTTTTCGTCCATCCCGGGTAAAAAGGACAAATATTTGCCGAATCGGTAGGAAGTGGGTCCGGTTTGTACTATAGGTACATGATCTATCGCCCGTGATTTTTTGAAAAAATCATTTTTAGACTCGCAATATGTGGTTTCTTCAGAGATCCAATGCAAGTTCTAACGATGCTCGTCCCCTATCTTCATGCACGCCGGTTCGACCATAGTAAGAAATTCAAAAAATTCAAAACGGGCATAATAAATTCAAAAAAAATCCGAACAATGAAAATCCTTCGCGTGGTGTCATATTATGTGACATAGTTGAAAGGAAAAATACCAGACTTGGTATATTGATCATATATCAAAAAACCTTCACAAAATGACCTATCATGTTCGAGGTTTCCTGGCTTTCGGTCAAAATGACCGATGTTATGTGCTGAATCACGGCATGGTTTGTGATGTTGTGCCCATATTATGCATGCATGTGGACATTGGTATGGAGAACAATGTTGCAGGAGGAAGTTTTCCTTTTTGTCCCACGGAAAAGCCCATTTTCATTTTCCGAGCGCAAAAAACGGGTCGTTTTGTGAAGTAACCACCAAAATGCCGTTTCAGGATGCTACCGTCCCATTTTTCTAAAATACTAGACCACCTTACATGGACTATGTCCCAACCGGGACATCTCAAACCTTTTCGTCCATCCCGAGTAAAAAGGACAAATGTTTGCCGAATCGGTAGGAAGTGGGTCCGGTTTGTACTACAGGTACATGATCTATCGCCCGTGATTTTTTGAAAAAATCATTTTTAGACTTGCAATATGTGGTTTCTTCAGAGATCCAATGCAATTTCTAACGATGCTCGTCCCCTATCTTCATGCACGCCGGTTCGACCATAGTTAGAAATTCAAAAAATTCAAAACAGGCATAATAAATTCAGAAAAAATCCGAACAATGAAAATCCTTCTCATGGTGTCATATTATGTGACATAGTTGAAAGGAAAAATACCAGACTTGGTATATTGATCATGTCTCGAAAAAACCTTCACAAAATGACCTATCATGTTCGAGGTTTCATGGCTTTCGGTCCAAATGACCGATGTTATATGCTGAATCACGGCATAGTTTGTGATGATGTGCCCATATTATGCATGCATGTGGACATTGGTATGGAGAACAATGTTGCAGGAGGAAGTTTTCCTTTTTGTCGCACGGAAAATACCTTTTCCATTTTCCGAGCATAAAAAACGGGCCGTTTTGTGAAGTAACCACCAAAATATTGTTTCAGAATGCTACCGTCCCATTTTCCTAAAATATTAGACCACCTTACATGGACTATCTCCCAACCGGTACATCTCAAACCTTTTCATCCATCCCGGTTAAAAAGGACAAATGTCTACCGAATCGGTAGGAAGTGGGTCCGGTTTATACTACAGGTACATGATCTATCGCCCGTGATTTTTTGAAAAAATCATTTTTAGACTCGCAATATGTGGTTTCTTCAGAGATTCAATGCAAGTTCTAACAATGCTCGTCCCCTATCTTCATGCACGCCGGTTCGACCATAGTTAGAAATTCAAATAATTCAAAACGGGCATAATAAATTCAAAAAAATCCGAACAATGAAAATCCTTCGCGTGGTGTCATATTATGTGACATAGTTGAAAGGAAAAATACCAGACTTGGTATATTGATCATGTCTCGAAAAAACCTTCACAAGATGACCTATCATGTTCGAGGTTTTATGGCTTTCGGTCCAAATGACCGATGTTATGTGCTGAATCACGGCATAGTTTGTGATGCTGTGCCCTTATTATGCATGCATGTGGATATTGGTATGGAAAACAATGTTGCACGAGGAAGTTTTCCTTTTTGTCGCACGGAAAATCCCTTTTCCATTTTCTGAGCGCAAAAAACGGGTCGTTTTGTGAAGTAACCACCAAAATGCTATTTCAGAATGCTACCGTCCTATTTTCCTAAAATACTAGACCACCTTACATGGACTGTCTCCCAACCGGGACATCTCAAACCTTTTCGTCCATCCCCAATAAAAAGGACAAATGTCTTCCGAATCGGTAGGAAGTGGGTCCGGTTTGTACTACAGGTACATGATCTATCGCCCGTGATTTTTCGAAAAAATCATTTTTAGACTCGCAATATGTGGTTTCTTCAGAGATCCAATGCAAGTTCTAAAGGAGACATTTTTATTCCCACCATTTTTCTTCCCGCCATTTCTTCCCGCCATTTTTCTTCCCGCCAGTTCTTCCCGCCATTTCTTCCCTCCAGTTATCTTCCTGCCATTTATCACTATATATATATGTAGGGTTGGCCTCCATTGTCATTGCACATCTGTAGACTCATATCTAGAACCTCATCACTCTTTCCCATGACTTCCACCGTAGCACTAACTCCCAGGGAGGCGGAGGCGCTGGCGCCGAACTACCTCGCCGCCGGGCTACTGTGTCCCCGTCGGCTGGATGCTGAGGGCCGGAGGCGTGCCGGTTCCTCCTGTCCCTCTAGATGTGGCGCATCGGATGGCCATCACGAACCACTACTACTTCGAGCTCACGCCCGAGCAGCGGAGGAATCCCAGATGGCATCCCGACTATTTCCCGACTTAGGAAGCCTTCTTTGTGGATCGGCGTGAGAGGGCGCTCGCCAGGCACAAGGAGGACGGCCCACCTCCTCCGAACTTCAACGAGGCCAGCCGTCGGCTATGGTGGCGTGGCCGGACTCTCCAGAGCGTCATGGCCTACGACACGGTCGCTGACTCTAGCCCCCGCCTGTGATACCCTCAAGTCCAGCCCACTCGTACTCAGCCTTCAAGGTTCAACTACGGCGACCCCGACGACGACAGCGACGACGGCCGCGGCGAGTACGACGACTACAGTGACGAGTATTACAGGTGTATGCAAGAGCATGACTGAATCACTCCAACATTGCAAAACAAGTTCGGCCGATTGTGGCTTAATCTGGTCATGTATCTTAATTTTCAGTTCTTCTATGTAACTTTGTGTTAGTTGCGTTATGTACTTTAATTCCAGTTCTATCCTAATAAAATTTTCTTTTCGCCCATTATTTCCCGTCATTTTTTCCCGCCATTAATATATAAAAAATATAAGTTAATTCAAATCCAAATTAAAAACAGAAAATGGTTTTGAATTAGTTATTCAGATCCAAACAGTTTTTATGTTTAAAGTTTTTCTAAATTCCAAATTAATATTCAAAAAATATAAATTAATTCATTTTTAATTTAAATGGTTCATATTTTAAATGGTTACATTAATTATTTTTTAAAAATAGAAAATGGTTTTGAATTAGTTATTCAAATCCAAACACTTTTTATGTTTAAAGTTTTTCTAAATTCCAAATTAATATTCAAAAAATATAAGTTAATTCATTTTTAATTTTGAATGGTTACATTAATTACTTTTTAAAAACAGAAAATGGTTTAAAATTATTTATTCAAATGCAAACACTTTTTATGTTTAAAGTTTTTCTAAATTCCAAATTAATATTCAAAAAATATAAGTTAATTCATTTTTAATTTTAAATGGTTCATAGTTTAAATGGTTACGTTAATTATTTTTTAAAAACAGAAAATGGTTTTGAATTATTTATTCAAATCCAAACACTTTTTATGTTTAAAGTTTTTCTAAATTCCAAATTAATATTCAAAAAATATAAGTTAATTTTTTTTTAATTTTAAACGGTTCATAGTTTAAATGGTTATATTAATTATTTTTAAAAACAGAAAATGGTTTTGAATTATTTATTCAAATTCAAACATTTTTTATGTTTAAAGTTTTTCTAAATTCCAAAGTAATTATCATTTAAAAAACATTAGAAATTTAAACCCCAAAATAAAAAATAAGGCGGGAACAGAGAGAAAATTCCTGAAATTTTTTGAAAACAGGGTCATATGTCCCGGTTGGAGCCACCAACCGGGACTAAAGACCCTGCGCGTGCCAACCCTTGGTCTGCTGAAAAAAATGGAGTATACGTCCCGGTTGGTGGTTCCAACCGGGACGTATGACCCTTTAGTCCCGGTTGGAGCCACCAACCGGGACAAAAGGTCCTTTGATTATAACTGGCTCGCCTCCTCTTCTTATTCCCCATCTCACTTCTCTGCTTCTCACCGCCACGCACAGAACCGCTTCGATCTTGGCCAGGCTGCCCGAGCTCGCGCCGCCGCCCGCCTCCTCACATCTGTGGTGAGCTCTCCTTCCTCCTCCCTCTCCGTCCTGCCCTCTCGCTCTGTTTGAGCTCGTCGGCGTCGCGCCGTCGCCATGCCAGTTCATGATTCGCCGGTAGATTCGGCTGCCCTTGGACCACGTCGAGCCTTCCCGACCCGCTGTTGGTGCTCAGGCACCCCTCCGTTCTCCTCCTTGCTCTCTATATCGAGCCCGCGTCGTACGCCTCACCCCGCCGCCGCAGTTGTGCTCGCCGCCGGCGAGTCCCTCGACCAAATAGTCCAGTGCCGCCAATTTGTGGTCCCCCTCGATGAGCTGCATCGAACGAGCCCAGTCTCACTCGCTCGCGTGCCCGCAATCGGCACTAGCGTCGCCCACCCGAGGATCCCCATTGCTGATGTCATGGTGACATCAGCATGAGGCAATATAACATGGGGCCCAGTCGTCAGTGGCTGGGGGTAGCTTCTGCCCCGGTGACAAATGACCTCACCCCTGTGCCGATGTCACAGTGATGCAATAATTCCATTTAAATTGATTAAACAATTCCAGAAAATGTAATAATCTTGTAAATTCAATAAGTAATTCATTATAACTCAGAAAAATATGTTCAATATATCAAAATGTTCAGAAAAGTGAGAACTATCTATTTAAGCTATAATCATGCATTGTTCAACAACTTTCATAACAATTTTAATTAGAAGAACATAGTAACCCCTCACAGGTGATTCCGGAGTTTCTCCGAGTTAGGGTTTTCACCCCTCGGAACCCCGATTAATTGTCGAGCATGCTTTAGGGTTACATTTCAATGCAATTCAACTTGTCATATCATCATACTTGCTTCAGAATTGCATCGATGCCATGTGTCGATTGTTTCCCTTTCTTTTCGGTGTTTGGTTCTTCCTGGTAGAATACGATATCGAGATCAAGATCGAAGCCAGAGATCAACACCATCGAAGCTCGAAGACAAATACTTGACCAACTGTAATCAAGTCAAGTACAAGGATCCTGAAGCTCTGCTTTCGGCTATCAACAGGCAAAGGCAAGCATAGCCCTACCATGATATAATCCTATGATTTCGAAAGCATTTCAATTCTTTCCATGATGCATACAATTCTATTGTGGTCTTTTATCGATAGATAGAGTGTCCTATCTGTTGCATTACTCCCTTTGAACTTATATTACCCGATACACTGCTCCTAGCATATTAGGTTTATTAGGTTTATTAGTTTGGATTATTAGGTTTATTAATTAGTTAGGTATTATTAGTCTTCTACCACCGTCGGGCCACTATGGGTAGCCCCAGACCCGATGAAAAACTACCCCCACTGTGCCGATGTACATATTGATTGCGCATTGTAGTATGCCATGTATTGATTCCCGCCTTTCTTTCCGGTATTGGTTCTTCGCGATAGGATCCGAGCCCGAGGGTTTCTCCGAATTAGGGTTTCTGATATTGTAAATTCATTTTTATTATTGTGTATGTATATATTAGGGTTTCTCTGAATTAGGGTTTATATCTCTCAACAACGTACCTAACATTCTCCCTTAGCCGCTTTGACTTATCTGTTTTTCCACCTATGCAGAAAATATGGACCCACACAATAGAGACGAAGAAAAGGAAGAGTTGATCCAAGGTGTGATCCATGGGGAAGAAAATTTAGATGTATCGACGTTTCTGAACAACTCCGATGAGGGTGATCCTCTTTTTGCCGTAAGAGACGACTTGTTTGAGGTTGAAGGTGATGCCTTCTGCGAGGGAGAAGGCAATGCCTTGTGTGATCTAGAAGACGACCGCTCCGGCGAGGTGCATGTAATATAATTAATTCATTAATTAATCATCTGCTATCTACATAGAAATAGTAACGACGATCTTTCTTATTTTAGCCCTCCGGATCGAAGAAATCTACTGAAAAAGAGCAATGAGGCCCAACCAAAAGTTGGGAGACCATGAGAGGTTCAGGATCAAGATGTCGCTGAAGACGAAAACCGACTCCAAGTTGTCGCAAACAAATTTGTGGCACAATGCGGAGTAATCGTTAGGGACTTAATCCCGATCACCATTCGAAATTGGAATAGGCCTGCTGATGCGGAAGAAGAGAGAACATGTTTATTTGTCCCTAACAAGGCCAAAGATTTACTGTGGAATAGGCTCATGATTAATTTCAAACTACCGAAGATAGAGCTGGATCCAAATGCGGAGGATCCAGTTGAGGACACCTTAGAACATAGGAGAGCCATGGAGGCTAAGGTCAGGGAGTGGGATTTGAAGAAGATGGGCTAGTGTTTCACAAACTGGAAGAAAAGATTGCACCTTGAGTATGTCGTGAAAGAGAAGACTCCGGATTTCAAGAAGATTCAGTTTGAGAAGATAAAACCATTCTGGGCTGAGTTTGTGAATTACAAGACATCAGCAAAATCTAAGAAAATTTCTGCAACGAATAAGCTGAATGCTGCTAACAAGAAGTATCACCATACTATGGGGCAAGGTGGCTACAGGGCTGGCATTCCTAAGTGGGAGAAACTTGAGCCGGAACTGCGTGATAAAAAGATCATTCCAGAGACAGACGATTGGATCGAACGTGCAAGGAATTGGTTTTATGGGCATGGGGGAAAGTTGGACTCGGAAGGGAAGTGTATATATAACATACGACATAAAGAAGACCCCTTTCCAATCGAGAAGATGAGAAAAGCAGTAAAGGCTATTAAAGATGGGGACTTCATTCCCGATAGAGAGAATGATGAGCTCACACTCACCCTTGGAAATAAGGAACATGATGGACGAACACGAGGCACAATAGGCTCCAAACCATGGAGGACTAGGTTTCCCGAAGAGAAGAAGAAATATCCTGATAGAAGCCGTCAGAGGAGAAAGGACAAGGCAGAAGTTGAAGCAGATATTCAGAAAGAGCGAATGCGTATAATTGAAGAATGAATAAAGCAACAACAAGATGAAATTAACGCACTTAAAGAGCAAAGTACTACCGGCCCATCTCAGCAGCACACCGCATTCGATGCAACCGGCCTATCGAATAATCGAAAAAGCAGTGTGGCTTCCACGGAGGTCCCGGGTGATGACAATGACGATGACGATGGTGCACCGACGATGGCTCCTGTTGGCTACGTAGTGGATGATATCACACAGATGACACACTGCGAGCTACATGTCAAAGTTGTGAACATATCAATGAAGGTGGCGGTCGGCTATGCCTTACCAATTGCACCCACACCAACATACCACTGTCGTCCGGTTCCAGAGGGCTACGCTGTTGTCGGGGTGGATGAAATCATGCCCACCTTTGAAGTTTTGAAGCTTGATGTAACATCCCTAAAATCTTGTTTCAAAACTCATGCATATCATCCATGCATCCATGAACATTTAGGGTTTCATTTCAAAACCATTTCAAAACAGGAGCATCTGATGTTCATTATTTTATGTGAACAGCTATTAGTCTAGTGCCACTCTCAATTGAAGAGTTATTTGTTTTAAACCAAGCCTTGCTTGCTCTCTTGTTATTTTGTTTGATTGTTGGAGTTTGGTGAAGTTTTACAAAACAAATATGATTCAGAAACCATTTCCAAAACTTATTCAAATCATGTGCTATAGCACTGCTTATTTTGTTTGATCAAAAGGACCAAGCTAATACAAAGAGACCACATGATTTTATGCCCAGAAATATGAGTGTTACACTCTACAAAAATCTAGAAAAGATTTGTATTCAAATGGCCTTTGAATTCATTTGAAAATGGATCTAGAAAATTAAAACAGAAATAGAAAAGGAGTAAAGAAAAGGAAAAAGGCCGACGCCAGACTTTTTGGCCCAACAGCGAAACCAGCCCAGCAACCAGCCCACCTGGGATTTCCCTCTCTCCCTGTTTTTCTCACCGCACCCGCACTACCTAAGCAGTCGCTGACGGGTGGACCCTCTCCATGTCGACTCCTTTCCCAAATCTCGCGCGCAGACGCCGTCGCCGCCCGTTTCTTCCCTGCCTCTGCCGCGATTTTAATCCTCTTAATAGGCAATGAATGCGTGCGTGATCTCCGCCCCTGCTCCGGCTATAATATCCTCTCCCCACTCCGCTCCATTCCCCACACCAACCGCAGAGCGCCGCTAGGCTGTCCACAATCGAACTTGTGCCGCCGCGGTACTGAGCATCTCGGCAGCAAATTCCGGTGAGTCCTGACCGCCCCTGTGCCTCTGATTCAAATGAGTGTGACCAGCATGTCCTCGTGCACCTTCTGATACCATTTGTTTGCCTGCTCGTGACCCAGGACGCCGTTCATTTCGCAAGCATCGAGCCGCCACCAACTCAACTTCGGCGATCGATTACGGTAAATACTGAGCGTCCCTTGACCCCTCTTGCATACGACTAGGTTCGCCTTGTCCTTGTGCAGCTACTGATGCCTCTGGTTTGTACTAGGAAGGTCCAGAGCGTCGGCAACAACTCCGTCTGCAAGGACCCGACGCCGTGCACGACTCCGACGAGCTCCAGCGACCACCTCTACGCGCCCCTTCGCCATCGAAGCCACCTTGAGCATCAGCAGCACACGGCGAGCGCAGTAAGCCCCTTCTCCCTCTCCCGCACGACCTAGAACATCGGCAACGACACTGACAGAGCCGCCGCCACCAGTCGCCGCTGCTAGCGCCGTCAGTCGCCGCTGCTAGCGCCGCCAGTCTTTGGTAGGTTGATCGAGCACCGTAGGACCTAGATCTAACGCATAGGATAGATCACTTAACGAAGGGGTAAGTTCAGATCTGAGACGCGCGATTAAGTTAGATCCAACGGCTCGGAAGCGCGATCCAGCGTGAAACGGTACCAGCCAGTAAGAAAGCGCCGCGTGGCATGTTCTTCGTTTTAAAATTCTGATTTAAATCTATTAGATGTTTAAACTTGTTTAATTCATAACTTTTGATTCCCACGTCCAAATTTGATAAATTTTATATCAATGGAATCAGGAGAGAAAATCCTTTCCATCTATGCAATGTGTTTAATGTTTTGCCTCTGTTAAAAAGGTTGTTTTTATAGAAACTTGTGTAGGCCTATTTTGTGTATATTATTTATTTGAAAAATGTTTTAATGTTCAAATAAATTTTATTTAGCTTGTTTAAAACTTGTTTATGTTTCAGTACCAAGCACTTGTCTTGTTTGTTGTAGAAAATCATCACATAGCATTATGCATGCATCCATATATTTTTGCTTGTATCTATTTTGTATGTGATTTTGGTGCTATTATTTTATGTGTAGATTTTGGTGCAAATAGTGATTGTGATTGTGAGGATTGTAGCTACTCTCCAAAATACCAAGGCAAGTGGTGCTTCATGATTTATTCCTATGTTTTCAAATATGCATTAGAAATATTTCTGCTAGTCTTGCATGGTTATTTTGATCTATATGCTATGCTTGGGAAATCCTAATAGTTGTAGAATTGCTAGAAATATTTCTAAGTCTTTTCAATTCCATGCTTAGCCTAGCTAGTAGCAACCAAGGGTGGTTATATTCATGCTATGAATAAATTTTCTAAGTCTTTGGACTATGTTTTTGTTTAATAAAACACCTAAGTGAATGAAACACCAGGGTGGAATGGAAAGATTGGGTTATGTTGAGTGGTTACACAAGGCCCATTTCTATGGTTTACCTTGTGTATCTCACTTGTGGAAAGCCACCCAGGAACAAAGGGATTTGAGATGCCATATGTTAAGAAGCTTCTAGTGCAGCCACTTGGCAATATGGGCTCTGCCTGGATCATATAGGTTGCAATAACTTAGCCATTTGGATAGTTGGTGGTAGTGGGATGATAGGTTGGAGCGCGTCCATTTGGTCTAAGGGAAGGCTTCTGAAAGGTCCTGTCTTGGTGAAAATCAAGTCTTGTGGGGAAAGTGCACAACCTCTGCAGATGGAAGAATCTAAGTACTTAGCCATGTCCCTGGTATTGGACAACTTGAGCATCAAGACATGGAAGATATCAAGAATCTCCTCATTCCAATTTCTAAGTAAAAACTTGTGGTTGAACAAGGGTGAAGGTTCACCAATGTCTATTGGTGGTTCCTTGGGAAAGTTTTTGTCAAAGAAAAACTTAGTGTTTTCAACTAATAGGCAAAACCTATTTTGAGCAAAGCAAGCCTAAGCTACACTTAGCCAAATTGCATATAGTATCTAGTCCACCAATATTCTACTACGGTATCACTTGCCAATACTATTCCAATGTATTGACCCACTGTGGCTGTAACTTGTGATGTTGTAGGTTATTCTGATGATGATTAGGAGTCATGAGTCTACACTCAACATGCTTGCCTGTGGCACATGAAGATGAAGACTTATTTATCTTATTACTTATTTAAACTCTTATACTAGGCCTGTGACCATGGAGTTGTAAAAGACTATGTTGTCTCTTGAATGACTGTTATAATGACCTTTGTTTCTATGTACTTCATCTTAAACTATGGATGCTAGCATTGATCCAGGGACTAGCATTGCAATCACAGGGATCCTTTTCCTTTATAAAGGAGGGATCTTATACTTGACTACCCTGCAGGTGAAGGGGATGTGACTGAACTGGGAGACGCAACAAACGTCACCATTCTATGGCCAAAGGAATGTATCGTGCTTCGAAATCACACGCCAAGGCCATCTTCGCCGCCTCCCGCTCACCCGGCTCCGTCGCCTCACCAATCTCCGGCGCAGCCATCGCCGGCGCCTCAGGATAAAAAAATGTAAGCGTACCGCTACTCTGCATCGTGGTAAGCGATCGCCGAAATGTAAACAAGAGCCTCTTCCAAAAGTACCAAAGGTTTCTCCCAAGAGAGCTTATGACTGTACTGAAGAGGAGACTATGGCGATCGTTGATGCGGAAACGACAGTGTTTTTCGCTAAGCTGAGGCGGCCGAAACAGCCAGAGTTCCCCAGCACCAAAGAAGAAAAAGCCAAAGTGTTGAAAATGCTAAAGACTCTTCATCAACCCGAGCCAAAGCTGTCATCAGACTATGAGCGTTCTATTATCAAGTCACATGCGGCACAACAAGCCTCGAAGAGCAGTACTGATGCAAGCGAGAAATCTGTTGCCCAGCTCGGAGAACAAGCAAAACAGTCTTGCGCCCCTCTCAAGGTGATTTCCCATACGAATGTGGGGTCCAGCAAATATGGGGTCGAAGAGCAGTATGATCCAGAGGTAGTTGCACAATGCGGAGAAGCTACCGCTGCTCAAGGTATGAGTATTGCCCAGTACTTATCCCAGTTAGAGTACTTCCCCGTGAGTGAAGTAGCATACAAATACCAGTACGGCAAACCTCTCGTCAAACCTGAGGAGGTAAATAATCTTCCAACAAAAATGCGAAGATTGCATAACTGGTACATGCATGCCACAAAGGCCGGGGCTAACTGGATAGTGCTGAAGGTTACAAAAAAGAATTATGAGAAAGAAATAGATGACATGATATCCATTGAATTTGATGAACTATTTCAATTATTCAATCAAGACGCCTTGGACAAATCGATCATTAGTGCCTATTGTCTGTAAGTACTAATTCTGTAATTAATTTAGTCTCCAGCTATCTCACCTTGTTTATTGCATATATATAATCATACTGTAATATGCAGAATGAAGATTCTCGAATGCAGCAGAGGACAAATCTATGACATTGGCTTCATTGACCCATATTGGATTCATGAAGCTAATCTCAAAACAAGCCCCCAGGATACAGAGGATAATATAGTACACGCGTTAAGGTTTCAAGAAACCAGAAGGGAAATACTATTTCCTTACAACTTCGAGTGAGTGTTATTGTCTTGTATACACTTTCTATTTCGCTTACTCGATGTTAAGTATATAATTGATTAGTTATGCATTCGCAGCTTCCACTATATTCTGTTAATCATTCAACTTGACAAAGGGCGTGAACTAGTCATGGACTCGAAACATAACCCCCTTGAGCAGTGGAAAGACATGCAGATGCTTCTCCAGTGGTAATACTAATCATTACGACACTATATCGGCAACGTTCGTAAATTTTATGATATCAAGTAATTAATAACTTCATTTATTCGTTTTCTTCGCCGGGCAGCGCTTGGAAACGGTTCACCAACAAGGCTAGGGGTGTTTGGAAAGCGGAGCTTACATTTTAAGCATTAGATGTAAGCACCACTAGCTATATCCGCGCATCTCTTTGGTTCTAGTTTTGATACCGTTATTATCAATGCTTGATTATTATTTTAATTGAACTATGTTCTCGTAAAGTGCCTGACGCAGGGACCAGGTAACAATCTATGTGGATACTATGTTTGCGAGTTTATCCGGCAGACGTGCGATGAGAAGAGCAGAAATTTAGAGCAACTCCATGTACGTAAACAATTTCTATAGTTTTTAATTACAATCAAATTGTGTTTAGTTTCATTCATATAGGCTGACTCCTTTTTTAAATCAGATCGAACGTCTACGGAACGGTCTTCTGCCAAAGGATCACGTACGAGCAATTCAGGAGGAATTGGCGGGATTCTTGGATGCAGAAGTCCTAAACCCAAAAGAAGAATACTATTCGGGTGTGTATAAACAATAGGGATTGTACAAAGAGAAACTTTTGTATGTAGTGCATGAACTCGATCCGTGTATCGAATGTAATATTATCATGATGATCTTGTGTAATATAATGGTTCCTTCATTAATGAGTACAAAACACTAAATAAACAATAAAACAACATAAATGAATTCTCTGCCGCGGCACAAAAAGTGGCCAAAATGAATTCGCTGCCGCGGCAGAGAAATGTATCAAATCTCTGCCGCGGCAGAAGGTTATTTTTCCCGGTTCGTGCGGGACGGTTGCTCCACCACCCCCCCCCCCTCGCCCTCTGCCGCGGCCACGTGTACCCTCTTTTGTCTCGGTTGGTGGGACAACCAGGACTAAAGGTTGGGGCTTTAGTCCCGATTGCCCCATCACGGTTGGGTAACCGGGACTAATGCCCCTTACCAACCGGGATGGGGCTGTTCCCACTAGTGCTTGAAGACGTCACGTTCCGTATTAACTTCCACAATCCGATGCAAACGTTCGTAGGATGATAATATCGTAGCAAGATCGTGAGGAGGACTGGCGATTAGCCGTCCATCGCCATATCCGTCGTAATCCTGAATTCACATACCTGTTGCTGACCGATCTTTCCAAGGAAATAAAATCGATGATATATAGACGGTGGAGTCTAGCAAATCCATTATCTTCTTTTGGTCTCCAACCACTCAAACATTTGAACGAGTTTAAACTTCTAAGTGAAAAATAACCCAAATTTTATATCATGTAGATCAAACTTTGAACTGGTCAACAAGCTAATTAATTAACAGCATTCAGCTCACATGAATCAAAAATTCGTTCGAAGTGACATCCTGAAAGTAAATAAAAAAACATGAAGAAACCAAACATTTTTAGGCCGATCAATCTGGTGCCATGGCATAAAAAATAGTGCTATCTGGATCCGGAGGCATTAGCATATATGTTATTCTTCCGTGGGCACCTCATCCAAGTATCCATAATGCCGTTCATTTTCTAGCTGTGACCATGGGATGTTGGTACGCAATAGTTCATTAGTTGCTGAGTCATGCACTAGATGAAAAATTTGCTACGCCGACGGCAGCCGGCACAGCGCCAAATTGCCGTCGGCATAGGCTGTACCGACGGTGGCCTTCGGCGTAGCCCCCTCGGCATACGTCCTCGTCGGCACAACTTCGTGGCCGTCGGTACAGCTACTCCCTCGGCATAGCGTCTTCCAGTGGGTCCCGCGTGTCAGTCACGGCCGTCTTCGCTAACGGTTCAGCCTGGAGCGAATAGAGCTACGTCGATGGCCAGGCCGTCGGCATAGCCTAATTTTTTTATTATTATTTTTAATCTTTGAATTGTTTGACTCCTTAATCTCGTGCTTTAATCATTTTAACACTATTTATAGTTAATAATAATTGATTAAATTGCAATCTTAGTCAAAGTTCCCGTTTGATCACCAATCCTAGCACTACTTCAGCTCTAGCACGCTTAACTTCCTCGTTTCTTCAGAATCTCTTCCCACAAAGCAATTTACTCATTGTTGTCAATACTATGATATCATTCCTATTAACTCTTATATCATCATGTCATATGGTTGTAGTTTTTGAAATTACAAGCAATTATTTAAGTAAACAACAATGAATAAGTAAAAAATATTGAATTCAAATAAAAATATAATGATTTTTTTTGTATTTTTATTTAATATGTAATAATTAATATCTTTAAATCTGTAAGTCAGAATTCGGCAAATAATATGTTTAAATTGATTTAAAAAAATGAGAGAAATCCAAATATGATATCAATATCAACTTATCACAAACTATGTCGTGATTTTTATCATAATTTCATTTGCCCGTTTAAAACGGCACGCATAAAGATTCTTAGCTTGGGGATGAGACTCGCTAAACTTGAAGTGGATCTATGATGAAACAACATATTTTGAACCTAAAAATGATTTTTGTAAAAAATCATGAGCATCCGATCATGTACCGGTAGTTCATATCTGACCCACTTTCTACCGATTCGGCAGGAATTTGTCTTTTTCACCAGGGATAAACGGAAATGTTTAAGATCCCCGTGTTATGAAATTATCCATTTAAGGTGGTCTAGTATTTTTGAAAAATGTGATGGTAGTATTTTGAATTAGCCATTTGGTAGTTGCTTCACAAAACCGTCCGTTTTTTGCACTCGATAAATGGAAAACGGCTTTTTGGTGCGACGAAAAGGAAAACTTCCTCCTGAAAAATTGTTCGCCATACCATTATGCATAATATAGACACATTATCACAAACTATGCCTTCATTCTAGCCATAACATTGGTCATTTGACCTGAAAGTTAAGAAACCTCGAACGAGATAGGTCATTTTGTAAAGGTTTTTTTGAGACATAATAAATATACCAAGTTTGATATTTTTCTTTCTAACTATGTCACATAATATGACACCACGGGAAGGTTTCACGTTGTTTGGATCGTTTTTGAATTTATGATGCCCGTTTTAAACTATCGGTTAACTTTGTTGAAGGGCGGAGATGAAGATTCTTAGCTCGGGGCTGAGACACGCTAAACTTGAAGTGGATCTATGATGAAAAAACATATTTTGAACATAAAAATAATTTTTGTAAAAAATCATGAGCTTCCGATCATGTACTTGTAGTTCATATCTGATCCACTTCCTACCGATTTAGCAGGAATTTGTCTTTTTCACCAGGGATAGACGGAAATATTTGAGATACCTCTTTTATGAAATTATTCATGTAAGGTGGTCTAGTACTTTTGAAAAATGTGACGGTATTATTTTGAATTAGCCATTTGGTGGTTGCTTCACAAAACCGTCCGTTTTTTGCACTCGGTAAATGGAAACCGGCTTTTTGGTGCGACGAAAAGGAAAACTTCCTCCTGAAACATTGTTCGCCATCTCATGATGCACACATATGCACAATATGGCCACATTATCACAAACTATGCCTTCATTCTAGCCATAACATTGGTCATTTGATCCGAAAGTCAAGAAACCTCGAACGAGATAGGTCATTTTGTGAAGGTTTTTTTGAGACATAATCAATATACCAAGTTTCATATTTTTTCTTCTAACTATGTCACATAATATGACACCACGCGAAGGTTTCACGTTGTTTGGATCGTTTTTGAATTTATGATGTCCGTTTTAAACTATCGTTAAACTTTGTCGAAGGGCGGACATGAAGATTCTTAGCTCGGGGCTGAGACTCGCTAAACTTGAAGTGGATCTATGATGAAACAATATATTTTGAACCTAAAAAGGATTTTTGTAAAAAATCATGAGCATCCGATCATGTACCTGTAGTTCATATCTGACCCACTTCCTACCGATTTAGCAGGAATTTGTCTTTTTCACCAGGGATAGACGGAATTTTTTGAAATCCCTCTGTTATGAAATTATCCATTTAAGGTGGTCTAGTATTTTTGAAAAATGTGAAGGTAGTATTTTGAATTAGCCATTTGGTGATTGCTTCACAAAGTCGTCCGTTTTTCGCATTCGGTAAATGGAAAACGGTTTTTTCGTGCGACGAAAAGGAAAACTTCCTCCAGAAACATTGTTCGTCATCCCATGATGCACACATATGCACAATATGGACACATTATCACAAACCATGCCTTCATTCTAGCCATAATATTGGTCATTTGACCCGAAAGCCAAGAAACCTCGAACGAGATAGGTCATTTTGTGAAGGTTTTTTTGAGACATAATCAATATACCAAGTTTGATATTTTTCCTTTTAACTATGTCACATAATATGACACCACGTGAAGGTTTCATGTTGTTTGGATCGTTTTTAAATTTATGATGCCCGTTTTAAACTATCGTTAAACTTTGTCGAAGGACAGACATGAAGATTATTAGCTCGGGGCTGAGACTCGCTAAACTTGAAGTGGATCTATGATGAAACAACATATTTTGAACCTAAAAATAATTTTTGTAAAAAATCATGAGCATCCAATCATGTACTTGTAGTTCATATGTGACCCACTTCCTACCGATTCGGCAGGAATTTGTCTTTTTCACCAGGGATAGACGGAAATGTTTGAGATCCCTCTGTTATGAAATTATCCATGTAAGGTGGTCTAGTATTTTTTTAAAATGTGAAGGTAGTATTTTGAATTAGCCATTTGGTGGTTGCTTCACAAAACTGTCTGTTTTTTGCACTCGGTAAATGGAAAACGGCTTTTTGGTGCGACGAAAAGGAAAACTTCCTCCTGGAAAATTGTTCGCCATCCCATGATGCACACATATGCACAATATGGACATATTATCATAAACTATTCCTTCATTCTAGCCATAACATTGGTCATTTGACCCGAATGCCAAGAAACCTCGAACGAGATAGGTCATTTTGTGAAGGTTTTTTTAGACATAATCAATATACCAAGTTTGATATTTTTCCTTCTAACTATGTCACATAATATGACACCACGCGAAGGTTTCATGTTGTTTGGATCATTTTTGAATTTATAATGCCCGTTTTAAAATATCGTTAAACTTTGTCGAAGGGCGGGCATGAAGATTCTTAGCTCGGGGCTGAGACTCGCTAAACTTGAAGTGGATCTATGATGAAACAACATATTTTGAACCTAAAAATGATTTTTGTAAAAAATCATGAGCATCCGATCATGTACATGTAGTTCATATCTGACCCACTTCCTACCGATTCGACAGGAATTTGTCTTTTTCACCAGCGATAGACGGAATTGAGATCCCTCTGTTATGAAATTATCCATGTAAGGTGGTCTAGTATTTTTGAAAAATGTGAAGATAGTATTTTGAATTAGCCATTTGGTGGTTGCTTCACAAAACCGTCCGTTTTTTGCACTCGGTAAATGGAAAACGGCATTTTGGTGCTACGAAAAGAAAAACTTCCTCCTGAAACATTGTTCGCCATCCCATTATGCACACATATGCACAATATGGACACATTATCACAATCTATGTCTTCATTCTAGCCATAATATTGGTCATTTGATCCGAAAGCCAAGAAACCTCGAACGAGATATGTCATTTTGTAAAGTGTTTTTTGAGACATAATCAATATATACCAAGTTTGATATTTTTTCTTCTAACTATGTCACATAATATGACACCACGCGAAGGTTTCACGTTGTTTGAATCTTTTTGAATTTATAATACCCGTTTTAAACTATATATAATGTTTTATGTTTCACTTATTTTTTAATAAATGTGTAATATTTGAGTGTAGAGTTAGATAGGTCTTATTTTTCTGCAAATTTTGATATATTATTTTATTTTTCTGAATTAGAATGTTTTAGTTATGATTTTTCAAAAAATAATGAGATAAAAGGAAAAAAATCTGGAGGCCTACGCTGACATCTAGGCCGTCGGCACAGACCAAACAATTTTTTTCAAAGAGCCGTGCCGACGGCCAGACCGTCGGTACAGCCTGTCTGTCTAACTCCGTTTCCATCGCCGTGTCTAAACTGGGGCTACGCCGAGGGCTGTACCTATGCTAAGGGCCACCGTCGGCACATCCCTCTGTACTATGCCGACGGCCACGCTACGCCGACGGCTACCCTCGGCACCGTCACCTACGCCGACGGCTAGACTGGTCAGCTGGGCAGGAAGGTAGCTACGCCGACGGCCCCGACATTTGGCCGTCGGCACCTTAATTTTTTCCTGTAGTGATGGATGGGATGACCGGTTTACCATATACAAGCCGAAAAACTGAATGAGATCAGAGGTGAGCCACTCCTTTTCAGTATCCATCTTGCTGGCCTCTACCAACGTAAAATACACGATTGACGCACCTGTCACCAAGGAAGAGGGCACTATTAGAATTATTATTAGAGTTATTGCAAATATTCTGGTTTCTATACTTGTAACCAAATATGCTAAATATAAAGCATAGACGGATCCCTCCTTTTATTAGCATTTATTTCTCTCGATCCCTGTAATCATGTTGTACTAAATATAGGCTATTGGACCTGCTTATTAACACGCAACCGATATTGACAGAAAAGTATCGTTCCCATCTTTTGCTCAAAGCTCAAAGTTCACCCTGAAAACGTCCATGCCGTGGCCTGGGTGTTTGCGACCAAGCAGATTACAGGAAGTAGAAACCAGGGTTCCCAAGGGCGATCACCAACGCCAGGGTCCTTGGGTGCAAACACCTAGGACGCGGCAGGGAGGTCTTCAAGGTGAACTGCAAAAGGTGATCGAGCCGACGAGAAGCATTGGAAGCCATGCTCTCTTCCTCGGTGCCAGGAGTGTCTTTGTTGTCGCTGGTAAGATCCCTCCCATTGACAACTGAGTATTTTACCGTGGTAGAGACCAACATGATGGGTGCCATGGCATCCACATGTACGACCTCACGAGTCATGACTCAAAACGAGGAGTTTCATCACGTCGGATGTTGTTGAATTATTTAGTTTTACTGGCAAACTGGTCACTCCCTCCATGATTCAGCTACTCATGAACTACTGAACCAACATCCCATGTAGTGAGTTCAGAGGTGACCCGCTCCTCCTTTTCAGTAGTGAGGTCATACATGTAGATGCCATCCGGTGATCCATCTTGTTGGCCTCTACCAAGGTAAAATACACACTTGATGCACCTGTCACCAAGGAAGAGGGCACTATTAGTATTATTATTAGAGTTATTGCAAATATCCTGATTTCTATAATTGTAACCGAATATGCTGAAGCATAGACAGATCCTTCCTTTCATTAGACTTTATTTCTCTCGATCCCTGTAACACGTTGTACTAAATATAGGCTATTGGGCCTGCTTATTAACACGTAACTGATACTCAGAGAAAAGTATCGTTCCCATCTTTTGCTTGAACTTCACCTTGAAGACCTCCATGCCACGGCCCTAGGTGATCGAGCCGACGAGAAGCATTGGGAGTTGTGCTCTCTTCCTTGGCGACAGGAGCGTCTCTGTTGACGCTGGTAAGATCCCTTCCATTGACGATAATTGTATATTTTACCATGGCGCCCATCATGCTGGCCTCTACCACGGTAAAACATGCAGTTGCCATCAATGAAAGGGATCTTATCGGCATCAACAAACACACACCAGTCACCGAGGAAGAGAGCACGGCTTCCAATGTTGCTCATTATTGTCATCCCTAGGGCGCTCCTTGTCCAGCATGACCCACTCCTAGAGGAGGAAGACGGGGTCGGTAGGATGCTCCTATAGGTCGGCCATGGTGGCTCGCCATGTCAACGTAGTAGTCGACGTTGCCGGTGGCCAGGACATGGCCGCCGATTTCCATGAATGGGCCGGCGGGAAGCGAAGACCAGATGCACTCTGTCGCCACGTGGTTCTCAGTTTGTTGCTTCGATCCATTCCCTGTTCCTCTCTCATGTTGAAATCGTCTAGCCTTGTGTGTTTTGTGGTACTGGCTAGGTATCACTACACCACAGATGATTATCTAGGGCACAAGAAATTGCCTTTAAAAATACCAAAAGTGTCTCCAAAAATCTTTGAAGGCAATAAAAAAGTGCCACATCAAATGGGATAGGGAAAAATCATTTAAGGCACTATTGAAAAGTGCCTTGGAAAATAGATCTTTTGAGGAACTTTTAAAATTGCCTTTAAAAATAGATTTTTCGAGGCACTTTACAAATAGCCTTGAAATATAATTTGAGGACATATCAAGCAATGTCTCTAATAATTTTTGTTGGCACTTTTCAAAGTGCCTCAAAAAATAATTTTAGACACTTGTCAAAATGCCTCAAAAAAGAATTTCAGGCAATATACAATAATGCCTCAAATAATACTTAATGGCAATAATTTTTAGGCACTTCCAAACGTGAATTCAAGTTATTTTAGGAACTTTTCATATATATTATGTCTCAAATAATACTTAATGGCAATAATTTGGTGGTGCAGTTATGCTTGCATGTGAAGGGGGGTCATAACCCATACCTTGTTTGGTAAATCTCCGTACAAAAGCACAAACCAGAGCGTGCAACAATGCTTGCTAGTTCGTGCTGCCTGCAACAACAGACAAAATCAAGAAAAAACCATTCAGACATAAGTGCTACAATTAAGCATTTCGCCAAACAACTGTAATGCATAGTTGAAACTCTAAAATAGATGTGAAATATCAACCTGATTCGTGAAAATTCTAGAAAGTATTTGATGAATATGCACCCGTGAGCTAGTTCGTGCGATATAATTTTGCGCCCTTCAGCTCTAGCCTGTCTAGAGATGTCTTGCTTTGACCATCATTTCATTATCCCCTGGAACGAATCAGAATCCTAGTAAAAAATCCCCAAACATGGGCAGTAGGTAACTCCGTGAGCACAACTCTATTCCCTAGTTTCTAGCTCACGTACCATCCATGCTGCCTCGACACCCCAAACACAAAATTGAATGCGAGCTTCTACCACAAAATCAAATTGAGCTAAAGCAGAATCGTGGTATACATGTAGAATGCAGAGTATAGTGATGGTATATACTGACCCCAATGATACAGTTCACCTCTGCATCGGACTGCGTTAGCTCGCTGTAGGCCGAAGAGTAATCCGTCATCACCACCGTCTGACAAGTTGCTTGGGGCAGCACCGGAATCGAGAAAGCACTACAGGAGAAGCTGAATACCCGACGGCCGGGTCCCGTCGGCGTAGACTCTAAATGCCGTCGGCGTAGGCTGGACCGACGGCGGCCGTCGGCGTATGGCCGTCGGCGTACAGCCTCTTAGGCGTAGCCTCTCCTCCCGTCGGCGTAGAAAAGCCGTCGGCGTAGACCATATGGGACCCACCTAGATGACTAACGGCCGTTTGGCTACGCCGACGGCTTTACCGTCGGCCTAGATTTTTTCAATTTTTTTTTCCAATTTGTTTTTCAATTTTTTTTTCAATTTTTTTTTCCAATTTTTTTTCATTTTTTTTAACATTTTTGTATTGTTTTACTTGTTAATCTCACATGGAGATTTTTAATTCTAAGTATACTTAGTCTCAAGTCAAATTACATAATTAGTCAAACTTTCCAACCGGTCACCCATCCTCATACTACTCTAGCCCCAGCACGCTTAACTTCTTCGTTACTTTCACATGAGCTTCCGACAAAGAAACTAGAACTTGTTGTGAATATTATCATATCAAACCTATTAACCATTACACTATAATATTAGACATATTTGTTTTTTTACATTTCATACAATTTTTTGAGTATACAACAATAAATAAGTAATAATAATCTTGAATTCAAATAAAAATAAAATAAATTTAATTTATTTTGCTTTTTTTATTTAAATTTGAATAATTCATATCTACAAATCCGTAAATCACAATTCGACAAATAATATATCCAAATTGATCAGAAAAATGAGAGGAATCCAAATATGACATCCCTATCATCTATTTAATTATATATCATAAATTTTAAATATTAGACCAACTGAAACTATGTCAAGATTCATGAAACACCCTGTTTTTGGCACTCGAAAAATAAAAAATGGCTTTTTGGTGCGACGAAAAGGAAAACTTCCTGATGCAACATTGTTCACCATCCCATGATATACACGAGTGCGTAATATGGGAACATTAGCGCAAACTATATCGCGATTCTAGCAATAACATTGGTCATTTGACCTGAAATCCAGAAAACCTCGATTAAGATAGGTCATTTTGTGAAGGTTTTTTGAGACACGATCAATATATCAAGTTTTATATTTTTCCATTCAACTATGTCACATAATATGACATCACGCGAAGGTTTTGCATTGTTTCGATCGTTTTTGAATTTGTTATGCCCGTTTCAAACTATCGTCAAACTTTCTAAATCGAGGGGCATGAAAATTCTTAGCTCGGGGCTGAGCCTCACTAAACTTGCATTAGATATCTGATGAAATAGCATATTATGAACCTAAAAATGATTTTTGCAAAAAATCATGAGCATCATATCATGTACATGTAGTTCAAATCTAACTCATTTCCTCCTGATTCGGCAGGAATTTGTCTTTTTCACGAGAGGTGAACGGAAAGGTTTGAGATACCCCGGTTGGAAAATTGTCCATTTAATATGGTCTAGTATTTTTTAAAAATGTGGTATTATCATTTTTAAACTTTCATTTGGTGGTTTCTTCACAAAAACACCCCTTTTTTGCACTCAGAAAATGAAAAATGGCTTTTCGGTGCGACGAAAAGGAAAACTTCCTCCTGCAACATTGTTCGCCATCCCATGATACACATGTGTGCACAATATGGACACATTATCGCAAAATATATCGTGATTATAGCAATAACATTGGTCATTTGACCTGAAATCCAGAAAACCTCGATTGAGATAGGTCATTTTATGAAGGTTTTTTTGAGACACGATCAATATATCAAGTTTTATATTTTCCATGCAACTATGTCACATAATATGACACCACGCGAAGGTTTTGCATTTTTTCGATCGTTTTTGAATTTTTTATGCCCGTTTCAAACTATCGTCAAACTTTCTAAATCAAGGGGCGTGATGATTCTTAGCTCGGGGACGAGTCTCACTAAACTTGCATTAGATCTCTGATGAAATAGCATATTGTAAACCTAAAAATGATTTTTACAAAAAATCATGAGCAATATATCATGTACATGTAGTTCAAATCTAACTCATTTCCTCCTGATTCGGCAGGAATTTGTCTTTTTCACGAGAGGTGAACGGAAAGGTTTGAGATTTCTAGGTTGGGAAATTGTCCATTCAATATGGTCTAGTATTTTTAAAAAATGTGGTATTATCATTCATTTGGTGGTTGCTTCACAAAAACCCCGTTTTTTGCACTCGGAAAATAAAAAATGGATTTTCGGTGCGAGGAAAAGGAAAACTTCCTCCTGCAACATTGTTCGCTATCCCATGATACACATGTGTGCACAATATGGACACATTATCGCAAACTATACCGCGATTATAGCAATAACATTGGTCATTTGACCTGAAATCCAGAAAACCTCGATTGAGATAGGCCATTTTGTGAAGGTTTTTTTAAGACTCAATGAATATACCAAGTCTGGTATTTTTCCATGGAACTATGTCATATAATATGACACCACGCAAAGGTTTTGCATTGTTTCGATCGTTTTTTAATTTTTTATGCCCATTTCAAACTATCGTCAAACTTCCTAAATTGAGGGGCATGATGATTCTTAGCTCGGGGACGAGTCTCACTAAACTTGTATTAGATCTCTGATGAAATAGCATATTGTGAACCTAAAAATGATTTTTACAAAAAATCATGAGCAATATATCATGTACCTATACTTCAAATCTAACTCATTTCCTGCCGATTCAGTAGGAATTTGTCTTTTTCACGAGAGGTGAACGAAAAGGTTTGAGATTCCTCGGTTGGAAAATTGTCCATTCAATATGTTCTAGTATTTTTGAAAAATGTGATATTATCATTTTAAAACTTTCATTTGGTGGTTGCTTATGGAGGAGATCAAATGATGTACGTCCATTCAATAGTTAATCCAAAACTGATGTACGTCCTGCTAGCTAGCTGGTGGAGGAGATCAAATGAAGTGCGATTTCAAACTTCCAAGTGGAAATCAACTCAACAAATTTTATATCACATAGATTACAATCTCGAAAAAATATCCCGTACGTAGAGATCAAGCTTTCAACTCAACAAGTAGTTTAACAATTTTCAACCCACATGAATCAACGTTATTGGAGATTACACAGATCGATGCAGCAAACAACTCAAGAAATCAAAATAAATAAAAGAAGCCACAAATAACTTGATCTGAATCTGGTGCCATGGTATATATAGTCTCAGTAGCTCTCCGGAGGGATAGCATGTGTATCACTCTTCCATGTGCACCTTAGGTTGCAAGTGTCCATAACGCTGTTCAATCTCTAGCTGAGACCACGGGATGTTGGTGCAGTAGTTGACGAGTAGCTGAATCATGGAGGAAGCAACCGGTTTGCGAGTAAAGTGAAATAACTCAACAACATCGGAGGTGATAAACTCATCATTTTCAGTGGTGAGGTCATACTTGTAGATTCCATGGCCCTCATCATGCTGGTCTCTACCACGGTAATATATGCAGCTACCATCAATGGATGGGATCTTATCAGTGTCAACAGACACGCACCTGTCACCGAGAAAGAGAGCCCGGGTTCCAATGCTTCTCGTCGGCTCGATCACCTTTTGCTGCAAGTTCACATTGAATACCTCCATGCCACGGCCTGGGTGTTTGCGCCCAAGGACAAGCAACATCTCCCCAGCGGATCGTAGGAAGTAGTAGCAAGGGTACTTTTCCCAGGACCTGTCGGCAATGATTTTGCTCAGTAGATCATCCACCGTGCCATCGGTGACGCCCCAGATGTCGTGTGCCTTGTCCAGCAGGCTGTAGTTCCCCACGGTGAACTGCTCGTCGTTCGGCGTGGCCGAGTACGCCCTATCACCTGATGGGTGCTCTAGAACTAGAGTCGGAGTAGTGCCAGCCAACCGCAGATGGGCAATGGTGTGGAGAAGGGAATCGGGAATGGGAGCCCTGAACTTGATGCAGGAAGGAGTGAGTGGGTTCACGACGCGCACCATGTGTGGAGGGCTCCTGGTCGCCAGGACAAGGAGGCCACCGGTGCTGATGACGAAGTAGTAGTTGGTGAGGCTAGGAAGATTTAAATGGAGGAACCTGCCGGTGTCGGTGTTGAGGAAGAGGCGGCCATCCCTAGGGTGCTCCTTATCCAGCATGACCCACTCCCGAAGGAGGAAGCGGGGGTTGGTCGGCTGCTCCTCCGGGTCGGCCATGGTGGCTCGCCAGCTGGAGAAGGTGGCACGCATGTCGATGTAGTAGTCGACATTGCCGGTGGCGAGGACGCGGCCGCCGATTTCCGTGACTGGGCTGTCGGGAAGCGAAGACCAGATGCACTCTGTCGCCGCCGCGGTGGTTCTTGGTTTGATGCTTCGATCCATTCCCTCTTTCTCTCTCGTGTTGAGATCGTCTAGGCTTGTGTGTTTTTGGATGCTAGCTAGGTATGTGCATCGGGGTATTTAACTTGAGGTGGCTTCTCGTGCAACGGCTATGTGTTTTTTTTTGGGCGGTGTTGTTTTCTTGTTTTGGAAGTGATGAAATACGGTTTGGCGCGCCGCAATCAGCACTAGTTGATCGGTGTTTCCTACCATATTTGATCGGTATCCACTAATTCAAACATACTTTACAGGTCTATATGTCGATACTATCACTTATCCATTGTGTGAAAGCGCGCGAGATTCCATTCGTTTGAATTAAGGTTGACAGCAGCGCACAAAGGAAGAAGAACGTTGTGTGTCTGTCACGAACCAGATTTTAGGGGTCTGTGTGCAAAAAATCATGTTTCCTGAAAAACAGACTAAAGATTAGTTTAAAACTCTCCTCTATTTTTAAACTTGACATCAAGCAGTTTGAGTAGGTTGACTTGGCCATAAGATGAGGACTTGAAAATATTTTTTGAGAAGTATTTCAAAGGGATAAAAAATGTTTCCTGAACCCCCAAAAATCCTTGCCATGTGAAGCAAGTATATTTTCTTCAAAATATATGATAACTAAAACTAATATTATAATAATCACTAAAAATAATATTTTGAGGCTACAATATAGCTATCCACTTATTTTACTAAACAAATATTTCAAAATATTATTTAGTTAAGAAAAAATCTATGTTATTTTTTATACTAGCAAGAAAAGGGAAAACATGATTCGTGATATTTTTCCTGGCTAAAAATCTTGAAATTTTTCCCCAAGGTGTAATACTGCATTCAAAACCTATTCTCACAAACTTCATAATAAGTCACGAAATTTCGGGTCAGGTAATTTGGGTTAAAACAAACTCGGGTTTCTAAAATAGGCATCCGAAAAAGTTGAGTTTTTTTTGCTATCCGACAATTCTGGTACCATAATTTCAGTTTCGGGTTCAGTAATAACGTATCACATGTGCATGAGTGAACAGTACTCCAGCAAATAAAGCAACAGTTCTAGAGATTTTTTGATAGCATTTCGACAGCAATTCTGCAGCATTTTGGGAGCATAACAGACTAACAACAGCTCTATAATAAATGATATAAAAATAACAGCAATTGAGCAACATTTCGACAGCATAACATCGGTTCTGCAGTTGAACTTTTGGCAAGAAAATGACAGCAAATATGAAAGTTTTGGATAGCAGCCAGCCACATGTCACATCCCAAATTTTAGATTTGGTACTTCATAACATTCATGGCATTGCATCATGATCATCCATGCAAATTTCGGTTTGAAAAGGTTTTGACAAAACAAGCCACTTGCATATGCGTTTTGACACCTACACATGAACACTTGGTTTTACCATGCTACTGTGAAAACATTATATTTTGAGTGTTTGAAAGGCACTGGTGCATAGAGGGTTTCACCACGAACCCGTAACACTTTGTTTCACCCAATTCGGAGCTCTGTAGCGAAAGTTACACGAATCTGAATTTTGCCTAAAAATTCTGGACAGTTCTGTCAAATTTCAGTTAAGAAATCATCTGAGAAAAAGAGAAAAGGAAAAAGGAATAAAAAAGGAAGCGCGCAGCGGCAGGCGGCCCAGCCACCAGCAGCGCGCGCAGCAGCCAGCAGCGCGCGCGCAGTCGTTAGCTAGGCGCCGCCAACCCCGCCTCCAGCCACTGACAGGTGGGCCCCACCTGTCAGCGCGCCGCCGCCGCCGTGTCCGACGCGGACAGCGCCGCCGCCGCCGTGTTTTCCGCGGAGTCCGCAACGAACTCCGCCCGAGCTGGCCCCCTTAGAGCATCTCCAGCAGCGGCGCTAAATATGGCGCGTGCCCAAAAAACTGCTTTTTTAGCGCGCGCCGCCTTGTTTTCGGCGCTCCAGCAGCGGCGCTAAAATAGCGCGCGCCCAAAATAAATTTTCAGCGAACCTTATTTGCGCTATCGCGAGCGCTAGATCTAGAGCCTTTGTTGACGCGCGCTGGAAACACGAGCTGCGTGCGCTGAGCTGAAATTTCATCCCCGCGCCCGCGCTTCCGCTCCCCATTCCCAAATCCCGCCGGCGCTGGCCGCCGCTTAGTGACCGCGCCGACGCTACGCACCGCCTGCCGTCGTCGCCATGGCGCCTCGCGAGTCACCGCCGCCGCGCCCCCGTCGCTTCCGCGCGAGCACCGGCGCCACAACTCGCCGAGAGTGTCATGGAGTTTGATCGGTTCTTTGAGCAAAGGAGGAATGCCGCCGGAGAGCTTGGGCATAGCACATACCAAAAGGTGACCGCCGCCTTGCGTATGATGGCATATGGTATTCCGGCGGACTTGGTTGATGACCACTTGGCAATGGGGGAGAGCATCGCTATTCTTTGTGTTCGCCGCTTTGCCGTGGCTATTGTGAGAGTGTTTGGGGAGGAGTACTTGAGATCCCCCAATGCCCAAGACACGGCAAGGCTATTGGAGCAAAACAAGCGCCGTGGGTTCACCGGGATGCTTGGCTCTATTGATTGTATGCATTGGAGTTGGAAGAATTGTCCTGCGGCTTGGCATGGACAATTCAAAGGCCACAAGAAGGATTCCACCATCATCCTTGAAGCCGTGGCCGATTATGAGACATGGATTTGGCATGCTTTTTTTGGGATGCCCGGATCTTGCAATGATATCAATGTTCTCCAGCGGTCACCACTCATGACAAGGATAGCTAAAGGTGAAACTCCACGAGTGCAGTTTGTGGCAAACAACAGAACATACCACTATGGCTACTTCCTTGTCGATGGCATCTACCCAAGGTGGAGGAAATTTGTGAAGCCGGTCAAGGATCCCGAAGCCAAGTGTGAAGTGGATTTCCATAATGCACAAGCAGCGGCAAGGAAAGATGTGGAGAGAGCATTCGGGATATTGCAAGCTCAATTTGCTATTGTGCGTGGACCGGCTCGGTTTTGGGATCAAGAGATACTTTGGTACATCATGATGGCTTGTGTGATCATGCATAACATGATCATAGAGGATGAGCGTGGTGAGGAAGACCTCGACTACAACTATGAGCATGTGGGACAACCCGTCCGAATTCGAAGGAGGGAAGATAGGCTAGCCCGGTTCCTTGCCTCCTACCATGCCATTCGAACAAATGAGGTGCATGATACTCTCCAAAAGGATGTCATGACGGAGTGGTGGGTTTGGAATGGAGGAAAGTGATGTTCTCCATTGTTTGCTGTATGTTCTTTGAGATACATTTGTTGTATGCTTGTTGTATGTGGTGATGGTGCATCGGTACTTTGAACTATTCATTTGTGTTGATGTTGTATGAATATTTTAACTATTTATTCTTGATTTATTATGTGTGTTTGATCTTTGTTTGATCATTCGCATTGCATTTTGTTATTTGCTGGTACGCTGCATTTTATTTTTTTGTCTTTGCGCTTATTTTTTCTTATGCGCTAAAACGTGTTTTTACAGCTTTGTATTTTACGAACCAAGTTGCGTATGGCAAACATGATACAAATACAAGCAAAGCTGTTTTACAGCGCCAAAGTTTAGCGCCGCTGCTGGAGATGCTCTTATACCCTAGCCCCCCTCTACGAAACCCCCAAACCCCGCCCTCTCTCGCGCCGCCACCGACTAGAAATTTCTCGCCGGAGTTAACCGTCGTCGCCGCCGCGCCTCGCCCCTCCCTCGCCCCGCGAGCTCGCCGCCGCCTCCCACTGACCCGCCTCCTTCCCCTCAGACGATCGCCGACGCCTCACGCCGCCCATGACGCCGACGCCGCCGAAGCTTACCGCCGCCGCCGTCGACCCCGCACTCGCCAGCCGCCGCCTCCACACCAACGAGCTCGACCCCGACGCCATACGCCCCTTCGCCGCCATCAAGGACCGCCGCCGCCGTCGCCCCCGACCTCGCCGCCACCGCGGTGAGCACCCTCGCCACCTTGCTCTCAGCCGTCGGATCTAAATCAGATGGTCCAGATGGACCGTTGACCGGTCAACGCTGATCGCTGACTGGTCAACGCGCCACGTCAGCTGCCACATAAGCGCGGTCAGACCAGTCAAACTTTGACTATGTATCTTAATTTGATTTTAATTGGCAGAAAATAGCTAAAACTTGTGAAATCCATATATATAGATCTACTGGGCCAAAAATTGCAAATAAAATATGTGTAGATTAAGTGACTCACGTAGAATATCGCTGTACAGTTGTTTTATACTTTTACAACAAGGTTTTGTCCTGGTTATTTAAATGAGTTAATGCCCTTTTTAGAGAAATTAATTCATAGAATAAGATCTGTAACTCCAAAATTTACAAACAAGATGTCCCTAGAATCAGTAGAACAAGGGGAATCTTATAGTGAATTAAAAAGTTAGGCTTACAGTAGTGGATTTTGCATAATATATTTAAAGGCTTACTACAGTATTTTAATTACTCAGGGAGTTATATAAATCCTTTTTGAGAAATTCCAACTGGTAATGATTCTCTTATGAGTTGCCTACACAGTGGAATTTTTCCAAGATTCTACAAACAGTATGTTGGCAGTGGCTAACTATTTAGTTTCTAGCCCTATTATTTGAGCATTATAAATTGCATGCCTTGTTTTCTTTGCACTCAAAATAATTTCCATGCATGCATACAGTAGTTATACTGAATAAGTTTATGTGATGCTGCTGTAGCGTTATTCCACTCATCATGCATGCATCTTGCATCATCTTTGTTGCATATGATTGTGGATGGTTTGTTTATGATTGCAATTGTATCGTGTAGATTGTGACGAGTGCAACACTTGCTCGTGTGTGTATTGTTCTTCCGACCGCTATAGCCAAGGCAAGTAGATGCTACTTTGTTCATGATGTTGTCCTACTATTTTCAATGCATTATCGTGTATTTTGTAGATGCATGTGTAGGATATTACTATCGCTATGCTATGTCCTATCGTGTATTTTGTAGATGAACCACCGTTGGTAGATGTGCTTAGCCATGCTTGATGAACGAGGGCTGGGTTACATCACTGAAAGTTGTTTTTAAATGTGTTAGTTTGTAAAAACTAAAAACAACTTAATCAATGAATCTCCTGGGTGTGATGGGATTGATAAATTTTGGTGGTGTCATTGCAGAAAGGCACCCAGGTATCGAGAGAAGATGATTGGCTTCTTTATGTTGTAGCTTACATGTACAACCATGTGCCAATAATGAAATGGGCGGTTGGTTGGACTCAGTAGGTTGTGGTAACTCGAACCCACGTATCCAGAGATGTAGAATTTTGGTAGGTTGGACCGGTGCGTGTCGGATTTGGGGAGCTACTTCCCGAACGGTCTCTTCTTGGACTTCTCCCTATCATCACCCAAAATGAGAGTGATGGTACGAGCTGGGCTGGCCAAGTCACATGTCTAAAGTGTACTAACCCCTACAGGGTGTATAATCTAATCGATTAGCCGTGTCCCCGGTTATGGACGTCTGAGTTGCTTGATATTGATTCCATGACATGTTTCTCGCTCATTCCAATTTCATAATTGCTTTAGTGTTGTTGGGTTAACTTAATTGGGATCTTTTCAAAGAAAATGAAAAACTGTTTATGAAAGTAGGACAAAGGTATTTGCAAATGCAAGCTAGCCACAACTCCACTTGCCAAATATGCATGTAGATGTTAGCACTATTGTCTCCTTTAATAGCTCTACTTGCCATACGTTCCATGTATTGACCCTTCGGGGCTGCTACGTTTCATGTTGCAGTATATTCCGATTCCGAGTAATAGATTTAGGCCACGGTACTACACTCGGCACTTGTTCACTTGTGGGCAATTTGAAGAATGGAGGATTTTCTATATTTATGTTGCTACTTGAATATTTTTATCTAGCCTTGAGCTAAGCTTTTATTGTAATAATGGTACTCTGGATCTTCGTTATTTATGATACACGGATATTTTGCTATGTTATTCATCGTATTCTATTGTGGGCCAATGAACCGATCCAGGGATTGGCATGTCACATAGAAGCTACGGTCTTTTCAGAACCGTAGTGTTACAAGATGGTATCAGAGCCCGTGTGTCGACTGTAGGATCGTGACCTAGGTTTGGATTAGGAAGCCATAAAATTATAAAAGCTTATATTAGCTCTGTCTTTCATCTTATGCCCTTCACTCTCGTAAATTCTTACCATATGCTATTCTCACACTTTCCTCTTTCAATTGATAGATGGGAGAAGTCAGGACTGAGTATGCAACCATGGAGTCACCCAGGCCCTTTGCGAGACAATTAGCACAGCTCTCGCAGTCATTGGGATTGCCACTGCCCATGTTCAAGGGAATAAGGCTGTACACCTATGGATATGGTGAGGATGCATGGGATATCACCACCTTCATCTTCAGGGATGCCGCCTTGCCAAACCCTGTGCATCTGATCTACACCAAGACATACTGCAACTGGGGACTTGGAATAAACTTGGCCCTGCATGAAGCCCTGTCACGCTAGTGCCATCTTGTCCGACACCTGTTGCCAGCAGACTCACCCTACCGTGACTACGGGAGGCGTGATGAGGATGGGAACATTATGGTTACCCCGGGCGAGAGGAACAACATGCCGGCCTGTTGGAGGCACATAGAGGATATGGAAAGGGAAAATGGAGCCCTAGCTGAGAAAGTGATGATGGTAAAAGAGATAGCAGATTTTGCCAGCAATGGTATGGTAGTCCAAGGACTGGAGATAGAGACCTTGCATGAAGCTGTGGATGTTCTGAAGAATGCCCTGATAGGCAGGGATGCAACCATAGCTCAGCTTAATGGAACTGTGCAGGAAAACAACCAGACCATACAACAGTTGCAAGGGACCGTCTAGGAAAGGGATCAAACTATTGAAGATATGGCAGCCCAGATTGCCGCTCTCCAAGCACAGCTGAATCCACCCTCTGATGATGAAAATGGAGGCGATGGCAACAATGATGATGATGATGATGACAGTGGGAACGATGATGATGATGAGGACGAGGATGATGATGATGGAGACGATGATGGTGGAGGAGATGAAGCTGTTGCAGTCGCAGCAGAGAATGAAGAAGAAGAGGAGGATCCAGAAGAGGTGGAGTTCGAGATTTCAAGTGATGACTCAGGAGAGGTGTATACTCCTCCGCCATGGTTGGATCGTGGACAGAAGCGCCAACGCATGAGTGCAAGGACCTACCGCAACCTCTTCAAGAAGTAGATAGAAGTCCACCAATTAATCTTTGTTAGGTAAAAATCATTAAGATTAGTCTCGATCGATGTAAAACTTAATTACTGTTAGTTTATGATTGTTTAGTTGCTCTTATGTGTACTCCAATATCCCAGGATTATTAGTGCGAATTTTATAAAAGAGTTATGGCAAGTTTTGGTTGACATCTGAGTTTTTCCTGCTGCAGTTTTCTGCTGACACAACAGTACTGCACGAATTTTCATATTTTATTGGTATCTGGGAAAAATCTGAACAAAATAGGGTTGGTTCGAAACTCTCTGTACTGTATACACAAAAATCAGCAAAAATTCCTGACGAGTTTAAGCCAGGTAAGAAAATTCGTGAACACTGATGGACTGTTCTGGCAGATTCCTGTTTTTAATGCTTTGTTGACCTTTTGTGAAGATAACTATTGCCAACTCTTCTAAAAACTATTTCAGTAGACATTTACTGCTAGGATAACCCCTGGGATATTGCTGGATCGTTTGTTTATTGATCTGTTGCTTGCTTGAGATTGTCTGTGACTGCCTTGTTGTTGTTTGATCATAATGCATGGGTAGAATCCTATTTTCGTAATCGATTCCCTCTAAACTTACCTGTGCTGAACCGCAGATGCCTCCCCGCCATCAACCCACTGAGTTGGAGCAGCTCATGGCAGCTCAGGCACAGCTGACCCAAGTGATGAATCAGTTCATGGAAGCTCAAAACAACAACAACAACAACAACAATGGGAACAAGCAGCCTCAGGGAGATGCTCTCACTAGGTTTCTGAGGCTAAGGCCAGCAAAGTTCTCTACTGCAACGGAGCCGATGGTTGCTCTCGACTGGTTGCGTTCAGTCAACAAGGATCTGGTAACTGTTGGGTGCACAGATGCTGAGAAGGTGAGGTTCGCCGCTCACCTACTGGAGGGACCAGCCACTTCATGGTGGGACACTTTTCAGATCACCCACCCTTTGGACACTGTGACTTGGGCAATGTTTGAGGAAGGTTTCAGGACCAACCACGTATCTTCAAGAGTTCTAAGCCTGAAGAGGAAGGAATTTCGCAACTTGCGCCAAACCAACCGCACCGTGGCTGAGTATATTGAGGAGTTCAACAACCTGTCTCGTTATGCCCCTGAGGATGTTGACACTGATGCCAAGAGGAGGGAGAGGTTCCTGGATCGCCTCAGTGATGAGCTTTCAGTGCAGTTGTTGGTGGTTTATTGTCCCACTTTCCAGGAGCTTATGGACAAGGCCAGAATTTTGGAAGGGAAACACAAGCAGGTGGAAATCCGCAAGAGGAAGAGCAACAATCACCACTCTGGTTCTCACCACAAGTCTCGCACTTCTTATGATGGATACTCCAAGCATGGGGGAAGTGACCATGGGCACCATGGGAGCCATGACCGCCACAACCATGGAGGCGATGGACATCGCCATGATAGCCACAAAAGCAACCGCCATAGCCATAAGGGAGGACACACTCACCATTCTGAAGGACACAGTGGACATGACCGCAACCGTGATCGCAGCTTCGTGAAGAAGGATCTGAGTGAGGTGACATGCTTTAAGTGTGGCCAGAAGGGACATTATGCAGACAACTGTCCGGAGAAGAAGGGACTGAAGCCAAGCAACAACTAGAAGGCCACAGTGAACCACATGAATGTGGAGGAGATCCCAGATGAGCCTAATCTTGTGATTGGTAAGTTTCCAATCAACACTCACCCTGCACTTATACTTTTCGATACTGGTGCATCGCATTTATTCATATCAAGGGCATTTGTGGATAAGTATAAGTTACCTATGGAGTCTCTGAAAGGGTCTATTAGAGTAAGCTCACCTGGAGGAGATATGATAGCTAGCGCGGGATGCCGTGACTTAACTGTGAGGATTGGAGCACACAATTTTATTGCACATTTGGTAGTTTTGGAATCACAAGGTCTAGATGTAATACTGGGCATGGATTGGATGTCTATGAATGGGGGACGCATAGATTGTGCACAGCGAGCAGTTTCAATCAAAACCACGGATGGTAAGAGGATTAGGTTCAAGTCGGCTGTATGACCGGGAAGGTGTAAGCTGAATTCTCTGAAGGGGGTTAGCATGGATACTGTGCCTGTGATTAAGGAGTACCCCGATGTGTTTCCGGAAGAGCTGCCAGGGATGCCACCTGACAGGGATGTGGAGTTTCTCATCGACCTGATGCCGGGAACAGGACCTATAGCAAAGAGACCATACAAGATGGATGTGGATGAACTGAAGGAATTAAAGAAACAACTAAAGGAGCAGTTGGACAAGGGATTCATTCAGCCAAGTTCGTCATCATGGGGTGCACCTATTCTATTTGTGGAGAAGAAAGACAGCAGCAAGAGGTTAGTGGTGGACTATCGCTCGCTGAATGAAGTGACCAATAAGAACAAATACCCCCTGCCGAACATAAATGATTTGTTTGATCAGCTGGAAGGAGCCAAAGTGTTTAGCAAAATTGATCTACGATAGGGTTATTTCCAATTGAAGATCCGGGAGGACGACATACCAAAAACTACTTTCACTACTAGGTATGGTTTATATGAGTATATAGTTATGTCTTTTGGGCTAACGAATGCTCCGGCATATTTCATGACCATGATGAACAAGGTATTCATGGAGTACTTGGACAAGTTCGTGGTGGTGTTTATTGATGACATACTGATATATTCCAAGGATGATGCTGAGCATGAGAAACATCTGCGACTGATTATGGAGAAGCTGAGGGAACACAAGCTGTATGCCAAATTCAGCAAGTGTGAATTCTGGCTTAACACTGTTGGATTTCTTGGACACGTGGTGTCAGGAGAAGGAGTCGCTGTTGATCCAAGCAAAGTGACTGCAGTAACTGAGTGGGAAGTGCCCAAGAATGTGGGAGATATTCGGAGCTTTCTAGGACTTGCTGGATATTACAGGAGGTTCATTGAAAATGTCTCCAAGATTGCTAAGCCAATGACAGAACTTGTGAAGAAGGAGAGGAAGTTTGAATGGACGGATGCGTGTGAAGCCAGCTTTCAGGAACTGAAGCGTCGACTAGTGACCGCACCTGTTTTGTGTCTACCAGATCTTCAGAAGGATTTCCAAGTGTACTGTGATGCTTCTTGACAGGGACTTGGGAGTGTGCTGATGCAAGATGGGAGAGTGGTGTCATATGCCTCGCGGCAACTTAAACACCATGAGAGGAACTATCCTACGCATGACTTGGAATTAGCCTCAGTTGTGCATGCGCTCAAGGTATGGAGGCATTACGTAATGGGAAAACACTGTGATATGTACACCGACCACAAGAGCCTGAAATACATATTTACACAGAAGGAACTGAACATGAGGCAAAGGAGATGGTTGGAACTTATCAAGGATTATGATATGAATCTGCAATACCACCTAGGAAAAGCCAATGTAGTGGCAGATGCTCTGTGCCGGAAAGTCTATGCCAATGGATTGACTGTTGGGGAATTGCCCGAGGATTTGTGCAAGCAATTCAAGGACCTTAGACTGGAGGTAGTGTCAGAAGGATATTTGGCAGCAATGGAAGTCCAACCAACGCTACAGGACAGGATCAGGAAGGCTCAAGTAGGAGATAAGGAGATGGATGAAAAAAAGGAAAAGATGAAGGAGGATCGAGCAAGAGAATTCCGCGAGGATGAGCAAGGAACCATGTGGTATGGAGATCGTTTGTGCGTTCCCAACGATCCGGAGATAAGGAAGTTGATTCTGCAGGAAGCTCATGACTCGGCGTATTCCATACTTCCAGGCAATATAAAGATGTATATGGATCTAAAGGACAGATTTTGGTGGAACAACATGAAGGGAGACATCGCCGAGCATATTGCTTTATGTGATGTATGTAGCCGAGTGAAGCCGGAGCACCAGAAGCCAGCAGGGCTGCTACAGCCATTGCCCGTGCCGGATTGGAAGTGGGATAGAGTGGGAATGGATTTTATCACAGGATTGCCAGGACCAGGTCGGGATATGACTCCATTTGGGTAGCGGTCGACCATTTGACCAAGGTGCCCACTTTATACCAGTGAAGACGACGTATACGAGTGCAAAGTTGGCCAAGATTTTTATGGACAGAATTGTGTGCCTACATGGAGTTCCCAAGAGCATTTTATCGGATAGAGGCACCCAATTTACCTCACACTTTTGGCGCCAGCTGCACGAGTCATTGGGGACTAGGTTGGAGTTTAGCACAACATTCCACCCACAGACTGATGGACAGACCGAGAGGGTAAACCAAATTTTGGAGGATATGCTGAGAGCTTGCGCCTTGGCTCATGGTTCTAGTTGGGATGATAATTTGCCGTATGCCGAGTTTTCCTACAACAACAGCTATCAGACTAGCATCAGGACGTCACCGTTCGATGTGTTATACGAGAAACGGTGCCGGACACCATTGCTATGGGATGGAGTAGGAGAACGTCAGTTGTTTGGAACTAATTTGATCAAGGACGCTAAGGAGAAGGTCGCCTTGATTAGAGACAGGCTGAAGGTAGCACAATCAAGGCAGAAGAGCTACGCTGACGCCAAGCGCAAGGAAGTAGTGTATGAGATAGGTGATAGAGCATACCTCAGAGTGTCGCCACTGCGTGGAATTAAGAGATTTGGAATCAAGGGTAAGCTGGAACCTCGGTTTATTGGACCATATCGGGTCTTAGCACGCAAAGGAGAGGTTGCTTATCAGTTGGAGTTGCCAGAGGCTTTGTCCGCCATCCGCAACGTGTTCCACGTGTCCTAGCTGAAGAAATGTGTCACATCCCAAATTTTAGATTTGGTTCTGCATATCATTCATAGCATTGCATCATGCTCTTCCGTGCAAAACCATCGATTGAAAAGATTCGGCAAAACACTATTTTGCAAACCCTACCCTATTTTACTACGAGGCTCCTGCGGGAGGCTTTAGTAAGACTTGTGTTGTCCACCCTTGTAGCCTAGAGGTTTCACTCAACCCTTGGCCCTAGATTGTTCCCCTCGATTTTACAAAACCGTAGGAGCAAGAATCGCTCGATTCGGAGCTCGTGCGGAAAAGTTACGGCCGTTTTATTAAAAGATAGAAAAACGGGCCGACTTCCGTGTCCGTTTCCAACCGCGCGCCGTATCCAAGTAGGACCGCGTGGGGCCCATATAGGCGGACCCCACCTGCCGCCGCTGCCCCTTCCTTGATGACCGCAACCGCCCGCGCTTTCAGACCCCCACCTCGCCCCACCGCCGATCCTCGCGATCGCGCCGCTTCTCGAACTGCCGCCGCCTCGGTTCTCGGCGCGCCACCGCCTGGCTCCACGCCACGCCGCCAGTGAGCCCCTTCGCCCGAGCCGCTTCCGCACTTCGCCCTCCGCTGAAGCCGCACCCGCCGCTTGCACGCGCCACGCATGAAGGTTCCCGCCTCCAGCCGCCACCGCTTCATTCGCAGCCGCCGCCAGACTCCGTCGTACAGCCTGCACAGACGCCAATACCGCGCCAGGCTGCGAAGACGCTACAAGACGCTTCGACGCCGCATGTCAGACGCCGCTTCGCCGCCGCTGCTGTTGCTGTTGCGCTTGACGCCGCGCCGCCGCCGCCGCCAAGGCTTTTGCACCGCCGCCAAGGCCGCTTCGCGTGACCGCCTTGATCCACATCGACCGCCTCTTCGCCAGTAACCGCTGTCGTCGGAGCCGATCGGCGCACCGTCCGGAGCTTGCCGCCGTTCGTTTCCGGTGAGTCCACAGCCGCCATCTGTTGGGACCGTCGGATCTCAGATCAGCGGTCCAGATCAGCCGTTGACCGGTCAGACTCAGGCGTTGACTAGTCAGACGCCCAGTCAGCAGCCGAGTTGACCAATCAACAGACACAATTGACTGGTTAATTTCGTAAATCGTTTTAGTTGATAGATTTCGGTAGAAACTTGTAAATTGCATAGAAATTAAACCGCTGGGCCAAAAATTGCAAATAAAATATGCATAGGTTCAGTGAGTCGTGTAGAATTTTTCTGTACCATTGTTTCACACTTTTGCAGCAAGGTTTAGTACAGTTTAATCAAATTAGTTAATGGCCTTTTTAGAGTATTTAATTCGTAGAAAAAGATCCGTAGCTCCAAAAATCGCGTATGATATGTCCCTGGATTCAGTGGAACGAAGGGAATCTCATCGTGAATTAAAAGGATAGTCTTACAGTGAAAACTTCTGCAGAAACTGTCTAGTGGCCTTCTGCAGTGTTTTAATTACTCGGGGAGTTTTTCAATTCCTTTTTGAGTAGTTCCAGTTGGTACTGTTCCTAATTAGCAGTGCCTATGCGGTAGAATTTTCCCAAGATTTTACAAACAGTATACCACCGGTAGTGAATTATTTGAGTTCTAGCTCTAGTTTTGAGCATTACCTTTTGCTTAATAGTTTTCCTAGCGCTAAAACTATTTTCCATGCATGCAATCAGTAGTATTATTGAATAGGATTATGTGGTGCAGCTGTAGCACCAATTCACTTGTCGTGCTTGCATTCATGCATCATATTTGTTGCATATGCTTGTGGATTGTTTGTTTATGATTGCAATTGTATCGTGTAGATTGTGACGAGTGCAACGCTTGCTCGTGTGTGGATTGTTCTTCCGACCGCTACAACCAAGGCAAGTAGATGCTACTTTGTTCATGATATCGTCCTACTATTTTCAATGCATTGTCGTGTATTTTGTAGATGCATGTGTAGGATGATACTATCGCTATGCTATGTCCTATTATGTGGTAGGGCCTTCCTTGTAGATGAACCACCGTTGGTAGATGTGCTTAGCCATGCTATGATGAACGAGGGCTGGGTTACATCACTGAAAGTTGTTTCTAAATGAGTTGTTTTGCAAAAACTAAAACAACTTAATCAATGAATCTCCTGGGTGTGATGGGATTGATAATTTTTGGTGGTTTCATTGTGGAAAGGCACCCAGGTATCAAGAGAGAATGATTGGCTTCTTTATTGTGTAGCTTACGTGTACAACCATGTGCCAATAATAAAATGGGAGGTTGGTTGGACTTAGTAGGTTGTGGTAACTCAAACCCGCGTATCCAGAGATGTAGAATTTTGGTAGGATGGACCGGTGCGCGTCGGGATTGGGGAGCTACTTCCCGAACAGTCTCTTCTTGGACTTCTCCCTATCATCACCCAAAATGAGAGTGATGGTACGAGTTGGGCTGGCCAAGTCACATGGGTAAAGTGTACTAACCCCTGCAGGGTGTGTAATCTAATCGATTAGCTGTGTCCCCGGTTATGGACAACTGAGTTGCTTGATATTGATTCCATGACATGTTTCTCGCTCATTCCAATTTAATAATTGTTTTAATGTTGTTTGGTTAACTTAATTGGGATCTTTTCAAAGAAAATCAAAAACTGCTTATGAAAGTAGGACAAAGGTATTTGCAAATGCAAGCCAGACACAGCTCCACTTGCCAAATTGCATGTAGATGTTAGTACTATTGTCTCCATTTACTAGCTCTACTTGCCATACGTTCCATGTATTGACCCTTCGGGGCTGCTACGTTTCATGTTGCAGGATATTCCGATTCTGAGTAATCGATATAGGCCACGGTACTCCACTCGGTACTTGTTCACTTGTGGGCAATTTGAAGAATGGAGGATTTGCTTTATTTATGTTGCTACCTGAATAATTTGAGCTAGCCTTGGGCTAAGCTTTTATTGTAATAATGGTACTCTGGATCTTCGTTATTTATGATACACGGATATTTGCTATGTTATTCATCTCATTCTATTGTGGGCCAATGAACCGATCCAGGGATTGGCATGTCACATAGAAGCCACCGTCTTTTCAGAACCGCGGTGTTACAGGATGGTATCAGAGCCCGTGTGTCGACTGTAGGATCGTGACCTAGGATTGGATTACGAAGCCTTAGATTTATTAAAGCCTATATTAACTCTGTCTTTCATCTTATGACTTTCACCCTCGTAAATTCTTACCATATGCTATTCTCACACTTTCCTCTTTTACTTGATAGATGGGAGAAGTCAGGACTGAGTATGCAACCATGGAGTCACCAAGGCCCTTTGCAAGACAGTTAGCACAGCTCTCGCAGTCATTGGGATTGCCACTGCCCATGTTCAAGGGAAGGAGGCTGTACACCTATGGATATGGAGAGGATGCATGGGAGATCACTACCTTCATATTCAGGGATGCCGCCTTACCAAACTCTGTGCATTTGATCTACACCAAGACATACTGCAACTGGGGACTTGGAATCAACTTGGCCATGCATGAAGCCCTGTCTCGCCAATGCCATCAAGTCTGACACCTACTGCCAGCAGACTCACCCTACCGTGACTATGGGAGGCGTGATGAAGATGGGCACATTGTGATTACCCCGGGCGACAGGAACAACATGCCGCCCCGTCGAAGGCACATAGAGGACTTGGAAAGGGAGAATGGAGCTCTAGCTGAGAAAGTGATGATGGTGAAGGAGATTGCAGATTTTGCCAGTAATACTATGGCAGCCCAAGGACAGGAAATTGACACCTTGCATGAAGCTGTGGGAGTTATGGAGAATGCCCTGATAGCCAGAGACGCAACCATAGCTCACCTTCATGGCACTGTGCAGGAGAACACCCAGAACATACAACAGCTGCAAGGGATCGTCCAGGAAAGGGATCAAACTATTGAAGCTATGGCAGCCCAGATTGCCGCTCTCCAAGCGCAGCTGGACCCACCCTCTGATGATGACAATGGAGATGGTGGCAACAATGATGATTACAGTGGGAACGATGATGATGATGAGGACGAGGATGATGATGATGGAAACGACGATGGTGGAGGAGATGAGGCAGTTGCAGTTGCAGCAGAGTGTGAAGAAGAAGAGGAGGATCCAGAAGAGGTGGAGTTTGAGATCTCAAGTGATGATTCAGGAGAGGTGTACACTCCGCCACCATGGTTGAACCGTGAACCGAAGCGCCAACACATGACAACAAGGACCTACCGCAACCTCTTCAAGAAGTAGATAGAAGTCCACCAAATAGTCCTCGTTAGGTAAATTCATTAGGATTAGTCTCGATCGATGTGAAACTTAGTTGCTGTTAGTTTGAGAGTGATTAGTTGCTTATTTGTGTACTCCAATATCCCAGGAATTATTTGTGCAAAATTTTATGAAAGAGTTATGGCAAGTTTGGTTACTATCTGTGTTATTTTCGCTGCAGTTTTTCTGCTGATACAGCAGTACTGTACGATTTTTCATATTTTTCTGGTAACTGGGAAAAATCTGAAAAAAATAGGGCTGGTGCTAAACTCTCTGTACTATATGTGCAAAAATAAGCTTATTTTTATGATGAGTTTAAGTCAGGTAGAAAAATTCGCGAACGCTGCTGGACTCTTCTGGCAGAATTGCTGTTTTGTTGTTTAGTTGATCAACTGTTTAGTTAACCATTGCCAACTCTTGTAAAACTATTTCAGTAGGTATATACTGCTAGGATAATCCCTGGGATGTTGCTGGATCGCTTGTTTGTTGATATGTTGCTTGCTTGTGATTGTCTGCTATTGTTTGTTGTTGTTTGATCATATGCATGGGTAGAATCCTATTATCGTAGTTGATTCTTTCTAAACTTACCTGTGCTGAACCGCAGATGCCTCCCCGCCGTCAACCCACTGAGTTGGAGCAGCTCATGACAACTCAGGCACAGCTGACCCAAGTGATGACTCAGTTCATGGCAGCTCAGAACAACAACAACAACAATGGAAACAACCAGCCTCAGGGAGATGCTCTCACCAGATTTCTGAGGCTAAGGCCAGCTAAGTTCTCTACTGCAACGGAACCTATGGTTGCTCTCGACTGGTTGCGCTCAGTCAACAAGGATCTAGTAACTGTTGGATGCACTGATGCTGAGAAGGTGAGGTTTGCCGCTCACCTATTGGAGGGACCAGCCGCTTCTTGGTGGGACACTTTTCAGATCACCCACCCGCTGGACACTATGACTTGGGCAATGTTTGAGGAAGGTTTCAGGACCAACCACGTGTCTTCAGGAGTTCTGAGCCTGAAGAGGAAGGAGTTCCGCAACTTGCGGCAAACTAATCGCACCGTGGCCGAGTACATTGAGGAGTTCAACAACCTGTCCCGTTATGCACCTGAGGATGTTGACACTGATGCAAAAAGGAGGGAGAGATTCCTGGATGGCCTCAGTGATGAGCTTTCCGTGCAGCTACTGGTGGTTTACTGCCCCACTTTCCAGGAGCTTATGGACAAGGCCAGGATCTTGGAAGGAAAGCACAAGCAGGTAGAAAGCCGCAAGAGAAAGAGTAACAATCACCACTCTGGTTCACATCACAAGTCTCGCACTTCATATGATGGATACTCCAAGCATGGAGGAAGTGACCATGGGAGCCATGACCGCCACCACCATGGAGGCGATGGGCATCGTCATGACAACCATAGGAGCAGCCACCATAGCCACAAGGGAGGACACTCTCATCATTCAGGAGGACACAGTGGACATGACCGCAACCGTGATCGCAGCTTTGTGAAGAAGGATCTGAGTGAGGTGACATGCTTCAAGTGTAAATAGAAGGGACACTATGCTGACAACTGTCCGGAGAGGAAGGGACTGAAGTTAACCAACAACGAGAAGGCCACAGTGAACCACATGAATGTGGAGGAGATCCCAGATGAGCTTGACCTTGTGATTGGTAAGTTTCCAATCAACACTCACCTTGCACTTATACTTTTCGATACTGGTGCATCGCATTCATTCATATCAAGGGCTTTTGTGGATAAGTATAAGCTACCTACGGAGTCTATGAAAGGGTCTATTAGAGTGAGTTCACCTGGAGGAGATATGATAGCTAGCGCGGGATGCCGCAACTTAACTGTGAGGATTGGAACACACAACTTTAGTGCACATTTGGTAGTGTTGGAATCACAGGGATTAGACATTATTCTGGGTATGGATTGGATGTCTATGCATGAGGGACACATAGATTGTGCACAGCGAGCTGTTTCACTCAAAACCCCGGATGGTAAGAGAATTAGGTTCAAGTCACCAGCAATGCTGGTTGTAAGTTGAATTCTCTTAAGGGGTTAGCATGGATACTGTGCCAGTGATTAGGGATTACCCTGACGTGTTTCCGGAAGAGCTGCCAGGGATGCCACCTGACAGGGAAGTAGAGTTTCTTATCGACCTGATGCCGAGAACAGGACCTATAGCAAAGAGACCATACAAGATGGATGTGGATGAGCTGAAGGAATTGAAGAAGCAGCTGAAAGAGCAGTTGGACAAGGGATTCATTCAGCCTAGTTCGTCGTCATGGGGAGCACCTGTTCTGTTTGTGGAGAAGAAAGACAGCAGCAAGAGATTAGTGGTGGACTATCGCTCGCTGAATGAAGTGACCATCAAGAACAAGTACCCTCTGCCGAACATAAATGATTTGTTTGATCAACTGGAAGGAGCAAAGGTGTTCAGCAAGATTGATCTGCGATCAGGCTACTTCCAATTGAAGATCCGGGAGGAGGACATACCAAAAACCGCTTTCACCACTAGGTATGGTTTATATGAGTATACAGTTATGTCTTTTGGACTAACGAATGCCCCGGCATACTTCATGACCATGATGAACAAGGTATTTATGGAGTACTTGGACAAGTTCGTGGTGGTGTTTATTGATGATATACTGATATATTCCAAGGATGATGCTGAGCATGAGAAACATCTACGACTGATTATGGAGAAACTGAGGGAACACCAGCTGTATGCCAAATTCAGCAAGTGTGAATTCTGGCTTAACACCATTGGGTTTCTTGGACACGTAGTGTCAGGAGAAGGAGTCGCTGTTGATCCAAGTAAAGTGACTGCAGTAACTGAGTGGGAAGCACCCAAGAATACAGGAGAGATACGAAGCTTTTTGGGACTTGCTGGATATTACAGGAGGTTCATTGAAAACTTTTCCAAGATTGCTAAGCCGATGACTGAACTTCTGAAGAAGGAGAGAAAGTTTGAATGGATGGATGTGTGTGAAGCTAGCTTTCAGGCTGCCGACTAGTGACCGCCTGCTCAGGTTTACTGACTTTAGAAGGATTTCCAAGTGTACTGTGATGCTTCTCGACAGGGACTTGGGAGTGTGCTGATGCAAGATGGGAGAGTGGTGTCATATGCCTCGCGGCAACTTAAGCACCATGAGCGGAATTACCCCACACACGACTTGGAGTTAGCGTCAGTGGTTCATGCGCTTAAGGTATGGAGGCATTACTTAATGGGAAAACACTGTGATGTATACACCGACCACAAGAGCCTGAAGTACATATTCACGTATGAACCGAACATGAGGCAAAGGAGATGGTTGGATCTTATCAAGGATTATGATATGAATCTGCAATACCACCCAGGAAAGGCCAATGTAGTAGCAGATGCTCTAAGCCGGAAGGTTTACGCCAATGGACTGGCAATTGGGGAATTGCCCGAGGATTTGTGCAAGCAATTCAAGGACCTTAGACTGGAGGTAGTATCTGAAGGATACTTGGCAACAATGGAAGTCCAACCAACGCTACAGGACAGAATCAGGAAAGCTCAAGTGGGAGACAAGGAGATTGATGAAGTAAAAGAAAAGATGAAGGAGGACCGAGCAAGGGAATTCCGCGAGGATGAGCAAGGAACCTTGTGGTATGGAGATCGTTTGTGCATTCCCAATGATCCGGAGATTAGGAAGTTGATTCTACAGGAAGCTCATGACTCGCCGTATTCCATACATCTGGGCAATACGAAGATGTATATGGACCTAAAGGACAGATTCTGGTGGAACAACACGAAGGGAGACATCGCAGAGCATATCGCCCTATGTGATGTATGTAGCCGAGTAAAGGCGGAACACCAGAAGCCAGCAGGACTGCTACATCCATTGCCCGTGCCGGATTGGAAGTGGGATAGAGTGGGAATGGATTTTATCACAGGATTGCCTAGGAACAAGTCAGGATATGACTCTATTTGGGTAGTGGTCGACCATCTGACCAAGGTAGCCCACTTTATTCCGGTAAAGACAACCTATACGAGTGCAAAGTTGGCCAAGATTTACATGGACAGGATTGTGTGCCTACACGGAGTTCCCAAGAGTATTGTATCTGATAGAGGCACCCAATTTACCTCACACTTCTGGCGCCAGCTGCACGAGTCACTTGGTACTAGATTGGAGTTTAGCACAGCGTTTCACCCGCAGAATGATGGATAGACCGAGAGGGTGAATCAGATTTTGGAGGACATGCTGAGAGCTTGCGCTTTGGCTCATGGCTCTAGTTGGGATGAGAATTTGCCATATGCTGAGTTTTCCTACAACAACAGCTATCAAACCAGCATCAAGACGTCACCGTTCGATGTGCTGTATGGGAAACGGTGCCGAACACCATTGCTATGGGATGGAGTAGGAGAACGTTAGTCGTTTGGACCTGATTTGATCAAGGATGCTGAGGAGAAGGTCCCCTTGATTAGGGACAGGCTGAAGGTAGCACAATCAAGGCAGAAGAGCTATGCTGACGCCAAGCGCAAGGAAGTGGTGTATGAGATAGGTGATAGAGCATACCTCAGAGTGTCGCCACTTCGTGGAATCAAGAGATTTGGAATTAAGGGTAAGCTGGCACCTTAGTTTATTGGACCGTATCGGGTCTTAGCACGCAAAGGGGAAGTTGCTTATCAGTTGGAGTTGCCAGAGGCTCTGTCCGCTATTCATAATGTGTTCCACGTATCCCAGCTGAAGAAGTGCCATCCGGAGATGGTGGATACACCATTGAGAGACACTGTACCGCTAGAGGAGGTTCAGCTTGAGAACGACTTGACCTATGAGGAGAAACCGGTCAGGATTCTGGAGACAGCGGAGAGGACTACCCGTACCAAGACGATCAGGTTTTGCAAGGTGCAGTGGAGCCACCACACTGAAGAGGAAGCCACTTGGGAGCGTGAGGATGACATCCGAGAGGACTACCCACACCTATTTGCTAGCCGCGCCGAATCTCGAGGACGAGATTCATCTTAAGGGGGTTAGTCTTGTCACATCCCAAATTGTAGATTTGGTTCTGCATATCATTCATAGCATTTCATCATGCTCTTCCGTGAAAAACCATCGATTGAAAAGATTCGGCAAAACACTATTTTGCAAACCCTACCCTATTTTACTACGAGGCTCCTGCGGGAGGATTTAGTAAGACTTGTGTTGTCCACCCTTGTAGCCTAGAGGTTTCACTCAACCCTTGGCCCTAGATTGTTCCCCTCGATTTTACAAAACCGTAGGAGCAAGAATCGCTCGATTCGGAGCTCGTGCAGAAAAGTTACGGCCGTTTTATTAAAAGATAGAAAAACGGGCCGACTTCCGTGTCCGTTTCCAACCGCGTGCCGTATCCAAGTAGGACCGCGTGGGGCCCATATAGGCGGACCCCACCTGCCACCGCCGCCCATGCCTTGAAGACCGCAACCGCCCCGCCTCGTTTTCCGCACCCCCACCTCGATCGCCCCACACCGCCTCGATCCCCGCGATCGCGCCGCCTCTCCTGGAACCGCCGCTGGCTGCCAGCGCTTCGTGGCCTGCCACACGCCTGGCTCAGCCACACGCCCGCCAGTGAGCTCGCCCGAAGCCGCCCTGGCCGCACGCCACGCCATACCGCCATCAGCGCCCGCTTCGCCGCCACACATACAGCCGCCAGACTACCAGAAGCGCGTAGACGCTGCCCGCTGCCGCTTACTACCATGCCGCTGCAGAAGACGCTACATGCCAAGACGCCGCACGCCGCCGCCGCCATCGCTGCTATCATACAAGACGCTCACGCTTTGCACCGCCGCCATTAAGGCTGCTATGCGTGATCGCTTTGATCCGCTACCGACTGCTCTCTCTCGCAGTAATCATCGTTGTCGGAGCCGATCGGCGCACCGTTCGGAGCTCGCCGCCGTTCATTTCCGGTGAGTCCACAGCCGCCATCTGTTGGGACCATCGGATCTCAGATCAGCGGTCCAGATCAGCCGTTGACCGGTCAGACTAAGGCGTTGACTAGTCAGACGCCTAGTCAGCGCCTAGTCAGCAGCCGTGTTGACTAGTCAACAGACACAGTTGACTGGTTAATTTCGTAAATCGTTTTAGTTGACAGATTTCGGTAGAAACTTGTAAATTGCGTAGAAATTAAACCGCTAGGCCAAAAATTGCAAATAAAATATAGGTTCGGTGAGTTGTGTAGAATCTTGCTGTACCATTGTTTCACACTTTTGCAGCAAGGTTTAGTACAGTTTAATCAAATTAGTTCATGGCCTTTTTGGAGTATTTAATTCGTAGAAAAAGATCCGTAGCTCCAAAAATCGCGTATGATATGTCCCTGGATTCAGTGGAATGAAGGGAATCTCATCGTGAATTAAATGGATAGGCTTACAGTGAAAACTTCTGCAGAAACTGTCTAGTGGCCTTCTGAAGTGTTTTAATTACTCGGAGAGTTTTATAATTCCTTTTTGAGTAATTCCAGTTGGTACTGTTCCTAATTAGCAATGCCTATGCGGTAGAATTCTCCCAAGATTTTACAAACAGTATACCACCGGTAGTGAATTATTTGAGTTCTAGCTCTAGTTTTGAGCATTACTTTTTGCTTAATAGTTTTCCTAGCACTAAAACTATTTTCCATGCATGCAATCAGTAGTATTATTGAATAGGATTATGTGGTGCAGCTATAGCACCAATTCACTTGTCGTGCTTGCATTCATGCATCATATTTGTTGCATATGCTTGTGGATTGTTTGTTTATGATTGTAATTGTATCGTGTAGATTGTGACGAGTGCAACGCTTGCTCGTGTGTGGATTGTTCTTCTGACCGCTACAACCAAGGCAAGTAGATGATACTTTGTTCATGATATCGTCCTACTATTTTTAATGCATTGTCGTGTATTTTGTAGATGCATGTGTAGGATGATACTATCGCTATGCTATGTCCTATTATGTGGTAGGGCCTTCCTTGTAGATGAACCACCGTTGGTAGATGTGCTTAGCCATGCTATGATGAACGAAGGCTGGGTTACATCACTGAAAGTTGTTTCTAAATGAGTTGTTTTGCAAAAACTAAAACAACTTAATCAATGAATCTCCTGGTGTGATGGGATTGATAATTTTTGGTGGTTTCATTGCGGAAAGGCACCCAGGTATCAAGAGAGAATGATTGGCTTCTTTATTGTGTAGCTTACGTGTACAACCATGTGCCAATAATGAAATGGGCGGTTGGTTGGACTTAGTAGGTTGTGGTAACTCAAACCCGCGTATCCAGAGATGTAGAATTTTGGTAGGATGGACCGGTGCGCGTCGGGATTGGGGAGCTACTTCCCGAACAGTCTCTTCTTGGACTTCTCCCTATCATCACCCAAAATGAGAGTGTTGTTACGAGCTGGCCAAGTCACATGGGTAAAGTGTACTAACCCCTGCAGGGTGTGTAATCTAATCGATTAGCCGTGTCCCCGGTTATGGACAACTGAGTTGCTTGATATTGATTCCATGACATGTTTCTCGCTCATTCCAATTTCATAATTGTTTTAATGTTGTTGGGTTAACTTAATTGGGATCTTTTCAAAGAAAATCAAAAACTGTTTATGAAAGTAGGACAAAGGTATTTGCAAATGCAAGCCAGACACAGCTCCACTTGCCAAATATGCATGTAGATGTTAGTACTATTGCCTCCATTTACTAGCTCTACTTGCCATACATTCCATGTATTGACCCTTCAGGGCTGCTACGTTTCATGTTGCAGGATATTCCAATTTTGAGTAATCGATATAGGCCACGGTACTCCACTCGGCACTTGTTCACTTGTGGGCAATTTGAAGAATGGAGGATTTGCTTTATTTATGTTGCTACCTGAATAATTTGAGCTAGCCTTGGGCTAAGCTTTTATTGTAATAATGGTACTCTGGATCTTCGTTATTTATGATACACGGATATTTGCTATGTTATTCATCTCATTCTATTGTGGGCCAATGAACCGATCCAGGGATTGGCATGTCACATAGAAGCCACGGTCTTTTCAGAACTGCGGTGTTACAAAATGCCATCCGGAGATGGTGGATACACCATTGAGAGACACGATGCCGCTAGAGGAGGTTTAGCTAGAGAATGACTTGACCTATGAGGAGAAACTGGTCAAGATACCGGAGACAGCAGAGAGGATTACCCGTACCAAGATGATCAGGTTTTGCAAGGTGCAATGGAGCCACCACACCGAAGAGGAAGCCACTTGGGAGCGTGAGGATGACATCCGAGAGGACCACCCACACCTATTTGCTAGCCACGCCGAATCTCGGGGACGAGATTCATCTTCAGGGGGTTAGTTTTGTCACATCCCAAATTTTAGATTTGGTACTGCATAACATTCATGGCATTGCATCATGATCATCCATGCAAATTTTCGGTTTGAAAAGGTTTTGACAAAAGCCACTTGCATATGCGTTTTGACACCTACACATGAACACTTTGTTTTACCATGCTACTGTGAAAAACATTATATTTTGAGTGTTTTAAAGGCACTGGTGCATAGAGGGTTCCACCACGAACCCGTAGCACTTTGTTTCACCCAATTCGGAGCTCCGTAGCGGAAGTTACGCGAATCTGAATTTTGCCTAAAAATTCTGGACAGTTCTGTCAAAATTCAGTTAAGAAATTATCTGAGAAAAAGAGAAAAGGGAAAAGGAAAAAAAGGAAGGCAAGCGGCCAGCTACCACAGCCAGCAGCCACAAGAGTCAAGCTAGATAGGCGCCGCCAACCCCGCCTCCAGCCACTGACAGGTGGGCCCCACCTATCAGCGCGCCGCCGCCGCCGTGTCCGACGTGGACAGTGCCGCCGCCGCCGCGTTTTCCGCGGAGTCCGCAACGAACTCCGCCCGAGCCGACCCCCTTATACCCTAGCCCCCCTCTATGAAACCCCCAAACCCCGCCCTCTCTCGCGCCGCCACCAACGAGAAATTTCTCGCCAGAGTTAACTGCCGCCGCCGCCATCCGCTCTCGGTAAGCCCGCGCCACCGCTGCGCCTCGCCTCGCCTCGCCCAGCTGCCGCCGCCCCATCGACCCGCATCCTTCCTTCGCCAGGACGCCCGACGCCGCGCGCGACGCCGCCGCCGAGCTTCAGCCGACCGTCGCCGTCGACCCCGCGGTTGCCAGCCGCCTCCTCCATGCCGACGAGCTCGACCCCGATGCCCCCGATGCCGTACGCCCCTTCTCCGCCACCAAGGAACACCGTCGCCGTCGCCCCCAACCTCGTCGCCGCCGCCGGTGAGCACCCTCGCCACCTTGCTCTCAGCCGTCGGATCTGAATCAGACGGTCCAGATGGACCGCTTACCGGTCAACACTGACCGCTGACTGGTCAGCGCGCCATGTCAGCTGCCACATAGGCGTGGTCAGACCAGTCAAACTTTGACTGTGTATCTTAATTTGATTTTAATTGGCAGAAAATAGCTAAAACTTGTGAAATCCATATCTTTAGATCTACTGGGCCAAAAATAGCAAATAAAATATGTGTAGATTCAGTGACTCACGTAGAATATTTCTGTATAGTTGTTTTACACTTTTACAGCAAGGTTTTGTCCTAGTTATTTAAATGAGATAATTCCCCTTTTAGAGCAATTAATTCATAGAATAAGACCTGTAACTCCAAAATTTACAAATAAGATGTCCCTGGAATCAGTAGAACAAGGGGAATCTTATAGTGAATTAAAAAGTTAGGCTTACAGTAGTGGATTTTGCATAATCTATTTAAAGGCTTACTGCAGTATTTTAATTACTCAGGGAGTTATATAAATCTTTTTTAAGAAAATCCAACTGGTACTGATTCTCTTATGAGTTGCCTACGTAGTGGAATTTTTCCAAGATTTTACAAACAGTATGTTGGCAGTGGCTAACTATTTAGTCTCTAGCCCTATTATTTGATCATTATAAATTGCATGCCTTTTTTTCTTTGCACTCAAAATAATTTCCATGCAAGCATACAGTAGTTATACTGAATAAGTTTATGTGATGCTGCTGTAGTGTTATTCCACTCGTCATGCATGCATCTTGCATCATCTTTGTTGCATATGATTGTGGATGGTTTGTTTATGATTGCAATTGTATCGTGTAGATTGTGACGAGTGCAACGCTTGCTCGTGTGTGGATTGTTCTTCCGACCGCTACAGCCAAGGCAAGTAGATGCTACTTTGTTCATGATGTTGTCCTACTATTTTTAATGCATTGTCGTGTATTTTGTAGATGCATGTGTAGGATATTACTATCGCTATGCTATGTCCTATTATGTGGTAGGATCTCCCAGTAGATGAACCACAGTTGGTAGATGTGCTTAGCCATGCTTGATGAACGAGGGCTGAGTTACATCACTGAAAGCTGTTTTTAAATGTGTTAGTTTGTGAAAACTAAAAACAACTTAATCAATGAATCTCCTGGGTGTGATGGGATTGATAAATTTTGGTGGTGTCATTGCGGAAAGGCACCCAGGTATCGAGAGAAGATGATTGGCTTCTTTATTTTGTAGCTTACGTGTACAACCATGTGCCAATAATGAAATGGGCGGTTGGTTGGACTCAGTAGGTTGTGGTAACTCGAACCCACGTATCCAGAGATGTAGAATTTTGGTAGGTTGGACCGGTGCGTGTCGGGTTTGGGGAGCTACTTCCCAAACTCTCTTCTTGGACTTATCCCTATCATCACCAAAAATGAGAGTGATGGTACGAGCTGGGCTGGCCAAGTCACATGGGTAAAGTGTACTAACCCCTGCAGGGTGTATAATCTAATCGATTAGCCGTATCCCCGGTTATGGACGTCTGAGTTACTTGATATTGATTCCATGACATGTTTCTCGCTCATTCCAATTTCATAATTGCTTTAATGTTGTTGGGTTAACTTAATTGGGATCTTTTCAAAGAAAATCAAAAACTGTTTATGAAAGTAGGACAAAGGTATTTGCAAATGCAAGCTAGCCACAGCTCCACTTGCCAAATATGCATGTAGATGTTAGCACTATTTACTCTTTTAATAGCTCTACTTGCCATACATTCCATGTATTGACCCTTCGGGGCTGCTATGTTTCATGTTGCAGGATATTCCGATTCCAAGTAATCGATTTAGGCCACAGTACTCCACTCGGCACTTGTTCACTTGTGGGCAATTTGAAGAATGGAGGATTTTCTATATTTATGTTGCTACTTGAATATTTTGAGATAGCCTTGAGCTAAGCTTTTATTGTAATAATGGTACTCTGGATCTTAGTTATTTATGATACATGGATATTTTGCTATGTTATTCATCGTATTCTATTGTGGGCCAATGAACCGATCCAGGGATTGGCATGTCACATAGAAGCTACGGTCTTTTTAGAACCGTAGTGTTCCAAGATGGTATCAGAGCCCGTGTGTCGACTGTAGGATCGTGACCTAGGTTTGGATTAGGAAGCCATAAAATTATAAAAGATTATATTAACTCTGTCTTTCATCTTATGCCCTTCACTCTCATAAATTCTTACCATATGCTACTCTCACACTTTCCTCTTTCAATTGATAGATGGGAGAAGTCAGGACTGAGTATGCAACCATGGAGTCACCCAGGCCCTTTATGCAGACAAATAGCACGCTCTCGCAGTCATTGGGATTGCCACTGCCCATGTTCAAGGGAATAAGGTTGTACACCTATGGATATGGTGAGGATGCATGGGAGATCTGTTGGACTTATGCCCAAGAGGCAATAATAAAGTGGTTATTATCATATCTTCATACTTATGTTAAATGTTTACATACCATGCTATAATTGTATTAACAGGAATCATTAATACTTGTGTGATTTGTAAACATAAAAGAGTCCCTAGTAAAGCCTCTTGTTAAACTAGCTTCCTGGTTAATATATGATCATGGTTTCCTGATCATGAACATAGAGATGTTATTAACAACAGGGTCATATCATTAGGACAATGATGTGATGGACATACTCCTATAGTTAAGCGTAGCATAAAGATCAAGTCATTTAATATAGTTCATTTGCTATAAGCTTTCTGATACATAGTAACCTAATTCCTTCGACCATGATATCATGCTTATCACCATCACCGGAAGGATGCTTTGATGACATCAAATACCACACCGTAACTGGGTGGCTATAAAGATGGCAATGAGTGTTCGAAAAGTATGGGTTGAGACACATGGATCAAGAGTGGGATTTGTCCATCCATATGACGGATAGATATACTCTGGGCCCTCTCGGTGGAATGTCATCCAATTAGCTTGCAAGCATGTGACTGGCTCACAAGGGATCACATATCACGGTAACAAGAGAATAGTACTTATCGGTAACGAGGTTGAACTAGGTATGCAGAGATACCGACGATCAAAACCTCGGATAAGTAAACTATCGTGACACAAAGGGAAATTGGTATCGTATGTAAGTGGTTCATTCAATCACAAAGTAATCGTAGAAATATGTGGGAGTCATATGAATTTCCAGATTCCTCTATTGGTTATTGATCGGAGAAGTGTCTCGGTCATGTCCGCATAATTCACGAACCGTAGGGTGACACACTTAAGGATTCGATGTTGTTTAGTAGTTATGGAATGTTAGTAGGTATACTGAATGTTGTTCAGAGTCTCGGATGGGATCCGGGATATCACGAGGAGATCCGGAATGGTCCGGAGAATAAGATTCATATAAGGAAAGTCATGATTCGGAGTTGGGGAATGATTCCGGTGTTTTCATCGGGAATGTTCTAGAAGGTTCCGGAAGGTCCGGCACTCCGGAGGGGAAGGGTACATGAATATGTCATAACAAGTTGGAATGGTTGCATCATGTACTAGGTGTCATCGCTGAGCAAAATAAAGGGATAAATCAAATCCTAGTTTGAAAAGTCAAACGCCAATTTGAAAAGTCAAACGGCAAGTTTGCTTGGTGGAGGGAGAGTAGGAAACCTACTTGGGGAGGAAGTCCTCTTCCCTCCACCGCCGGCCAAGGAGGAGGAGTTGGAGGAGGACTCCCTCCTACCAACCGCGCCTCCCTCCCACCTATAAAAGAAGGGGCAGGGGTGCCCCTCTTCCCTACACCTCTCTACACCCAAACCCTAATCTCCTAGCCGCCAGCCTCCTCCAAGTCGCTGCCGCCTAGGGCCTCCTCTAGCTCGGCGAGTTAGGGTTTCCCCAAACCCTAGCCGCCGGCCAAGCTCTCCCCTTGGTGCCTCTAAACCCTAGATCGCCAAGGCCCTCTATCATACTTCACCATACTCGCTCCGGCTTAAGGCGAAGCCCTGCGAGATCTCCCCTCTACTTCCGACACCACGCCGTCGTGCTGCCGGAATCACGAGGAGAGTGCTACAACCTCCACTGCCTGCTGGAACAAGGGAGAGTAAGGTCTTCATAGAGTACCGAACGTGTGACCGACTGCGGAAGTGCTGCCGGAACGCAGCGCCAGAAGGATCGTCTACGCGATCTGGAGATCGGAAAGAGTACGACTACATCACCCACGAGAATCTGCTCTCGTTAACCGCTTTGGATCTTCGAGGGTTAGTATTCTATCAACTCGTTGCTACAATCTAGTATATAGATCTTGGCTTGATCATAGATTAGATCTTGATTGTGTGTTCATGCGGTAGAAAACTTTTGTTTTCCATGCTACGAACCCCTACAGTGGTATCATAGCCGTGTCTATATGTAGATCTGTTGCACGAGTAGAACACAATGGTCATTGTGGGCGTTGATGCTTTTGTTGTCGATTGCTTCTTGTGTACTTTGCGTCTTGCGGGATGGTTGGATGAAGCGGCCCGGGCTAACCTTACATGACATCGTTCATGAGACTTGCTCCACGCTTGACATGCAACTTGTATTGCATAAGTGGCTTCTTGGTGCTGTTTCTCCCAACATAGTTAAGATTCAATTTACAACGGGTGATTGACAATACTAGTATCAATGTTGTGGTTCTTGTTCGTAAGTTAGAACGACACTTATTGAAAGCCCAAACCACGTAAAACATGCAAAGAAAATTAGAGGCGTCTAACTTTGTTTTGCAGGGTGTGCTGTGATGTGATATGACCATGATTGTGATTATATTTGATGTATGCAATATTCCTTATTGTAAGTTGGCAACCGCGAGCCATATGGTTGTCTTTAAATTCTGTTAAGACCCGCGTGTCTATTCAAAGTAGTTGTAATAGTTGAAGCTGGTGGACGACAACCATGGAGCAATGTCATTGACCTTGATGCAATGCCGGTGATGATGGAGATCATGTTCGTTCTTGAAGATGGAGATCGGAAGCACAAAGAAGAAAGGCCATATCATATCACATATTATGAATTGCATGTGATGTTAATCCTTTTATGCATCTTGTATTGCTTAGTTCACGACGGTAGCATTATAAGATGACCCCTCAAGCACACAATTCCAAGTTTTAAAGTGTTCATCCTTAGTAAGCACCGTTGCTAAAACTCGTTGTTTCGAAGCACCACGTGATGATCGGGTGTGTTAGATTCTGCGAGTGTATACAACGTGAGCAAGCTAGATTTGCTCATGCGGAAGCTAAGGTTTGATCTTGACGAGCCTAGCATGTACAGACATGGTCTCGAACATGGATCAAACGTAAAGCATGAGTCATATAGTAGATATGATGAACATGTTGATTGTTCATTATTGAAGCTACATCAACTCTCGTGATGATCGGTTTTGATGTGGTGAATTTGGTTCGTGTGATCACTAAAACAATGTGAGGATATTGTTTTGAGTGGGAGTTCAACCAATATGATTAAAAGTTGAACACTATTTATCACAAATTAAATCAAAGTGAATTTGCATAGTTGTTGTAGTCATTGGCATCCGTTTACCACCTTGCGCTTAGTTTTAATTGAGATGATAGAACTATAGAATTCTGGTTAGTTACTTTACGAACTGGTATCGTATTGTTTTGAAGTGTTAATCTAAAGTTTAAAAGTCCCATTGCAAACTTTCAGTAAGTTTTGATTACTCCGTGAAATTTAATAGTTGGTATTAAATCAAGAGTAATAATTCTAGTGTTAGTATATAAGTATCATGTTTATCTTCATGATTCTTGATATTCAAAGGATTGTCTTAATATCAAGGTTATCTAGGATCTGAAAGAGTTGTTTCAGAAACCATGATGTGTGGAAGATATTGTGATATCTCAAACGAAGTTTGGTTGCAACATGATAGAGTATAATATGGCAAAAGTCATGTTCTCATATTTGATGAGAATTTGCAAAAGGTTGGAGACACTAGTTGTCCTAAACCTCTAAAAGGTTTTGGAGAGCAACATTATACTCGTGATTCACCGTTATAAGCTAAAAGTAGCTTGATCATGGATGATTCCATGATAAGGGTGAATATTTGATGTAGGTAAAATGTTTACTACACCAAGAGATTACTAAACAAAGGAGTTTGAAAGAATACCAAACATTTGATGATGGTGATCTACTTCAAAGTGCAAGTCCAAAGACATTGGTATTTTACTATACATGCTTTGGACTATGTGTCATGAATATGGCTCCACTATTGATGTTGATAGATTCTTTCAAACAGAAAAGGAAATACTGAAAGAGAATCTCATAAGTATATGGCAGAAAAGAAAAGACTAGAATTGTTTAGCTTAAGTATATAGATGATATACATGTTATGGATATATTCTTTGCTTATTAAACAATGTGGTTCTTAAGTATTTGATACTGAATTTGTTGGTGTGAATCATCATACAAAACAACACAATTCATGAACTACAATAGCCTAAGTAACTAGCAAAAGAATATGTGATGATGTTCATCGAGAACAAATAAAGGGTTATTGTGCTGCTTGTTAAACATCAAATCTTGCCTTCAAGATTTGCTTTATCAGGCATTATGAGAACAAAAGGGTTGTTCAAATAATTGCCATAATCCATAAAAGATGGATGATTCGCAAATCTTGTTGGAGAAATCACATCCATAAAACTAGTGCTAAAAATGTCGAAAGACAAATTGATTGAAAGATCATTTAGGAAGTGACATTGCCGTTTAAATTATATTGGAAAGAAAACATGAAGAAACTCCATGTGGATGGAATTTTGGAGTCCTTTTGATTTTTGATCAAATGACGCTTGTTAAACTTTCCTAGAGATAATTAAAACTTCGTTCATAGGCCAAAAGGAACGAATGACTGGCTTATTGGAACTTGTACATATTGTTGTATGAAGTCCATTATGTGTAGTCAAGAGCGATGGATTTCAACTTCATATGCTTCCTCCAAAAATTTGAGTGAATATATGAATATTTACTTAATAAGGATGAAGTATGAAACATTTGAAAAGTTCAAAGACTTTCAAGATGAAGTGCAAAATCATTGTAACAAGAATATAAATAGTTTATGATAAGATCATAAAGGAAGATATTTGAGTTACAAGTTTAGCATAATACCTAAGATTTAAGGAATCGTTCCGTGGATTTGCATTTTTCAAAACACCATAAGAGTATGGAGCATTCGAGATTTGTAATTAAACCTTGTTTGACATGGTAAGATCAAAGGTGTAATTCATAAAACTGCCATTATATTTTAAAATTAAAAGCTTTAGAGACTACCGTTTTCCACTGAAAAGAGGTCCATCATAATCCGTTGAATTGACACCATATAAAGTTATGGTTTGGGATAAAACCCAAGTTGTCCTTTCTTAAACATTGGTATGCTATGCATAAGAAAGATGTTTGCAACCAAAGTCGGATGAACCTGTCTTTGTATGTTATTTCGAATAACTGTTCCTCCATAACATCGAAGACAAAAATGTTTGTCGCTTAAAACGTCAAGTTTCTTAGAGAAGGAATTTTTCGTGAAAAGTTAAGTGGGAGGACAATAGAACTTTGATAAGGTTAAAAGAACCTTAGCTATATGTGCAAAGTTGCACAGCGCCGAAAAGTGTTCCGGAGGCAGCAACAATGCTCATGGCTTACGTGCCTCAAAGGTTGTGGTCACGGAGATCTAAGTTCCTATTGAAACAAGTAGGTCAGGTAAACAATCAAAACCGAGATTTGAGAGTTAAATCATTATTTGACAATAATGATCCGACTACATGCAAAGAAGCGATGATGGGCCCTGACTCCGTCAAATGGCTTGAAGCCATAAAATCGGTGATAGTTCCATATACGAGAGATCAAGCTTTGAACTTGAAAGAACCTCTGGAAAGGTACAAGACCTTACAGTCGTATTTGGATATATAAAGAAATAGACATGGATGTTTCACATCTATGAAATAGTCGACATGTTGGGAAAGAGTTCACAACAATGTTCAAAGGTTGACTATGACAAGATCTGATCTTTCATTGCTTATATTTAGTCTAGACGGATTAATATAGCAACCATGACATATAATTTTGTTATGTGTTGAATAAACAAAACAAGTTCTTCTAATAGAATGGTTACCTAGGACGTGTGCATGACACAGTCCAAAGGGTTTTGTTAATTCAAAGGATGCTAAAAGCATATGCAAACTTCAATGGTTGAAGTAAGCATCGTGGAGTTGGAATCTTCACTATGATGAAACTGTTAAAATAGTTTAATTTCATCAGAGACAATGAAGATGCTTGCATTTGCAAGAAATTAAGTGGGAGCACTAAGACGTGTTTCTAATACATTATGTGGAAGACATATTGTTGATTGGAAATGATGTATCTTTTATTAACACATATTAATAATTTCATCCGATGAAGACTTAGGCAAAACCAAATATTTGGCATCAATAGACGCTAATATGGTTGTGCCGAAAGTACATAGATGATGTATTGAATGAGTTCAATATAGAAACTACAAGAAAGGTTCTTGTCGCACAGAAAGGATTGAATGAGTTCAATGTTGATGATATATTCAAGTGTATTGACACTTGGTAAGTGAAACAAAGATTCAAGTATAGATTGATACTTGATGTATGAAATCACAAAGAGTATTTATATCAATCATACCATGATATGTACAAATCCAGATATGTCCTACGCTCTAAATGTTATGAGCATATACCAGAATGATTCATAAGATGATTATTGGACGATAGTAAAGATATTCTTATGATCTTGTAAAAGAACTAAGAATATATTATTTTGTAGAAGTGACAAATAGATGGTTAGTTCATTGTAAATGAATTACATTGATACTAGTTTTGTCACAAAGTACAAATTAAGTTTATCTCAATCTAAACTAAGGGTGGCACAATATGATGGAATGAGAGTTCCATAATGAATTTGGATGAGTTCCAAAGTTAAGATATTGTGACAGATACTACAAAAAAGGGCTAAGTATATAACTGCTATTATAGTAGCAAAAGAGGGCATTTGTGTCAAGTAGTTTGTTATCAAACTAGGTGTAGTTCACAGCAGGGATAATGCTATGGAGATACATTGTACGACAATATTATCAACATGTTTTAACCCCAAAGAACTAAAGGTCACATCAAAGGACCAAATTTGTACAAAGCCATCTCATTAGAGAATGAGTGATGCGTAGAGACGCAAAGACATGCAATTACACATGGACCTGGAAGTGTCAGATCCGGAGATCAGTTGACCACTAGCAATCGTGTACATACGACACCGAAAGCCATAGGTGTTGAATACAAAGGTTTGAAACTAGATTATCGACTCTAGTGCAAGTGGGAGACTGTTGGAGATATGCCCAAGAGGCAATAATAAAGTGGTTATTATCATATCTTCATACTTATCATAAATGTTTACATACCATGCTATAATTGTATTAACAGGAAACATTAATACTTGTGTGATTTGTAAACATAAAAGAGTCCCTAGTAAAGCCTCTTGTTAAACTAGCTTGTTGGTTAATATATGATCATGGTTTCCTGATCATGAACATAGAGATGTTATTAACAACAGGGTCATATCATTAGGAGAATGATGTGATGGACATACTCCTATAGTTAAGTGTAGCATAAAGATCAAGTCATTTAATATAGTTCATTTGCTATAAGCTTTCTGATACATAGTAACCTAATTCCTTCGACCATGAGATCATGGTTATCACCATCACCGGTAGGATGCTTTGATAACATCAAACACCACACCGTAACTGGGTGGCTATAAAGATGGCATTGAGTGTTCGGAAAGTATGGGTTGAGACACATGGATCAAGAGTGGGATTTGTCCATCCATATGACGGATAAATATACCGGACCTCTCGGTGGAATGTCATCCAATTAGCTTGCAAGCATGTGACCGCTCACAAGGGATCACATATCACGGAACGAGAAAAGAGTACTTATTGGTAACGAGGTTGAACTAGGTATGCAGAGATACCGACGATCAAAACCTCGGATAAGTAAACTATCGTGACACAAAGGGAAATTGGTATCGTATGTAAGTGTTTCATTCAATCACAAAGTAATCGTAGAAATATGTGGGAGCCATATGAATTTCCGATTCCTCTATTGGTTATTGATCGAAGTGTCTCGGTCATGTCCGCATAATTCACGAACCGTGGGGAGACACACTTAAGGATTCGATGTTGTTGAGTAGTTATGGAATGATGAGTAAGAGACCAAATGTTGTTGAGTCTCGGATGGGATCCGGGATATCACGAGGAGATCCGAATGGTCCGGAGAATAAGATTCATATAAGGAAAGTCCTGTTTGAGTTGGGGAATGATTTTCGTGTTTTCATCGGGAATGTTCTAGAAGGTTCAGAAGGTCGGCACTCGGAGGAAGGGTACATGAATATGTCATAACAAGTTGGAATGGTTGCATCATGTACTAGGTGTCATCGCTGAGCAAAATAAAGGGATAAATCAAATCCTAGTTTGAAAAGTCAAACGCTAATTTGAAAA